>CM077083.1:111219757-111774757 GCA_039513925.1 Platanthera zijinensis
GACGACCTTCCCGGGTGCTAAGGTGTCACCGCAAAGCGGCAGTTCTGGGCCTAAGACCCCGGTGTTTTAAAAGAAAAAAAATGGGGGTCTTACAAATGGAATCAGATCGAAATATATCGATCGAAATATAGCAGTCTACAAACCCCGGGCCACCCCCACAAGAGTTTAGTTTGGAGACAAACTAAGCAGCGGAAGCAGAGGTGGGCCCATATGGGGGATCACATGAAATTTTCCACTTTTAGATATGTGCGATTACTTATAATTGACTTCTGTTACGCAGCCCCCAGCACAACCAACACCACAAGGCGAAGTCCAGCAGACTCCGAATGTTGCACCACCTCCCCCGGTCCCCACTCCATTCCTACACTCGGATATGGGGCAAACCCTAACAGCTATTCTGGATGCTTTCAGGGCCGAACAGGTTCCGACCCTGTAGCCAAACCCGGGGGCCAATTGGCTTAGCATCTTCTGAGGACTCTCTCGTCCATCTTACTTAGGGATAGAATCGGTTGTTCGGACAGAAGAATGGCTAGATATTATGTATGAAATGTTGATCGGGATACGGTGCCCCTGGGAGGAGAGGGTTCCTTTGGTAGTCCCTTGTTTAGAGTCTCATGCCAAAAGATGGTGGAAGACATTGCGGGATACAACTTTTGTCGATATGGAGATTTCAGATATTACTTGGGAGGAGTTCAGGGCCGCTTTACTAGAGCATTTTGTGCCACAATCAACCAGGGATAAGCTGGAGGACAAGTTCCTGCAATTGAAGCAGGGAAACAAGACAGTGGTAGAATACCACCGGGAGTTCAACCATTTAGCACTATTCGCAGACTCCTATCAGTTAGATGAGGCGGGATACATCAAGAGATTTTATAAGGGCCTGCGGGAGGAGTTGAGGGAGGCCCTTATGTTCATTTTTGATGGGCCTATACCTCATATGTTAGAGATGGCCAAGAGGATTGAGGGTGATTGGCACACGACTCGGGATCGAAAGAGGCCAACGGAGGACCAGGGCCGGGGAGCCCGGAATGATCAGCGGCGGGGCCGCATCACAGATAGGAGAGAGGGAAGAAGGAAAGAGGGCCAACTTCACCAGGAAGTGAGACGAGAGCCGAGGGAGCCGGTGGTAATGGATCCTCAGCCTCTTTAGATGAGGGAGGCACCAAGACCCGGGGGTATGACATTTCCCCCACCGGAGTGCTACAACTGCCATCAGATAGGACACATTCAGAGAAACTGCGCCGTGAGGGGAGCACCTCTATCAGCACCATAGGCTGCCCCACATGCCCAACAGTTTGGAGGACGAGGACGTGGTCGAGGACGTGGTTTCCAGGGTGCAGATCGCAGGCAGGAGAGGGAGAAAATTTATGCACTAGATCTGGCTCAACCTCGGAACCCGGAGTAAGTAATCACTGGTACGTTAGAAAATTTTAAGTTATTTTCTCATAAAATTTAAATTTATATGGAAGTGATAATCTAGGAAAGAAAACCATAGCTAGATTCTAAGACATTTAACTTCCCCCCCCCCCCCTAGGAATAGTTTTCATAAGCGGCAAACCCGCTTATACGCTGTTTGATACGGGTGATTCACACTCATTTGTATCGGAAGCCTTTGTAGAAGGGTTGGAAGGCGTGGAACGATTCACGGGTTTGATGATGAGGATACAATTACCTGACGGATCAGAGCTGCTCACCTCGGCCCACTGCAACATGGAGGCGGAAATCGGCAGAAAGATATTTGAAGCTCCAGCGACAATCATGAAGATGCCAGTCTTTGATTTGATCCTAGGAATGACATGGTTGAACTGGAATCATGCTCAGATTGACTGCATGTCCAAGAAAGTTACCGTGAGACATGGGGATTCCTACATCGTCATCGAAGGTACTAGATCTATTCCACCTCTTGTGTTGTCATCTGTACAGGCCATCAAGGCCCACTTATAGGGGGAAGAAGTATATGAGGTAGTATTTGAAATGACTGAGGCTAGGGGCACCACCTGTTATATTCCGGTTGTATGAGATTTTGCTGACGTATTCCCAGAGGAACTGCCTGGGCTACCCCGCTCCGAGAGCAGGATTTCCAGATACAGCTAGTGCCGGGGGCTAAGCCGGCAGCTAGAGCCCCTTACCAGATGGCCCCAAAATAATTGACAGAATTTTGAAGCCAACTCCAGGAACTGATGGAGGCCGGATTTGTCCGACCGAGCTCTTCGCCATGGGGAGCCCCCGTCCTGTTCGTTAAAAAGAAGGACGGGACTCTGAGATTGTGTATTGACTACCGAGCACTAAACCGATTGACAGTCCGAAATACATATCCACTGCCAAGGATAGATGAGCTGTTTGACCAGATAAAGGGGCGCATTTCTTTTCTAATTTGGATTTAAGGTCGGGTTACTACCAGCTACGGATCCAGGAGGAGGACATTCCAAAGACTGCCTTCAGTAGCAGATATGGGATATATGAGTTTACCGTAATGCCCTTCGGGCTCACAAATGCTCCGTCGACATTCATGAGCCTCATGAATAAGGTGTTCGAGGCATATTTGGACGTGTTCATCATCGTGTTTATCGATGACATCCTCATTTACTCAAGGACGGAAGAGGAGCACACACGGCATCTGACGCTGACCCTGGAGAGACTACGGGAGCACAAGCTTTATGCGAAGATCAGTAAATGCCAGTTTTGGTTGAAGGAGGTGGCTTTCCTAGGCCATATCATTAGTGGTGCTGGGTTGGCAGTGGACCCGGCCAAGATCCAAGCAGTTCGGGATTGGCCACAGTTGAAGACGGCTACAGATGTGCGGAGTTTCCTATGACTCGTCAGTTACTATCGGAAGTTCGTAGAGGGATTCTCTCGTATCACCCTTCCACTCGCATCTCTGACAAGGAAGGAGGTACCCTTTATCTGGACCCCACAGTGTGAGGTGGCTTTCCAAGAGCTAAAGGGACGACTCACTTCGGCTCCTATACTTGCCCTCCCTTCAGGGAAAGAAGGATTCCAGGTCTATACCGACGCTTCCTACCAGGGAATGGGTGCAGTGCTTATGCAGAATGACCATGTGATAGCTTACGCTTCTCGGCAGCTGAAGAAACATGAGCAGAACTACCCAGTCCATGACCTAGAAATGGGAGCAGTCATTTTTGCACTGAAAGTCTTGCGACACTATATGTACGGTGTCCACTGCGACATATACTCTGACCATAAAAATTTGAGGTATGTGGACACACAGAAAGATTTGAACATCAGACAGAGACGATGGGTGGAGTTTTTAGCAGACTACCAGTACGAGATGCACTACCACCCGGGAAAGGCGAATGTGGTAGCCGATGTACTGAGCCGAAAGACCGCAAACCACGGAGTAGGAACACAGTTGGTGGCCTTGGAGTTGGTTCAGATGTTTGACAAGATACAAATATCCCTTGTATCTGAGGATCACCCTGAGTTGTACCGGGAGTATCTATCGTCATTAATTGCCACGGATGATTCGAGAACGGGTCAAGGATGGACAGAGGCAGGATACCCAGCTAGAGCCGATATTCCGGGCCTTAGAAGCAGGCACTGTGTGAGATTACTCGCTAAGGGATGACTTAGTGTGCTTCAGAGGACGAGTTTACATACCAGAGGGAGGCCAGGTCCGGGAGGACATCATCATTGAGGCTCATTGCAGTCGATATTCGGTACATACGGGGATTACGAAGATGACTGCAGATTTGAAGAAGACTATGTACTGGCCGGGCATGAAGAAGGATATCACCTACTTTGTGACCCATTGCGAGGCATGCTAGTTAGTGAAAGCGGAGTGCAGAAACCCTGCAGGATTATTACATCCACTCCCAATAAAAGAGTGGAAGTTCGTTGATATCGCCATGGACTTTATACATGGACTTCCACGATCGCGGACAGGGAATTATTCGATCTAGGTGATCGTCGACCGGCTGACAAAGGTAGCCAGGTTTATTTCAATCAGGAAGGATGACTCAGTGGGTGTGTTAGTCTGAAAGTTTGTGGAGCAGTTCGTCCGTTATCATGGCGTGCCCAAGTCGATTGTATCGGACCGGGATGGACGATTTACGTTGAGGGAGTGGAGGTCAGTGCAGACTTACTTGGGCACGCGACTAACATTCAATATGGCTTTTCATCCCCAGACGGATGGACAGACATAACGCACTAACCGGACTCTGGAGGATTTGCTACGACTTTGCATATTGGATCGCGGTGAACCTTGGGAAAAGTTGTTGCCACTGATCGAGTTCTCGTATAATAACAGCTACAAGTCCAGTATAAGGATGGCTCCTTATGAGGCATTGTACGGACGGAGGTGCAGGACTCCGTTATCATGGATACAGGACAAGGACCCTAAGGCATTGGATTCGGAGTTTGTCGAGGACACCGAGGCTCAGGTGAGATTGATACGGGACAGGATGCTAAAAGCACAGAGCCGACAGGCTAAGTATTACGACGCTCGGCACCGTCAGGTGGAATTTCGGGTGGGAGACCAGGTGTTCTTGAATATCCGACCAATGTATGGAGTTACTCGGGTACGCGGACAGAGGAAGAAGCTCAGCCCAAGATATATGGGGCCTTATAGGATCCAGGAGCGGATCGGTCCCTTGGCATACAGGCTGGAGATGCCACAGGAGCTGGCAAGTCTGCATGACGTGTTCCATATATCCACTCTTCGGAGGGCTCTACTATGCCCAGAGCAGCAGATTTTGACTACGGGCGGGCCGGTAGCTTCAGACCGGTCTGTTCACTTGGAGCCGGTTCGGATCGATGACAATGGAGTACGGATCTTGCGCCGCAATAAGATCCCCTTAGTCAAGGTTCTGTGGAGGAACCACGGTCATGAGGAACACACCTGGGAACCTCAGGACCTGATGAGGCAAAAATACCCGGAGTTGTTCAGTCAGGTATACCTCACCACATACTATAAATTACCTTCTTGTGTTAAACCGGTAGGACTAGATAAGGGAAATTGAGAACATAGGCATGCACACTCAGCCAAGAAAAGTAGGGGCTAATCTTTTGTTTATTGGGGGATTGCCCTCATTTATTGAACAAGTAGTCGTTTCGACTCAATAGGAAAACCATATGGGATGTTACAAGTTTATTTCATTCCGGTAGAAATCCCCGTAGGCATAACCTCAATTTCGGGGACGAAATTTTTGTTTTGTTTATTGGGATTTGTAACATCCCTCGGACAACTAGACCCCTAGAGATAGTTTTGTCATGACTAGGTCATGACAAAGCCACAGAAAGTCCATAAAGGCCAAGTGAGCCTAGGAATGAGGATGAGACCACTATGGTCTGCACATAGTAGATTTCTGAACCTTGGTTTAAGGTGATCATGGGGCTTCACCAAGACTCCAAGACCTCACCCATACCTTCATAACCCAAGTAAGGGGTCAATGGGTCACTAAGGACCCATGGAGGGCAGTCAAAGGAGCTAAGTTGACCAAAGTCAACTCTAACCCTAATTTGGTCAAATTCACCTCCAAGGGCCAATACAATGCCGTCTTGCCATAAAAGTTATGGCGTTGAGGGAGCTGAGCTAACTCAACGCCATAAAGTAAATGGCGTTGAGTGAGCTCTACTCACTCAACGCCGTCTTGCAATATAAGTTATGGCATTGAGTGAGCTGAGCTCACTCAACGCCATAGAGTAAATGGCGTTGAGTGAGCTCTGCTCACTCAATGCCGTCTTGCAATATAATGTATGGCATTGAGTGAGTAGAGCTCACTCAATGTCGTCTTGCCATGAAAGTTATGGCGTTGAGTGAGCTGAGCTCACTCAACGTCATAGAGTAAATGGCGTTGAGTGAGCTTTGCTCACTCAACTCCATCTTGCCATAAAAGTTATGGCGTTGAGTGAGCTGAGCTCACTCAACGCCATAGATTAAATGGCGTTAAGTGAGCTCTGCTAACTCAACGCTGTCTTGCCATAAAAGTTATGGCGTTGAGTGAGCTGAGCTCACTCAATGCCATAGAGTAAATTGCGTTCAGTGAGCTCTGCTCACTCAACATCGTCTTGCCATATAAGGTATGGCGGTGAGTGAGCTGAGCTCACTCAACGCCATAAAGTAAAAGGTGTTGAGTGAGCTGAGCTCACTCAATGCCATAGAGTGAACGGCGCTGAGTGAGCTCAGCTCACTCAACGCAATTGTACTTAGACAATTTCTGGCAAAACTTCATCCTGTTGGCTGGTTTGGCTGAATCGGATAACATGCCTGTGTTAGCTTAGACACGCCCGTGTTCAACAGTACACACCCGTGCCCAGTCGTTATACTTCAGTCATCATAGCCCGTCACAACCAGAGCAGGTCACAGGTATGAAACGCCCGTGTCACCATGTGACACGCCCGTGACAGCACTATTCCCGGTTAATGAAGAGAGAGAAATAAGGAGTTTATGCCATGCATGGCCTGGGAGGTCAAGGGCCCACTCTCTTGCTAGAACCATCTTCCCCGGCCATGTCAGCAACTTACAGAAGAGAGCAAAAGTCATTGGGACTCATCCTTCCCCTCCCCAACCACCCTCATTTAATTCACTAAGACTAAGAAATTTCTGCCAAATGATATTTGACTGCTTTCAGCCATGGAGATCATGCTTCATCCCCCACCCACCATGGCTGCCAACTTTGACCAGAGACCAAAAATGGCCAAGCTTCCTACAGCCACCTAACACCCTCGTTCTCATCTAAAAAGCTGAGCTGAACTCCAAGGATCCAACTCCACACATTATCGGAAGGAGCCAAGGAGTTCATTGCGCTGTTGCCGAAATTTGACCACCACCACCACCACCAATGGCTTCCCAGCGATCGACACGACGTCAGGCCGCCAAAAAGGTCCGCCTCTACTCCTTCTTCTATGGGTAGATCTTAGGAGTCTTTTAGGTTGAGAATCGGGCTCAGCTGAACCCGATCATGGTGAAGTTTTCCATGGTTTTTCCAAAAAAAGGGGTGGTCGGGTTCGCCGGAAAACACCCCTCCGACGTCTGTGCCGCCACCCGGCGAAATCCCCCACCTCAACGGAGGTGGTGGCGATGGTGGCCGGCCGGGGAGGTGGCTGTGTTGCCGGGAAAACATCTTGGATTAAGCTCCAGGTTCGGCCAATCATGGCCTTTGGCTGGAGGAAGAAGACAACTCAGCATCCGTCAGATCTTGCTTCAAGATCTGTGCTGCTTATTTAATTCTTTTCTTTTAAATGAGTTTTCTGTATTATGATAATAGTCATATTTGAAAATTAATGAAAAATACTTAGAAGCTCTTTATGAGGAAACGGTCAACATGAAAGTTGTAGCCAGTGAAGTCTACTTCAATTTAAAATTTGTTTGAAACCATTTGGGTAAGTTGTTTGGCCATAACACCCATTTTGATGGGACCTATACATAGGGCTATCCTGAGATTAAAATGGGTTCCCACTCTTCATACCTTATCCAAATGACATGAAATTTGGGCAAGGGGTCGCCTCTAGCTAAACCTAGGGTCTGTCCAAAAATGGGAATTTTAGGAGATACTTTGCCTAAAGTTTTTATTTTTATTTAATTATACTAGGATTTTTTAATTAAGTGGGCTAATGATCTCCAAACCCTACCAAATTTTGTTGAGTGGTCCCTGGCATCATGGTATGGTTCTGTATAAAATTACACCTTAATTGGAGGTGTTTTGAATAGGTAATGACCTAACCCTAATTCTACCTTAATGAAGGGTATTTGGTCAAAGAGTGCGCTTTCGGTTTTGGATGGTCAAATAACCTCAACAGAGGCTGAGATTTTGACCACTGACTTGGCATGACTTTTTGCACCTTCCAATGAAAAATTAAGAGTATTGGAATTGATTTGGCCCAAGATCCTAGGTCAAACCCTAAGGAAAGGCTTTTGTACCTTGTGAAGGGCATGTTGCCAATACACCTTGTATGACCATGAATTTTTGTAGGGAGGGTACTAGGGTAAGTAAAACCCTCTGGTGAAAAGCTTAAGGTATTTTGGAAAGTTAAGGACCCACAAAACCCTAACCCTAGTTTAGGGCACAAATATGGTAGGGTTGGAATAGGCTACTTAAACTCCTTAAACAAAGATGAAATTTTGGTCGAGTTGTCATAAGCATATTATGAACCTCTGGTAATTTAATTAGAATTTTTGGGATAATAAATGTAGTACTGCTTTTGTAACATAAGGGGATGCCCTAATTAATAAATTGATCATATTGGTCTCTCTACCACTTGGTAGGTCATGAAAGTTTGGCAGAGAAAGTTTTAAGTATTTATATAAATATATAAATTTTACGAGAATTCTTGAATACATATTTGAGGTACTTACTTCACAAGCTTGGTAAATGAGGAAATTGTTCAATAATTTATTTAAGGCTCTTTACTGATAAATAAATTATGAAAATTGGCCCAAATCATTTATATGCCATTAAAAATATACATGAATTTTCTCTGAATTTTTCGAAGTAATATAGCCATACATATCTCTTTAAATGAATTATTAAGGAATAAATTGAAATAAAAAATGGGGGACAAAACCTTACTGAAAAATTTGGATATTTTGGAGGGTAAGTTGAATACTTATTTTGAATATCATATAAAATCAGTGGAATGATATCTTGTCTGAAATTTGTACATCATGTTCATTATTGGAATTTTTAGTCACTACAATAATTAAGTAAATTATTAAATTAATAGGAAAATTGTGGATCTCTGGATTTAGGACTTAAAGTTCATAATGGACCTCCAATAATTATTATAGGAGAACTTGATGATTATTTGATGTACTTCCCATTTTACATGGCATTTAACCTTAGTGGTCTGCATATAGTAAATCTGCAGAAAATATATGGAGTATAAAGTTGGGCACATGTGTAGGGATTAGTGGATGTAGGTTTGGATAATTTAGAATGAGTTCATCACTCGAGTTAGGATAAGCAAGGGTCTTGTTTTGGCTAAATGTTAGATGGTGCTCAGGATCGACGAAAGATCGTCTGACCCGTAGGAGGATTTGTAAAAATACTAGGGTTAGTCCGGGGAGCTTTAGCTCGGTTGTTGATTATGACGGACGGGATAGTCCGGGGAGTTTTGGCTAGATTATTGACGGACGGGATAGTCCAGGGAGCTTTGGCTCGGTTGTTGATTATGATGGACGGGATAGTCCGGGGAGCTTTGGCTTGGTTGTTGATTATGACGGACGGGATAGTCCGGGGAGCTTTGGTTCGGTTGTTGATTATGATGGACAAGATAGTCCGGTGAGTTTTTGCTAGATTATTGACGGACGGGATAGTCTGGGGAGCTTAGGCTTGGTTGTTGATTATGACGGACGGGATAGTCCGGGGAGCTTTGGCTCGGTTGTTGACGGACGGGATAGTACGGGGAGCTTTGGCTCGGTTGTTGGTTGGACTCATAACTATTGCATGTGCATAAAAGGTATAATGTGGTGGGTCTTCAGTGTAACATCCCATTTCCGGCTAGACCCCTAGGAGTCGGTTGGTCGAGTCAGAACCCCAGGGAGCACAAAAAGTGAAAATAAATCGACCGAGTTTTCGGGTCAAGGGTTGGTCACGCCCGTGACCGACCCGTCACGCCCGTGACTTGGGCGTGACTTCTTCGACGATCGTCGATCTCCATGAGACGATCGTCGAACGTGCTGTCTGGGCATGTCACGCCCGTGACCAAGGTGTCACGCCCGTGACTATGGGCGTGACCCCATCGACGATCGTCGATCGCCATGAGACGATCGTCGACCTTGCGGCCCGGGCATGTCACGCCCGTGACCTAGGGCGTGACCAGCCTTCGACGATCGTCGATCTCAATTCGACGATCATCGACCTCGAAATTTGCCGTTCGGGCATGTCACGCCCGTGACCTAGAGGTCACGCCCGTGACCTAGGGCGTGACCAGCCTTCGACGATCGTCAATCTCAATTCGACGATCGTCGACCCAAAATCTGCCGTTCGGGCCTGTCACGCCCGTGACCCAAGGTGTCACGCCCGTGACCATCCATCGACGATCGTCGATCTCAGTTCGACGATCGTCGAACCCAGAATTGGCTATCCAGGCCTGTCACGCCCGTGACCTATGTGTCACGCCCGTGACATTGGCCGAAACGACGGTTCAGGCCCGAAATTATTCCAACACGCGTGGTAATAAATGCTGGTGTGGGAAGTTACACCAAGAGTAACTTCCGGCTGTTTTCCTTCTATAATTATATAATAAATGAGGAAAAGGTGGTCCAATAGAAAACCGCCAGCTGGACACACCTGTTCAGTTTCCACCGTTTCTTATCCCTTCACTGTAACCGAAACGTTAAGGGGGGGAAACTTCATGGCCATAATGGTTTTACCCATTCACCTTCCCACTTCCTGATTTATAAAAGCCCACCTAGGCAAGAGGAGAAGGTTACACGCTCAAGTAATCGGATCAGACCTTTGTTCTTGCTGTAGGAGAAGTTCAGCAAACGCCACCACCGCGCCATGGCACCCCGACGTTCTTCTCGCCTTCAAACCGCGAACAAGGTCCTCCTCTGCTCCTTCTCTTTCATGGGTAGATCTTAGGATTCTTAGAAAGGAGGTTCGCGCTCAACGGAGCCGGACCCGTCTCTCGTTTTCATGGAAAAACCATGAAAAAGGTATTTTGAGTTCGCCGGAAACCGCCACCTCCGGCGGCCAAACCACCGCCGACCGATAGCCATCGCCTCAACGGAGGTGGTGGTGGTGGTGGCTGGCCAGGGAAGTGACCGAACGGCCGGCAACGGATCACGGAATGCTTACAGGAAAAATGATTTTTTTGTGTCTGGTTTTCGGGTTCATGTAGAAGATGAACAGTAGAAATAATTTTATAATATATAGATTATTATATATTACATATGGAAAAATAGATTATTTGGATATATGTTGAGGCTGCGAAATGAGGCACGTAGAGGCCATTTTAGGAAAAATGACCAGACACAAAAGTTGTAGCCCTCGGGGTCTACTTTAATTTAAAATTGATTTTATTCAATTTGGGTGAGTGGTTTGAACACAGCACTCATTTTGGTGGGATCAAGACCTAGGCTAACCAGAAATTAAAATGGTTGCCCACGGTTCTTAACGTGTCCAAATGACTTGAAATTTGGACTGGAGGTCTATAATATGTATATCGAGAGGCTGTCCAAAAATGAGAATTTTTGGAGAACTGTTGCCTAAAGTTTTTGTAAAAATTTAATAAACAATATAAAATTAATTAGGAGATGAAATTAAGTCCAAACTCCCCCAAATTTTGGGTGGTGGTCCCTGGCATCAATATTAAGATCTGTACAAAATTTCAACTCGATTGGTCGAGTTTTGAATAGGGAAGTATCAAGTCCTAGATAGGTCTTGGTGAGGGGTACTTTGGGGAAAAGTACGATTGGAGATGGAGTGGACAAATCTCCTCAAAAGAGGCTGAAGTTGTTGGCCACTGATTTGTTGAGTCTATGTCTACCCTCTTGGGTAACATGGTGTGGCTTAGGGTGGATTTTACCCTAAGAGATTGGCTCAAATCCAACGGGTGGGAGTTTGAGGTTTGTGAAGGACATAGGAGCAAAAGCTCTTGTATGCCCTTGAAATTTGGAGGAGAGGGGGATGATATGATGAAAACCCTCTGGTTGAAATAGTGAAGGAATTGGAGGTAGTTAGGTACCTCGAAAGTTGAGATGTCGGATTAGGATAAAAATGTAATTTAGTTATTTTAAGCATCAAATCTAATCCAAAAATTGTGAAACTCGGGAGGAGGGAGTTTTAGGATGTTTTAGACTTAAAGTAAATCTTCTGGAATTTTATGATTAATAAATGTTATACTTCATGTGTTAAAGGAATAATTGCCCGATTTATTGTTTCAATTATTTGGAGGTTTTAAATTAATTATAATCAGTTGAAATTCTGGATTTAGATCTTGATTAGTAGCACAATGATCCCTGGATTTTTATAGAATTTTATGTTGAGTAAATCTAGTACCTTATTCACAGATGATAGAAAGGGCTTTTATGTTTAAAAATTAATTATGGATAAAATACTTGCTGGAAAATTATGAAACTTGACCAGTGCTAATTTTAGGCCTTTATCTGCATGTCATGAATTATTTATAATTTTTGGAAGAATATTTTCTGTACTTGCTTCATAAACAATAGAAGTTAGAGATTATTTCTAAAATAGCTTTCATGCCATTTTGATGATAGAAAAATTATGATACTAAGGATTTAACCTTCTGAGATAACCTACTATTTATCATAAATTTGCTGGACATCTTGCATGAATAATTAGGGTAGTTCATGTTCAAACCGATAGCCTTTGGGATTTTCGAGGAATTTAATTAAATGCCAAATAAATTAGGAAACTTTCCATTTTCTGGATTTAGGACATTCATATCATGGTAAGTCTCCAGTAAATAATTTAGGGCATTTGGATGAGTAATGGATCATTGCATAACCGGTTCGACATGTAGCCTAGGTCGGTCTGCATATAGCAATTTGAGAAATGCAATAGGACTTGATCTGAGGAAGTTTTTGGAGTTAAACATTTTGTCTGGGTGGACATTTGTGGAGGAAATTACAATAGGAAAATATGAAGAGTAGAGAGTAGTAGTGATAGCTAGAGTTAAGAGGTGCTCGGGTTTGGCGAAAGATCGTCTTCCCCGAAGAGTGGAAGGTTTAAAAATCACCCTAGGATAGTTTATCGTAATGTGAGAAAGGAATGGGTTAAGGGAAATAAACCAATAATATTAAATTCCTTGCGAAAGGGAACTTCGGGCCGTAATGCCGCCGTCTTGGTTCCCAGTGCCCCTTGAGAGCCCTTCACGGGGTATACCGGGGGCAGTCCTGGGCTAACGTAAACTGTAATAATAAACTGGCAAGAGTAACTTAGTAACTAGGGATGCATCTTTCACAAACACTATTGGCACGGGAAGATTGATGAGAGCTTCGACTCGGTTGGTTGGGAGACGGACGTTTTGGTCCGGGGAGCTTCGGCTCGGTTGGTTTAGAGACGGACGGGATGGTCCGGGGAGCTTCGGCTCGGTTGGTTTGGAGACGGACGGGATGGTCCGGGGAGCTTCGGCTCGGTTGGTTGGGAGACGGACGTTTTGGTCCGGGGAGCTTCGGCTCTGTTTTTGTGTGCTTACGATTAAACTTGCATGTGCATAAAATAGGAAAAGTTAAGGTGGTGGGTCTTTTGATATCGGGGAGTTCGATTGCACCGACACCGATATCGTTGACTCGGCGGGGTGATTAGCACTCCGCCAACTGAAGTCCGGTGCGCCAGCCGGCAAGAGTACGCAGGCATCCGCTTAGTGCACCAAGCGTTGAGGCGTACGATAGGTCAGACCAGTGGTGCATTTACTAGTTTTGGAGGTGGGCGAGGCCCAACCCACCGCTTCCGTCTGCCACTACGGAGGTATCCTGGGAGGTAACGGCTCCGAAAGGGGGAACTAAAGGTCTGTGTGCACAGAGTCGGGTGTGTGCGTTGCACTTGCATGTTTCATCATACCCACTAGCATGTCATAGTATAATCGATTCATTTAACCCTGACACCTAAAGTATAAGTGGTATGGGACGCTTATACATTAGGACCTGCAAAACGACCCCTTGGTCTATAAGCTTGTGTGGGCAAGTTTATAAATCAAAGGTTAATTTCAATATATAACAACCATTGCTGTTTGATAACCGATACCCCCAACATATAACTGGTATGGGGCACTCTATACGATGGGAGCCTTGCAAAAGATCCCTTTTGCTTATGTGTTCTCGCATAAGTGAAGGTTTAAATTCATATAATTGCTTTTCTTACTGCTAGACCTATTATAACAATTTATTAACTGCTCACCTAATACAACTTGCTAGATTAGTTTCCGCTGCCATCTGTTTGTTGATTTATCTCTACCATCATGTCCTTCCCTTTCTTCCTCTCCGCTCGGTACCTAGGAGCCATGGGGGAAGGGGTAGGGGATGATAGGGCTTAGTCTTTATGACTAACGGTTTTCGAAAGGCATCAATTAGGGGATCGTGGAGCCCAGCATGGAGGAGCAGCCCCAGAGATCGGTGCGCCTAGAGATGGGGCAGTCTAGCTCCGGAGTTCACACAGCCGGGACCGTGAGTCTCGACCCTGAGTAGTTTCTTGTGTTTGCTTCCGCATGAGTGATATTGTAGTGAGGACTCTGATGTACAGGGCTTATGCCCTTATTTCTAGTTTTACATTATGCTGCACTCTGATGTTTCTGTGGACACTCCCTTCGTGGAGCTTTATTATATATATGTGATTTTATTATTGTGGACTGCATTGCTCTTACTGTTATATTGTGCTACCTTTCTGCGATCGAATTGGCCGGCAGAATCGGCGCCTTGTGGTGATGACCCTTCAGGACGTGAAGGTGTCACCACAAAGCGCGATTCTGGGCCTAAGACCCCGGGTTTGAAAAAGAAAAAAAAGGGGTCTTACAAGTGGTATCAGAGGCAAACATCGATCAGACGGAAGTAGCAGTCCACAAACCCTAGGTCACCCCCGCTCGAGTTTAGTTTGGGGACAAACTAAGCAGCGGAAGCAGTGGTGTGCCCATATTGGGATCACATATAAATTGTCCACCTTTATGTAATATTTGAACGTTTTCTCAGCGTGTGTTTTTGTTACGCAGCCTCCAGCACGGACTACGCCACAAGGTGGAGTTCAACAGGCTCAGGATGTTGCACCACCCCCACCGGCCCCCACTCCTTTCCTTCAATCAGACATGGGACAGACCCTGACTGCCATTCTGGAGGCCTTCAAGGCCCAGCAGGTTCCGGCCCCGCAGCCAAATCCGGGGGCCAACTGGCTAAGCATCTTCCGAGGACTGGCTCCCCCGTCCTATTTGGGGACAGAGACGGCTGTTCGGACGGAAGAGTGGCTAGATATCATGTACGAGATGCTGACCGGGATTCGGTGTCCATGGGAGGAGAGGGTGGCTCTAGTTGTCTCCTGCCTGGAGTCCCATGCAAAGTGGTGGTGGAAGACGCTGTTGGACACGACCTTTGCTGATAGGGAGGTTGCGGAGGTTACTTGGGAGGAGTTCAGGGCCGCACTGCTGGAGCATTTCGTTCCGCAGTCGGCTAGGGATGATTTGGAGGAGCGGTTCTTACAGCTGAAGCAGGGTACTCGGACCGTGGTGGAGTACCATCGAGAGTTTGACCATCTGGCTCGATACGCAGATTCCTACCAGCTGGACGAGGCAGGGTATATCAGGAGGTTCTATAAGGGCCTGCGGGAGGACTTGAGGGAGGCTCTGTTGTTTGTATCTGACGGGCCCATCTCCCGGATTTTGGAGATGGCCAAAAGGATTGAGGCAGATTGGCACGCCACCCGGGGCCGGAAACGGCCAGCAGAGGATCAGGGACGGAGAGGTAGGAATGACCAGCGGCGGGGTGCTGCACCAGTGGGGAGGAGGACAGAGGACAAGCCTCGTCAGGACGTGAGGCCGGAGCCGAGGGAACAGGTGGTATTAGCCCCTCCCCCTCTTCGGATGCAGGAGATGCCGAGACCCGGGGGGATGGCGTATCCCCCGCCAGAGTGTTTTCTTTGTCATCAGATTGGGCACATTCGGAGGAACTGCCCCATGAGGGGGGCACCACCTCCACCACATCAGGGCGGACCACCAGCTCAGCATTACGGAGGCCGAGGATGCGGCCGCGGTCGAGGATACCTGGGGGAAGATCGTAGACAAGGAAGAGAGCAGGTATATGCTTTGGACCTTGCGCAGCCTCGAAATCCGGAGCAGGTCATAACAGGTACGCAGCAATGCTTCTTTATTTTCATAGAATTTCCCTTTAAGTTGTTAAAACTCAGAACCGCACTAGATAGATTAACAAGGAAAGAAAATTCTTTATAGAATCCTAGGATATTTAATCACCCCAGGTATAGTCTTCATCAGCGGCAAGTCGGCCCGCACGCTGTTCGATACTGGAGCTACTCACTCCTTTGTGTCTGAGTCGTTCGTAGAAGGACTGGAGGGTGTGGAGCGGTTCACAGGCTCGAGAATGAGGGTGCGACTGCCAGATGGATCTGAGCTCCTTACCACGGATCACTGCAATATGGAGGCAGAAATGGGTGGAAAAGCGTTCGAGGCTCCAACGACGATTTTGAAGCTGACGGACTACGACCTGATCCTGGGCATGGCATGGCTACACTGGAACTATGCCTAGATTGACTGCCAGGCAAAGAGGATCACCGTGAGACACGGGGACTCTTTCATTACCATCGAAGGTATAAGACCTGTCTCTCGTATACTCTTATCTTCGGTACAGGCCGTTAAGGCCCATCTGCAGGGAGAGGAGGTCTATCAGATTCTATTTGAGATGGCGGAGGTTAAGGAGTCGGGGACAGACATCCCGGTGGTGCGAGATTTCGCTGACATCTTTCCGGAGAAACTGCCAGGACTACCTCTACACCGAGAGCAGGATTTTCAGATACAGCTTGTGCCGGGAGCCAAGCCGGTGTCTAGGGCCCCTTATCGGATGGCCCCAAAGGAGTTGGCAGAGTTTCGGACTCAGTTGCAGGAATTAGTTGAGGCAGGTTTTGTTAGACCGAGTTCCTCGCCATGGGGAGCACCAGTCCTGTTCGTGAAGAAGAAGGATGGGACTCTCCGCCTGTGCATCGATTACCGAGCACTAAACAGGCTGACCGTCCGGAATACCTATCCGCTCCCACGGATAGACGAATTATTCGACCAGCTGGAGGGGGCCCATTATTTCTCGAAGCTGGACATGAGATCAGGATACTACCAGCTGCGGATCCAGGAGGAGGATATCCCGAAGACGGCCTTTAGTAGCAGATATGGCCTGTATGAGTTCACCGTGATGCCCTTTGGGCACACGAATGCTCCGTCGGCGTTCATGAGTCTCATGAACCGGGTTTTCGAGGCCTACTTGGATGTGTTCGTCATAGTATTCATAGACGACATCCTGATCTACTCTAGGACGGAGGAGGAGCACACTCGGCATCTGGCACTGACCTTGGAGAGGTTGCGGGAGCATCGCCTTTATGCAAAATTCAGCAAGTGTCAGTTCTGGTTGAAGGAGGTGGCCTTCCTAGGCCACATCATCAGCGGAGCCGGGTTATCAGTAGATCCAGCAAAGATTCGGGCAGTTCGCGATTGGCCGCAGCTGAGGACAGCCACCGATGTACGCAGTTTCTTGGGACTTGCCGGTTACTACCGGAAGTTCGTGGAGGGGTTCTCTCGGATTGCCCTCCCCCTCACATCTTTGACAAAGAAGGAGGCACCTTTTGTTTGGACTCCGCAGTGCCAGGCGGCTTTCCAGGAGCTGAAGGACCGACTCATCTCGGCCCCTATTCTGGCCCTTCCATCCGGAAGGGAGGGATTCCAGGTGTATACCGACGCATCATACCAAGGGATGGGAGCGGTGCTGATGCAGAACGGACATGTCATAGCATATGCCTCCCGCCAGCTGAAGACCCATGAGAGGAACTACCCGGTGCACGACCTCGAGATGGGAGCGGTCATTTTTGCTCTGAAGGTCTGGCGCCATTATCTTTATGGAGTCCACTGCGATATCTTCTCCGATCACAAGAACCTGAAATATGTGGACACGCAGAAGGAGCTGAATATCAGGCAGAGGCGTTGGGTGGAGTTCTTAGCAGATTATCAGTATGAGATGCACTACCATCTAGGGAAGGCAAACGTGGTGGCCGACGCATTGAGCCGGAGAGCTGCCACTTCCGAAGCTGGGCCCCAGGTTATGTCCATGGAGCTAGTCCAGTCATTCAGAGATATGCAGATATCCTTAGTGTCCGAGGATGACCCAGATCTGTATAGGGAGTATCTGGCATCGATAGTGGCCATTGACGATATTCGGGATCGCATTCGGGACGGACAGAGGATAGATGCGTGGGCGGAGCCGATGTTCCGAGCTTTGGAGGAAGGTTCGACAGGAGATTATTCCCTGAGAGATGGTTTGCTCCACTTCAGAGGCAGAGTATATATACCCGCAGGAGGCCAGATCCGAGAGGATATTATGATGGAGGCGCATTGCAGCCGGTACTCGGTACACCCATGGATCACAAAGATGACCGCTGATTTGAAGAGGACGATGTTTTGGCCGGGCATGAAGAAGTACATTACGTACTTCGTGACCCATTTCGAGGCGTGTCAGTTGGTGAAGGTGGAGTGCAGGAACCCCGCAGGATTGTTACAGCCACTCCCGTTGCCGGAGTGGAAGTTTGACGATATAGTGATGGATTTTATACATGGTCTTCCCCGGTCTCGGACAGGGAACGACTCGATTTGGGTGATTGTCGATCGGTTGACGAAGGTGGCCCGCTTTGTACCGATCAGGAAGGATGACTCGGTGGGAGTGCTGGTACGGAAGTTTGTGGAGCAGTATGTCCGATATCATGGCGTGCCCCGAACGATAGTGTCGGACCGCGATGGACGGTTTACATCCAGGGAGTGGCGGTCAGTGCAGGCATATTTGGGCACCCGGTTGACTTTTAGCACGACCTTCCACCCTCAGACGGACGGGCAGACCGAGCGCACCAACCGGACCTTGGAGGATTTACTACGGCTGTGTATACTGGACCGTGTGGAGCCGTGGGAGAAGATGTTACCGTTGGTCGAGTTCTCCTATAATAATAGCTACCAGTCCAGCATCAGGATGGCACCTTATGAAGCCCTGTATGGAAGAAAATGTAGGACCCCGCTTTCTTGGGTTCAAGACGAGGATCCGAAGCTGTTGGGATCGGATTTTGTGGAAGATACCGAGGCTCAGGTGAGACTGATCAGAGATAGGATGTTGGAGGCGCAGAGCAGACAGGCTAAATACTATGACGCCCGGCATCGTCAGGTGGAGTTTCGGGTAGGGGATCGAGTGTTCTTGAAGATCCGACCCATGCACGGAGTCTCACGGGTGCGCGGTCGGAGGAAGAAACTCAGCCCTAGGTATATGGGCCCTTACCGGATCCTGGAGCGGATCGGACCCCTAGCCTACAGGCTAGAGTTTCCACCAGAGCTAGCAGCTCTACACGACGTCTTCCACATCTCTTCGCTGAGAAGGGCTCTACTACGCCCGGAGCAGCGGATTTTGACCACCGAAGGGCCGGTAGCTTCAGACCGATCGGTTCACTTGGAGCCGGTTTGGATCGACGACAAAGGAGTACGGATCTTGCGCCGTAAGAAGATCCCCTTAGTCAAGGTTCTGTGGAGAAATCACGGTCAGGAGGAGCACACCTGGGAACCGCAGGATCTGATGAGGCAAAGATACCCGGAGTTGTTCAGTCAGGTACATCTCACCACCTCTCGGTATACTATAGATTGCCTTCTTGTTTTGGAATGTTAAGACTAGATACGGAAAATTCAGGACCTAGGCATGCACACTTAATCAGAAAGGTAGGGGCTAATCTTTTGTTTATTGGGGAGATTGTATTCGTTATCAAACGAACAATCGCCTGAACCCAATAAAAAGACCGTATGGGATGTTACAAGTTTAATTTATTCCGATAGGAATCCCCGTAGGCTCAACCTCAATTTCGGGGACGAAATTTTTGTTTTGTTTATTGGGATTTGTAACATCCCATTTCCGGCTAGACCCCTAGGAGTCGGTTGGTCGAGTCAGAACCCCAGGGAGCACAAAAAGTGAAAATAAATCGACCGAGTTTTCGGGTCAAGGGTTGGTCACGCCCGTGACCGACCCGTCACGCCCGTGACTTGGGCGTGACTACTTCGACGATCGTCGATCTCCACGAGACGATCGTCAAACGTGCTGTCTGGGCATGTCACGCCCGTGACCAAGGTGTCACGCACGTGACTATGGGCGTGACCCCATCGACGATCGTCGATCGCTGTGAGACGATCGTCGACCTTGCGGCCCGGGCATGTCACGCCCGTGACATGAGTGTCACGCTCGTGACCTAGGGCGTGACCAGCCTTCGACGATCGTCGATCTCAATTCGACGATCGTCGACCTCGAAATTTGTCGTTCGGGCATATCACGCCCGTGACCTAGAGGTCACGCCCGTGACCTAGGGCGTGACCAGCCTTCGACGATCGTCGATCTCAATTCGACGATCGTCGACCCAAAATCTGTCGTTCGGGCCTGTCACGCCCGTGACCCAAGGTGTCACGCCCGTGACCATCCATCGACGATCGTCGATCTCAGTTCGACGATCGTCGAACCCAGAATTGGCTATCTGGGCCTGTCACGCCCGTGACCTATGTGTCACGCCCGTGACATTGGCCGAAATGACGGTTCAGGCCCGAAATTATTCCAACACGCGTGGTAATAAATGCTGGTGTGGGAAGTTACACCAGGAGTAACTTCCGGCCGTTTTCCTTCTAAAATTATATAATAAATGAGGAAAAGGTGGTCCAATAGAAAACTGCCAGCTGGACACACCTGTTCAGTTTCCACCATTTCTTATCCCTTCACAGTAACCGAAACGTTAAGGGGGGGGGGAAACTTCATGGCCATAATGGTTTTACCCATTCACCTTCCCACTTCCTGATTTATAAAAGCCCACCTGGGCAAGAGGAGAAGGTTACACGCTCAAGTAATCGGATCAGACCTTTGTTCTTGCTGTAGGAGAAGTTCAGCAAACGCCACCACCGCGCCATGGCACCCCGACGTTCTTCTCGCCTTCAAACCGCGAACAAGGTCCTCCTCTGCTCCTTCTCTTTCATGGGTAGATCTTAGGATTCTTAAAAAGGAGGTTCGCGCTCAACGGAGTCGGACCCATCTCTCGTTTTCATGGAAAAACCATGAAAAAGGTATTTTGAGTTCGCCGGAAACCGCCACCTCCGGCGGCCAAACCACCGCCGACCGATAGCCATCGCCTCAACGGAGGTGGTGGTGGTGGTGGCTGGCCAGGGAAGTGACCGAACGGCCGGCGACGGATCACGGATTGCTTACAGGAAAAATGATTTTTCTATGTCTGGTTTTCGGGTTCATGTAGAAGATGAACAGTAGAAATAATTTTATAATATATAGATTATTATATATTACATATGGAAAAATAGATTATTTGGATATATGTTGAGGCTGCGAAACGACGCACGTAGAGGCCATTTTAGGAAAAATGACCAGACACAAAAGTTGTAGCCCTCGGGGTCTACTTTAATTTAAAATTGATTTTATTCAATTTGGGTGAGTGGTTTGAACACAGCACTCATTTTGGTGGGATCAAGACCTAGGCTAACCAGAAATTAAAATGGTTGCCCACGGTTCATAACGTGTCCAAATGACTTGAAATTTGGACTGGAGGTCTATAATATGTATATCGAGAGGCTGTCCAAAAATGAGAATTTTTGGAGAAATTTAGCCTAAAGTTTTTGTAAAAATTTAATAAACAATATAAAATTAATTAGGAGATCAAATTAAGTCCAAACTCCCCCAATTTTTGGGTGGTGGTCCCTGACATCAATATTAAGATCTGTACAAAATTTCAACTCGATTGGTCGAGTTTTGAATAGGGAAGTATCAAGTCCTAGATAGGTCTTGGTGAGGGGTACTTTGGGGAAAAGTACGATTGGAGATGGAGTGGACAAATCTCCTCAAAAGAGGCTGAAGTTATTGGCCACTGATTTGTTGAGTCTATGTCTACCCTCTTGGGTAACATGGTGTGGCTTAGGGTGGATTTTACCCTAAGAGATTGGCTCAAATCCAACAGGTGGGAGTTTGAGGTTTGTGAAGGACATATGAGCAAAAGCTCTTGTATGCCCTTGAAATTTGGAGGAGAGGGGGATGATATGATGAAAACCCTCTGGTTGAAATAGTGAATGAATTGGAGGTAGTTAGGTACCTCGAAAGTTGAGATGTCGGATTAGGATAAAAATGTAATTTAGTTATTTTAAGCACTAAATCTAATCCAAAAATTGTGAAACTCGGGAGGAGGGAGTTTTAGGATGTTTTAGACTTAAAGTAAATCTTCTGGAATTTTATGATTAATAAATGTTATACTTCATGTGTTAAAGGAATAATTGCCCGATTTATTGTTTCAATTATTTGGAGGTTTTAAATTAATTATAATCAGTTGAAATTCTGGATTTAGATCTTGATTAGTAGCACAATGATCCCTGGATTTTTATAGAATTTTATGTTGAGTAAATCTAGTACCTTATTCACAGATGATAGAAAGGGCTTTTATGTTTAAAAATTAATTATGGATAAAATACTTGATGGAAAATTATGAAACTTGGCCAGTGCTAATTTTAGGCCTTTATCTGCATGTCATGAATTATTTATAATTTTTGGAAGAATATTTTCTGTACTTGCTTCATAAACAATAGAAGTTAGAGATTATTTCTAAAATAGCTTTCATGCCATTTTGATGATAGAAAAATTATGATACTTAGGATTTAACCTTCTGAGATAACCTACTATTTATCATAAATTTGCTGGACATCTTGCATGAATAATTAGGGTAGTTCATGTTCAAACCGATAGCCCTTGGGATTTTCGAGGAATTTAATTAAATGCCAAATAAATTAGGAAAATTTCCATTTTCTGGATTTAGGACATTCATATCATGGTAAGTCTCCAGTAAATAATTTAGGGCATTTGGATGAGTAATGGATCATTGCATAACCGGTTCGACATGTAGCCTAGGTCGGTCTGCATATAGCAATTTGAGAAATGCAATAGGACTTGATCTGAGGAAGTTTTTGGAGTTAAACATTTTGTCTGGGTGGACATTTGTGGAGGAAATTACAATAGGAAAATATGAAGAGTAGAGAGTAGTAGTGATAGCTAGAGTTAAGAGGTGCTCGGGTTTGGCGAAAGATCGTCTTCCCCGAAGAGTGGAAGGTTTAAAAATCACACTAGGATAGTCTATCGTAATGTGAGAAAGGAATGGGTTAAGGGAAATAAACCAATAATATTAAGTGCGTTGCGAAAGGGAACTTCGGGCCGTAATGCCGCCGTCTTGGTTCCTAGTGCCCCTTGAGAGCCCTTCACGGGGTATACCGGGGGCAGTCCTGGGCTAACGTAAACTGTAATAATAAACTGGCAAGAGTAACTTAGTAACTAGGGTTGCATCTTTCACAAACACTATTGGCACGGGAAGATTGATGAGAGCTTCGGCTCGGTTGGTTGGGAGACGGACGTTTTGGTCCGGGGAGCTTCGGCTCGGTTGGTTTAGAGACGGACGGGATGGTCCGGGGAGCTTCGGCTCGGTTGGTTTGGAGACGGACGGGATGGTCCGGGGAGCTTCAGCTCGGTTGGTTGGGAGACGGACGTTTTGGTCCGGGGAGCTTCGGCTCGGTTTTTGTGTGCTTACGATTAAACTTGCATGTGCATAAAATAGGAAAAGTTAAGGTGGTGGGTCTTTCGATATCGGGGAGTTCGATTGCACCGACACCGATATAGTTGACTCGGCGGGGTGATTAGCACTCCGCCAACTGAAGTCCGGTGCGCCAGCCGGCAAGAGTACGCAGGCGTCCGCTTAGTGCACCAAGCGTTGAGGCGTACGATAGGTCAGACCAGTGGTGCATTTACTGGTTTTGGAGGTGGGCGAGGCCCAACCCACCGCTTTCGTCTGCCACTACGGAGGTATCCTGGGAGGTAACGGCTCCGAAAGGGGGAACTAAAGGTCTGTATGCACAGAGTCGGGTGTGTGCGTTGCACTTGCATGTTTCATCATACCCACTAGCATGTCATAGCATAATCGATTCATTTAACCCTGACACCTAACGTATAAGTGGTATGGGACGCTTATACATTAGGACCTGCAAAACGACCCCTTGGTCTATAAGCTTGTGTGGGCAAGTTTATAAATCAAAGGTTAATTTCAATATATAACAACCATTGTTGTTTGATAACCGGCACCCCAACGTATAAGTGGTATGGGACACTCTATACGATGGGAGCCTTGCAAAAGATCCCTTTTGCTTATGTGTTCTCGCATAAGTGAAGGTTTAAATTCATATAATTGCTTTTCTTACTGCTAGACCTATTATAACAATTTATTAACTGCTCACCTATTACAACTTGCTAGATTAGTTTCCGCTGCCATCTGTTTCTTGATTTATCTCTACCATCATGTCCTTCCCTTTCTTCCTCTCCGCTCGGTACCTAGGAGCCATGGGGGAAGGGGTAGGGGATGATAGGGCTTAGTCTTTATGACTAACGGTTTTCGAACCGCATCAATTTGGGGATCGTGGAGCCCAGCATGGAGGAGCAGCCCCAGAGATCGGTGCGCCTAGAGATGGGGCAGTCTAGCTCCGGAGTTCACACAGCCGGGACCGTGAGTCTCGACCCTGAGTAGTTTCTTGTGTTTGCTTACGCATGAGTGATATTGTAGTGAGGACTCTGATGTACAGGGCTTATGCCCTTATTTCTAGTTTTACATTATGCTGCACTCTGATGTTTCTGTGGACACTCCCTTCGTGGAGCTTTATTATATATATGTGTTTTTATTATTGTGGACTGCATTGCTCTTACTGTTATATTGTGCTACCTTTCTGCGATCGAATTGGCCGGCAGAATCGGCGCCTTGTGGTGATGACCCTTTAGGACGTGAAGGTGTTACCACAAAGCGGCGATTCTGGGCCTAAGACCCCGGGTTTGAAAAAGAAAAAAAATGGGGTCTTACATTCAGTATTCGAGGGTCGATGCACCGACGCCAATACGTCGACTCGGCAAGTGTGGTTAGCACTTCTCCAACAAAAGTCCGGTGCGCCAGCCGACAAGAGTACGCAGGAGTCCACTTTTTGCACCAAGCGTTGAGGCGTACGATAGGTTTGACCGGTAGTGCTTTACTGGTTTAGAGGTGGGCGAGGCCCAACCCACCGCTTCCATCTGCCACTACGGAGGTATCCTGGGAGGTAACGGCTCCGAAAGGGGGAACTAAAGGTCTGTGTACACAGAGTCGAGTGGGTGAGTTTCACTTGCATGCCCACGTCATGGCATAATTGTATTTCATAGCATAACTATTGCATATAACCTGACACCTAATGTATAAGTGGTATGGGACGCTCTATACATTAGGCCCTGCAAAACGACCCTTTGGCTTATAAGTTCGCGCAAGCGTGCTTATAAGTCAAGGTTCTTATTCTGTACTATATATTTAGGCCTGCTAGTAAAACCGACACCCTATCATATAAATCGGTATGGGACTTTTTATACGATAGGAGCCCTGCAAGAGATCCCTTAGCTTATGTGAAATCACATAAGTTAAGGTTACTTTCTTATTCAAATTTTTAATCATTATTATGATCTTTTATACCTTAGAACTGCTAGTTTAGTTCCGCATCCATCTGTTATTTGATATTCTCCACTTTCATGTCCTTCCCTTTCCTTCTCCCCGTTCGGTGCTTAGGAGCCATGGGGGAAGGGGTGGGGGATGATAGGACTTAGTCTTTTAGACTAACGGTTTTCGAACCACATCATCTTAGGGGACCACGGAGCCCAGCATGGAGGAGCAGCATCGGAGGTCGGCACGCTTGGAGATCGGACAGTCTAGTACCGGAGTCCAGACAGCAGGGACTGTGAGTCCCGACAACTAGTAGTTATATTAGTTTGCTTCCGCGATGAGCGACTTATAGTGAGGACATGATGTACCGGGCATAAGCCCGTGATTTCTGTTATATGTTCTATCTGTGGACACTCCCTACGTGGAGATTATTTTTCTATTCATGTGTGGCTTATGTGGACTTGGTTATTTATTTGCTGCAGTTGTGATCGATTTGGCCTGCAGGATCGGCGTTTTGTAGTGACGACCTTGATGGAGACTACGACCCAAAACATGCGGAGGCAAATGACAACACGGACGCAGAAGACCCCCCTTCATCTCCACCAAGGGATTTGAGACGCTACAACCTACGCCCGCGGCGCAACACTTCCAATAAATAATTTAGAAGTCGTTATTTATATTGCTCATTGTTTGGGAGCACTTTATTTTCGTATTTCAGAACATCTAAATTTCTGGTTTTTGGCTGCAAATAGCCGGATTTTGACTTAAGCCTATATATAGGCTTGAGTGGTGTTTATTTTGGGTAGAATGAGAAATAAATAGAAACCCTAAATTTCCCTCTTGCTAATTCCATCTCTCTCCCCCCTCTCTAGCCGCTGGCCTCACACCTCCTCCCCCTTCTCTTCATTCTCGGCCGACCCCTTCACCACCCCTCTACAAATAGCCGCCTCCCCCTATCCGATCAATCCCCCTCTCCTCCTTATCTCTCGGCCTCCTCTCCCTCTCCACCAAGCCGCCACCCCCTCCCATTTCCCCTCTCCCGTCTCGGCCTCAACCCGACCGCCCCTTTTCCACTTCCCACAAGAAAACCGAGAGCCCCATGCGGGTCGGCTTCCCTCTCTCCTAGAGGATTCATGTGGTTGGAGAAGTCTTTGTAACAGCTTTGGTTTGGCATGACGCTTCTACGGCGGAGATCCTCATCTCCTACTCCTCGCTTCTGAAGGAACCGTGAACGGGTGATCGAGATTAGATAGTTAGAATCATCTATTCTAACTTGGGTAACAAAATTCCCACCACTTGTGATTTCCCTCTTGATAGTCTTGTGGTGGCTGAGCGTTGGTGTTATTTCGGTAGCGTTGAATGCATCATAGTAGCCTCTAAATCGATTATCATTTACTTACTAGTTGATATAAATTTATTTAGGTTTGGCGAACCTCGCTATTTTTTTGTTGGGGGAGATCATCCATGTTTTGATTGTTATTTTTGGATAGATCTCCTTTGGTACAACTCGCTCGTCCGGACGCAATATTCATCCCTTTAGCATGATCGGATCTTGGATTATCGCCTTTGTCCTTTCACACAATGGGTTGTTATCCGTATTTTAGTTGTTGCTTGGTTTTACGTTATGGAAAGTGCAGTCGTAGATTTGGGAGCGGTTATAAGCTAGTTTATCGAGAGGTTATTTACGTGACTCCATTGATCTCCGGATATCTCCTGATATCCCTACATCAATTTGGTATCAGAGGGAGGTTCAAGTCAATTTCTTAATCGACTCCCGCCTTCCGCGTCGTTGCTTGCTCGTTAGTAGTGAAAGTCAGAAAAAAAAAATTTAATCATCTACTTGCTAAGTGCTGTAAGAAAATCAAAAAAAAATTATTTTTATTTAGTAATTAAGTGGGTTTTAATTCAACTAAGTTTGTCTAAAACTTGTGTCTCCGTTTTGTATGCGCACTAAATCAGGAACGGAGTATTCCCCCACATCTTCCACCATGGCGGATGAACAGGATGATGTTCGTGATCTCACGGAGATTGAGGTGCTCCGACAAGATCTCACGGTGCAAAAGATGGCCCTTAGGGAAGCGATTCACGGGATGGGTCTAGTGCAAGGGGGACCACGTAATCCTCCTGCTAACCCTCGGATGGGAGGGAACCACAATCCTTATCCCAATCCTAATCCCAACCCTCCAAATGAGTATATTCAGCGAGCACCGTATGAGTTTGATCTCACTCGAGCCGTTTGAGTCAAACCACCTTCCTACGATGGATTGGGGGACCCCCAAGTCTTCCAGGACTGGGTCATGGAGATTGAATGTTATTTTGATTGGTATACGCTGAATGATACGGATAAGGTGCGGGTAGCACGAATGAAATTGTTTGGGCGCGCCAAAAAATTCGGGCTAAATGAGGAGCGTCGTCTGAGGATAGAGAATGGGGCTTTGCCCATAGGCTGGGACGAAATGAAAGCCAAACTTACCGAGCAGTATGTCCCCACGTATCATCGAACCCAAATGTTCGATGATTTAGCTACCCTCACTCAGGGGAATAGATGGTCTCATAGAACATGAGCCTGCTAAAGGACATGATGGTTAGGTGTGACGTTAAGGAGATGCCCGAGGTAACCCTCTGTAGGTTCCGAAAGGGGCTAAACTCCGACATCCAAGGAAAATTACTACGTTATGGTCACACCGACCTGCACGTCACCTTTAACGCCGCCTTAGATATCAAGAAGCATAATATGCTTAAGGGTAAGACGCGTCTGTTTCAGAAGGGAAAGTCTATCTTATGACCACCTCCCGCGACGACCACGAAAGATAAAGGAAGATACCAATCCCCCGATTCAGCCTCTATTGTGGTAACGGCTAGAAATAATAGAAACCCCTCAGGTGAGAGAGTCCCCGAGGGTCGGGTCACCCGGACGAACGTCACTTGTTTCGCATGCGGTATTCAGGGGCACTACGCTAGTGACTGTCATACCAAGCCCAAACCGTTAGCCTTGCTAGATTCCACTGGCGGGTCTGACGACCTCACGTTCGAGGCGGGGGAAGATAGTGATTCGGACGGAATACCTAGTGATATGGAGGACAACTCCCATATGATGGTGATGATGTGTATCCTGGCGACCCCCAGAGCGTTGGACGATTGGAACAGAACGAATATTTTTACCTTGAACTTCAAGTGTGGTGAGAAGTGGTGTCGGTTGATTATCGACAGTGGTAGCTGTATAAATGTCATATCTGAGGCTGCAATGAAGCGTATGTCTATATCGGCTGAGCCCCACCCACACCCATATAAGGTGGCTTGGGTGAACAAGTCGTCCCTCCCGGTGTCGAAACGATTCTTGGTGCCCCTTAGCATCAAGTCATATTCGGAGAAGATTTGGTGTGACGTCATCCCTATGGATGCCTGTCATGTGTTGTTGGGTCACCCCTGGTTATATGACCACGACGTCACCCATTTTGGTAGGGCAAACACTTATGAGTTCAAGTTCAATGACCGCACCGTCATCTTGAATCCCTCCCCGCCAAAGGACCCATCAGTCCCCTCCAAGGGTACGGTCGTCCCGGTTGAGAAGAAAGCCTTCAGCTTAATAGGCCGGAAGGATTTTAAGAGAACCACTTTCATGGACGGGGTCCTATATGCGCTAGTTTGCCTACAAGTTAAGGAAGAGGTGGTCTCTTTTGAGGGTTTACCCCCGGCGTTAAGAGAACTTTTGGGAGAGTTTGTGGATGTGTATCCGGACGAGCTTCCGTCCGAGCTACCACCCAAGAGAGACATCCAGCATGCGATAGACTTTATCCCAGGTTCCTCTTTGCCCAACCTTCCCCATTACCGACTACATCTTTCCGCGCACCTAGAGTTACAAGCCCATATTTCGGATTTATTGCAGAAGGGTTTTATCCGCCACATTATGAGCCCGTGTGCCGTTCCCGCCTTACTTGCCACCAAGAAGGACGGTTCATGGAGGATGTGTTTGGACAGTAGAGCGATTAATAAAATCTCTGTCAAGTATCGCTTTCCCATTCCCCGTTTAGACGATTTGTTAGATATATTGGCCGGAGCCTCGATCTTCTCCAAGTTGGATCTTCGGAGTGGCTACCATCAGATCAGCATTAGGGAAGGTGACGAGTGGAAGACCGCTTTTAAGTCTAAGGAAGGGCTCTACAAGTGGCTTGTCATGCCGTTTGGGCTTTCTAATGCCCCAAGCACTTTCTCAAGGATGATGACCCATGTCTTCCAACCCTTTATGGGAATGTTTATCGTGATATATTTTGATGATATTCTGGTCTTTAGCACGTCCACGATCGACCATGAAACGCATTTGAAGATCATCCTTACCACGTTGAGAACGGAGAAATTATTTGTGAACATTAAGAAGTGTGCGTTCCACGTGTCTTTGGTTGAGTTCCTCGGCTTCATAGTGAGCTCGAAGGGAATCCACGTGGATCCAAGGAAGGTGCAAGCCATTAGAGATTGGCCCGAGCCCGCCAACATTAGGGACGTTCGTAGTTTCCATGGGCTCGCCACATTCAATCGGCGATTTATTAAGGATTTTAGCAGCATTATGGCCCCCATAACCGAGTGCATGAAAAAAGGTGACTTTATTTGGTCAAGCTCGGCCACTAAGGCGTTTCAATTATTTAAGAAGCGTATGTCGGAGGCCCCCCTTTTCCGACTACCTGATTTTTCCAAGGTTTTTGAGTTGTCATGTGATGCGTCAGGGGTGGGAATTAGTGGTGTGCTGAGCCAGGAAGGCCACCCCGTGGGGTATTTTAGCGAGAAATTGGCAGGCCCGAAACTCAATTATTCTAATTACGATCGTGAGTTTTACGCAGTCATCTGCTGCCTCCAGCATTGGCAAGATTATTTGTTGCATATAGAATTTGTCAATTTAACCGACCATGAGGCGCTAAGGTTCATTAACTCCCAATCCAAGGTCAGTCCTTGGCACGTCAAGTGGGTCTCCTTCCTCCAGGAGTATACATTCATCATAAAACACCTTAAGGGTACCCTAAACCGTGTGGCCGACGCCCTGAGTCGTGTATCGTTATTACTAGCCACATTAGAGGTTAAGGTGATTGGCTTTGACTGAATTAAGGATGAGTACGTCAACTGCCCGGATTTCAAGGATATCTAGTTCTGCACCCAAGACAACGAGCCGTCAACCATTACTTCGTTTTATATTCATGACGGTTATTTGTCAACAATGCAAGGCTATGCTTTCCCTGCTCCTCCCTACGCCACTTTATTGTGTGGGAATCGCATAGTGGAGGGTTAGGGGGACATTTTGGCCGTGACAAGACGATCACGTTAGTGGAGGATAAGTTCTATTGGCCCGGTCTTAAGGCCATGGTTAATAAGGTTGTAGGAAGTTGCCGTGTGTGCAAATTGGCTAAGGGGAACAAGACAAATGCGGGGCTTTACACTCCTCTTCCGATTCCTTCTATTCCGTGGTCGGACGTTAGTATGGACTTCGTTCTTGGCCTTCCAGTCACTTTTAGACGTCACAATTCGATATTAGTTGTGGTAGATTGTTTCTCCAAGATGGCCTATTTCATCGCTTGCAATAAAACCAACGACGCATCACACGTTGCGCAATTATATTTTAAGGAAGTAGTGGGCCACCACGACATTCCGAAATCTATCGTTACGGATAGGGATGTAAAATTTACGAGTTATTTTTGGAAGACCCTTTGGCAAATTATGGGCACCAAACTCCAGTTTACTTCAGCTTACCATCCGCAAACGGATGGGCAAACGGAAGTTGTGAATAGAAGTTTGGGCAATTTATTATGTTGCCTTGTGGGAGACCACAAAGGTACTTGGGACCTAGTCCTTCCCACGCCCAATTAGCTTACAACAATTCCAGGAATAGGTCCACGGGAATGTCCCCTAACGAGATCGTGCATGGATACAAGGCACCTGTGCCTCTTGACTTAGTCCCTTTACCACCGTCATATAAATCAAGTCAATTCGCACAGGATTTTGCGTCTCATATTCATGACTTACACACTCTCATCCGGGAAACGTTAGTCACTCAATACGCGTCTTATCAAGCTTCAGCTAACATATATAAGTGAGCGTCTGTTTTAAAGGTTGACGATCTGGTCATGGTACGTCTAATCCCTGAACGGTTGCCTTCGGGCACCATAAAAAAATTGGCGAACCGGCGAGCGGGACCTTTCCGAATTTTAAAGAAGCTAGGGGAAAATGCTTTTCTGTTAGAGTTACCACACGATTGGGGAATCTCCCCTATTTTTAATGTTTCTGACTTAACACCATATGTTGCTCCGCCACATGATTTATCTCTCTTTCTATTTAGTTCCACTAAAAAATCTATTGGGACGGGGGGTGAGCGTAATTCTCGATCGCCCTCTTCATTGGTCTCCAACGGAGGTACGTGGTTGGATGATGAAAAAGATTTTCCGCATTTTTTGCCTAACGCTTTTCCAAGTTTTGCTATGACACATTACATGCCGGACAGGATTCTTCAAGATGATGTACTATGTTCTCAAGATGGTGATGTGCGCCGCTTCTTGATCTGATGGCGCAATCGGCCGGCCTCCGATGATTCTTGGGTTCTTGAGTCGGAGTTGGCCCGGTTGGATGATGCTCTCCTACGCCAGTACCTTCGAGTCAACTCAAAGGTGATGAGTTCTTTCGGGCGGGGGAGGGTTGATGGAGACTACGGCCCACAACATGCGGAGGCAAACGACAACACAGACGCGGAAGACCCCCCTTCATCTCCACCAAGGGATTTGAGATGCTACAACCTACGCCCGAGGCGCAACACTTCCGATAAATAATTTAAAAGTCGTTATTTATATTGCTCATTGTTTGGGAGCACTTTATTTTCGTATTTCAGAACATTTAAATTTCTGCTTTTGGGCTGCAAATAGCCGGATTTTGACTTAAGCCTATATATAGGCTTGAGTGGTGTTTATTTTGGGTAGAATGAAAATGAAATAGAAACCCTAAATTTCCCTCTTGCTAATTCCCTCTCTCTCCCCCCTCTCTAGCTGCCGGCCTCACACCTCCTCCTCCTTCCCTTCATTCTCGGTCGCCCCCTTCACCACCCCACTACAAACCGCAGCCTTGTTGGTACCCTAGTTTGGATTTGTGTTCAGTGCTCTCTTTTAATCTCTTGAACCAAGATTTATCTATAGTCAAAGGTTAGTTGTTTAGTTAGTTTGCTCTAGTTTTAGAGTTGTCACTTTTCCAGATGAAAATTTGGTTAAGTTGTTTTTTGTTCGACGATGGTCGAACGCCGCTCGACTATCGTCTATCGACTGTTCGACGATCGTCTATCAGTTGGTCGACGTTTGTCTGTCAGCAGATCGTCTATCTATGAGTTAGTTCAACTCTTGTTAGCTCGATGTTCTGTGGAATCTGCCTCGCCGATCGTCGAACCCCGCTCGACGTCTTTTGACCAGACAGATTTCTTGATAGTTCGACTATCTGCTTGGATAGTTCAACTATCTGATAGTTCGACTATCTGTTTGATAGGTCGACTATCTGTTTTGCTTGATAGTTCGACTATCTGTCTTGATAGGTTGGCTATCTGTTGTGTTTGTTAGTTCGACTATCTGTTTGGATAGTTCAACTATCTGATAGTTCGACTATTTATTTGATAGGTCGACTATCTGTTTTCTTTGTTAGTTCGACTATCTGCTTGGATAGTTCAAATATCTGATAGTTCGACTATCTGTTTGATAGGTCGACTATCTGTTTTCTTTGATAGTTCGACTATCTGGTTGATAGGTCGACTATCTATTTTGTTTGATAGCTCGACTATCTGTTTGATAGGTTGACTATCTGTTTTGCTTGGTAGTTCGACTATCTGTCTTGATAGTTCGACTACCTAATAGCTCGACTATCTGTCCTGATAGTTCGACTATCTGCTGTGGTAGTTCGACTATCTGCTTTGGAAGTTCGACTATCTGAATCGTTCGAGTATCTGTTTGATAGTTCGACGATTTCTGTGCTTCGTTCGACGATCTCCGAGGGTCATTCGACGTTTTGCTGTATGTCTTTAATAATTTTGTTCTCTTCTATTCTATGATTTATTTAATATTTATTTGGCATGTTATTTCAGTTAATTTATGCTATTATTTCCAGGCAATCTCTGCTCCATTCCTTATTTATGAGCCAATCTTTATCTAACAAAGTGTTTTGTCTTATTAGTTGAAATACATTTTCTGCTTTATCTGCCAGGCTGTCCTTTATAGCCGTTAGACTCAGAATGTCTTTTCTGGCTGTAAAGAGTTCTTTCTGATGTGACCTTTTCTTGCACCCCTTCTTATCTGATTGGTTATGCAGCTTCTTAGAAAGCTTTATCCTCTTATAGCATGTCTGTCTGCAGGATTTGTTTTTGCTTTATGCTTTTTGCAGCCCAGATTACTGATTTCAGAAGAAGACAAAGATTCAAACTCAAATTAAAGCCGTTGCAAAGGCTCATATATAAAGAGATTCTTTTGAAAGAAGAAAAGAGATACTCATATACAATATCACAAGAAGTTTTACACTCAGCAGCATAGAGAAAGAGAGAAAAGAAAGAAAGTTCTACAGCTCTCAGAAATTCACATTCAACTGAGAAGAGCAAATCTCTTCAGCATTCTTCTTCATCCTGAGTTCATCCTGGTTACAGGAAGACTTTAACTCAGAGGCCTTTAGAAGAAGAAGAAGAAGAAGAAAGGAAGCTGTTTGAAGAACAACACCTGTTCCCAATCAAGAGTCTTCTTCAAGGTTCTCCTTCGGTACCTCAAGACAGTTCTTTATCTTAGCTCAGAAGAGTTCCTGCACCCTGAAGCAAGACTCCTTCCTGGATATTCTCTAAGCCAGGGGGAGCCTTGATTCTTTAGAGCTATCTAGCTCTGTGTTATCCACTAGCTTCTCTAATCTGTTTAACAATAGAGAAGAAGCCTTAACTCTCTCAACCTCCTGTACAAAGAGTTATTACTCCCTTCAAAAGTGAACCCTTGGTGGCAGGGCACCTGATCAAAAACCTGTGTTGGATTTTGAGCTCCTGATCAAATGCTCAAAGGGTCTACTTGATCTACCTGAAGCAGATCAGTTGGTGGCAGGGTACCTGAACAAAAACCTGTAGTGGATTCCCACCAGGGTGGTAGAAGAGTGGACGTACCTATTTAGAGGGAACCACTATTAAATTTCTTGTGTCGTCTGTGCTGTTTATTTAATTTATTGTACTGTGGCTGTGAGTGGAAATAACTAGGATTGCTATTTGCTGTGATAGGATCCCAAGCTTAACTGTAATTACAGTTAGCTCTCTCTTGTGCACTACACTTTGTGTTAGGCTCTAGGGTTATCAATATTTATAAACTAATTCCGCAAATTAACTCTAAGGGAGTTGAGTAGGGTGTCATAATTTTTGAATACTCTATTCACCGCCCTCTAGAGTTGTATCTATCATCACTTTCAATTGGTATCAGAGGGAGGTTGACAGACTGTACAGGCTAACACCTGAGTCACAAGATCCTGATAGATACCAAGCTTATAGATATTCACTTCGTGGCCCAGTCCAAGGATTACTCAAGCAACAGACCTCCAGCATTCAACTTAGCTAAGTTTAGCATTTGGAAGGCAAGGATTAAGTTATATATGGACTCTATTGATGAAGAAATTTTTTCTTCTATTTTGATAGGACCTCCAGTACCTCCTGCTGCAACCACTGCTACAACATCTACAAATCTAACTACAGTGCCTCCTCTAGATTATAATGATGACTAAAATAAGGCAAAGAAAGCTGATGCCAAAGCTATGAACATTCTGGCTTAGACTATGTCTGATGAAATTTTCCAGAAAGTGGCTGATTGCACCTCTGCAAAAGCCATGTGGGACTCACTGAACCAGATTGTAGCTGGTTCAGCGGATGAAAGGAAGGATAGAAGGTCCAACCTTATCTCCCAGTATGAAAACTTCAAGAAAACTTATGCTGAATCAGTTGAAGCAATGTACACCCGGCTCAGCTCAATCATCAATGAGCTGAGGACTCTTGACAAGGATATATCATTGACAGAGGTCAATGATAAGATACTGATGTGCTTCCCCAGCACATGGGATCTTAGGATCTGGGCTATCAAGGAGGCTAGAAGTACAACTGAAATCTCAACAGAAGCTCTCCTTGGCAAGCTCAAGTCTTTTGAGCAAGTGCTGAAGACCAGGGAAGCTGAGGCTGAAGCAAAGACTCCAACTCCAGCAAGAAAAGAGTAAACTCTTGCTCTCAAAGCTGCTGATGCTTCTGAAGGAAGCCAATCTAATGAGGAGCTGATGGCACTCTTTGCCAAAATGTTTCTCAAGATGGGAAGAAAAGACTTCAGAAAGAAATCTTCAAGATATGAAGATAAACCAAGGTATGATAGATCTCCTGCTAAAGAAATCATTTGTTATGGTTGCAGGAAACCTTGACACATTCTACCAGAGTGTCCAGAGGAAAAGAGCAAAGAAAAGAGAAAGGAAAAGGAACATCACAGGAAACACTCCAAGTCCTCCTCCTACAAAAACAAGAAAAAGAAGAAGGGATTTGCTGCTGAAACTTGGAGTGATTTAGATGAGGAATCTTCCACCTCTAGCTCCAGTTAGGATGAGGAAGAGAAGAAGGCAAAGGAAATCTGCCTTATGGATATTGATGCCTGCAGCAATCACTCAGCTGCAGAGAGTTCTGATGATGATGAAGAGATGCCTACAGAAGATCAGGTATTATCTTCATATGACTTTTCTTCTTCTGAATTTAAAACTGAGTTTAAATCCCTTTGCTTAGATTTAATTAGTTCAGAAAAGGAGATTAAAGAACTTAGAAATAAGTTAGCTGAATCAGAATCTATCTCCATTGAAAATGCTAGGTTAGAAGCAGAACTCACTAAATCTAGTGATGAAATAATGTTTCTTAAAAATGAACTAGCAAAGTCCAAGAGATTGGAAGAATCATTAAATGGTAGAAGCCTTAAGTTGCTAGAAATCACCAGCATGACAAACACTAGGTCAGGCAATAATAAGCTAGGCTTAGGAGCTTCATCTTATGAACCCCCAATTATTCTTAAAAATCATCTTTCAACTCCAGTGAACTTTATCTCCGCTGATGGGATAAAGAACACTGAGCAAGTAAGACAAGTTAATCAAGCCTTAAACAAAGCTAAGAGAGAAAAGAGAAAACAAAAGTTTAAGGAAATTAAAAAAGCGTCGAACGCTGCTCGACGATCGCAGGCTCAGTGGTCGAACAAAGCTCGACGATCTGTGCATCCATCGTCGAACGCCAATCGACGTTTTCAATATGAATTTCAAAATTATAACCAGAATCCTAGAAACTTTAATATGAATAGAAACCCTAGGTTTGTGGACCCATTAACTGCATGGAGCATCCCACCTAGGAGATCTTACCCCTTAGGTTATTAACCCCAACCTGCTTATTCTTTTATTTCTAGTTTTTATTATGTGAAGAATAATGGACCCAAGGTTACCTGGGTCCATAATTGAAAGTTAGGTGATAAGATCTAACAGCCTCTAGAGGGGGGGTGAATAGAGTAAGTTCAAATAAATTGATATATTTAAAACCTTTAGATTTACTTAGTGTAGGTAGTGAGTGATGCAAACAGATAAATATATTTAAAGTAAAATCACACAGCACACAAGCAAGAAGAAAAGCAATCCACAGAAGACACAAGGAAATTTATAGTGGTTCCCCAAACTTGGGTAGTCCACTCTTCTATCACCCCTTGATAGGAATCCACTGCAGGATGCTTGATCAGGTGTCTTGGGCACCACCAGATTTTTTGATAAGGTGTCTTGCCACCACTGATTTTGACAAGGTCTCAGCTAACCAAAAGGTAACTTTTGAAGGGAGTTAAAACCCTGTACAGAAGAGGTAAGGTAAGAAGGGTTGAGTTTGCTTCTCTGTCAACAATCAGAGAGAAGCTAGTGGATGTAGATGTTGTCAAAGCTCCCCCTGAGATATAGAAGTTCAGGTAGAAGAAGCTTTGCACAAGGGTGACAGGCTCTTCACTGCTTGTCCTTCTTCAGCAATAGATGACTCAGAAACTGAGTGTTTGATGTCTGAAGGTAGAAAGCAAATTGAGAAGAGTTGAATGCAGAGGCAGAAGAGGTTTCAGAGAATGTTGATCAAGATGTTTCTCTGAGTGTAGTTCTTCTCTGTAAATTCTCTGCAGACCGATTTCTTGAGAGAGAGATGAAGATAGATGTTCTCTGTGTTATCAGAATGAATGTTCTTCCTGTTCTCCTTGTCTCTCTCGAATAGATCTCTGAGTAATGGGATTATTACTTCTTTTTTTTTGATTGATAGCCGTTGGCAGGGCATTTAATGTATTCCATAACTGTCCATGCCTAGAAGGAAAGCCTTAATTGATTTCCATTGAAAATTCCTTGAGATATGGAGCAATTAAGTCTTGAAACGGCCAGGGGATCTCTTGCAATAACTGCTTGAAAAAACTCTCATTTGAATTTCAAATGTCGACAGACGGGAGAACTTAAAACGTCGAACTCATCCTGAAGCGTCGATCTGAGCTCGACTGACCGTCGATCAGAGAGTAAAATTGAAGCAGAGAGATACACGCCAAAACGTCGAGCAGAACTCGACGTTACGTCGAACTGAGAACGACGCTGCGTCGAGCTGCGATCGACTGTGCGTCGAGCAGCGGTCGACTATGCGTCGAGCTGAGGACGACTCTACGTCGAGCTGGGGTCGACTCTCCGTCGAGCTGAGCAGAACTAAATCTCAAATAACCTAAGTTCTAAACTCACACTCAATGACCTATGCTATACAATTAGGTCAACATCCTTAGCATAGTTATCCTGACCCAAATATAAAAAGGGTGTTCCAACAATCTCCCCCTATTTGGATTAGGATTACTATTCACATGAATTTAAGGAAATTAAAAATGCATACAGACATTTGAAATACTGAAAATCAAGAACACAGATGGAAGCAGGAGCAGATAAGCAACTATCAAAAATGTTTATGGCAGTAGCATAGAAGATGAGCCATCTTACATTTACTTCTTCTTAGGCTCTTCTTCAAAGCCTTTCTTGAATTTGATTTCCCTTTGAGGGTTGGCAATGTCTTTCTTTGATCTGTAATCTTCAGAAGTCCCCAATGAAGTTATGCTCTTTCCAGAGGGAGGAACAACAGCAGGATATAACTCCATGTATCTATCAGCATCAAAGAATTTGCTAGAATGATATTTGTCTAATTCCTGTCTTCTTTGGTCTGACATTGTGCTTATGTTGGATGTGTCCAGTCCCCTTTCTTTGTTCTTCTTAATTAGGTCTAGGGCAGCAAGCTCAGTCATCCTAGCCTTCCAAGCAGTAGGGTTGTTAACTGGATCATCATATGGAATAGGAGGCTCATACTTATTACTTTGATCTGAAGGAATAGGTTTCTGCCTTACACCCTCATTGAGCTTAAAGGGAAAGGGACCAGTGGTTGAAGCAATGGTCTTTCCTTCCCTTTGATAAGGGATGTCATGGTCAGTAGCCCTTTCCATTGGAACTCTCTTTAGAGCTTTGCTTCTAGCTTTCCTCTTTTTAGCAATAGTTGCAGAAGAGTCATCAGAGCTAGTTGCAAACTCATCAGAGGAGCTGCTTTGGATATGATCATAGGGATCATAATAATCATCTTTTGATGCACTTTCTGAAACAGAAGGAGGAGCATCTGCCAGTGTAGATGACTTATCTAGCACTGCAGGGAAAGAAATGGTTTCAGGAGCAGCAGGCACTGAATCAGCTAAGTCACTCAAGACTTCAGAAATCACAGCCTCAACAGAAATGGCTGGATAACTTTCACTAGCAGGAGCTGAGGCTACCACTGCATCAGAAACAGAAGAAACAAAAGAACTGGCAGGAGCAACAGCTACCACTGCCTCAGAAACAACAACTTCAGCAGGAGCAAGGGCTTCCACTGCATCAGAAGTGTTAAGAACCTTATCAACAGTCATGTTATCAACAGACTGATCATCATCAATAATATCAACAGAATCAGAACAAATATGAGCAACAGACTCATTTGCAGGAGCATCAGCTACCACTGCATCATCTTCAAGAATCATCTTATCACAACCAACAACAGCAGCAGCAAAGGGAATGATGGCCCTGGACAGATCTTCAACAAGCAGTAACTTGTGAGAGCTGAAGGATCTTCTGAAAAATGATGCTGGTACTGTCACAATAGAATCTTCAACTGGAGGTGGACTGAATTCTCTATCTGCAATCTGAACATCTGAAACAAGCATCTCTTCACAATCAACAGAAGGCAGCTCTTCTTCTACCAAAATCTCCCCTGCCTAGATTCAGTAGCAACTGATTCTAGGCCCCTAGAAGAAGGGCCAGCCACAGCAGGAGAGAGGGAAGAGAGCTTTGAAGAAATAGAGTCCAAAGATCTGATTATTGGAGCTAGGGAAGCATCCAATAAGGAGGACAACCTTGGAGCCAAGAGCTCATAGAGCTTATTAGCCAAGGGAAGCAGATCTACTTGCTCAGACTGTTGAGCAGAGGTAGAGGGGAGAGAAACAGATGCAGCAGGAGAAGATGATGGTATAGAAGGAAGAGGAATGGAGGGTTCAATAATGGAGGACATGATGAGGTCTGAGAATGAGGGCTCAGCAATGTTATCATGTGAATCATCCAAGAAGGAATCATCTTGATTGATCTCAATGTCCATTGGAGGGAAGTAATGAAGAGGATCAAATACTTCAGAAGTGGTGGTAATGGATGGACGAAGAGAAGATGCAATAGTGTCAATGGATGATGTTTGCAAAGGGGATGAGAGCTGAGAAGTTGATGGAGTGAAGGTGGTTGGAAAGCTGAATGAAGGAGAGATGGTGATTGATGGCCTGGCTTCTTCTACTAGGTCAGTTGACTGAGGGTGAGTGGCCACAACAGCCCTTGTTTCAGTAGAGGATTTCATTGCTGCAGCAGCCTTGGGATTTACAATCTTCCTGTCCCATTTTCCAATCAGGGCACAGGTCAACCTCTTTGAAGCATTAATGTGCTTGGAGGTTACCAGAAGCTGTGGGCAGACATGATGAAGCAACAATCCCAAAGTCCTTCCAAAATCAACATAGGTCTTATTGACCTTTTTCTTCACTAAATCAAACAGTAATTCTCCCCAATTTAGGTGCTTTTTATCTAGGAGGGCAGCCATGATGCAGAATTGTTGCCTGGTAATAGCATCATGTGCTGTCCTCTTAGCACAGATGACCTTGCCTACCACATCAGCTAAAAGCCTAAATTCAATGGCAAGATCCACTTTCAGCAATTTGGAGTCATTCTCAGAAGAATGACCCATTCTGTCTAGCATTGCAGCATACTCCTCATTTGACAATTCCAAGCTGTCATTTCCATTCTCTAATTCAAAAGCTTCAGTAAAAGTAGCAGGAGATATTGATACCTGAGTTCCAGAAATAGAACCAGTAATAGTGCTCTCATCTGTATTAGCTGCTGTATATTTCCACTCTTTAATTTCAGTCTCTGCCATGGGCATTCTTGTTGACATAAACTTCACTAGTTTCTGTTCTTTAAATAGCTCCAGGATATCCAGAAAATTCTGTGAGGAACCTTCAAAGGAATCCAAGTCGATGTCGAAACCATAATCGAACTTCATTGCCGTCAATATGTTTGCTGGAATCGCCATTATCTGCAGAATACCTCTCAAGAACAAGTGTAAAAGCTTTGGAGGGAGAATGTAGTTGCAGGAAATACGAAAGCGCAAATGACATCGACGCCGAGAAGATGATTTTATACTAGGGTTCGACGCAGAAAAGGAAATAACGTCGAGCTTAGTTCGACGCTAAGAGGCTCTAGGGGAAACGAAGAGACTCGATGGCGTTCAGCTGAGTTCGACGTTCGACGTTTTGAAGGTCGACGGTCGACGCTATTAGGGATGCTGAACGTCGAGCTCTGGTTGACGTCAATTAACGTCGTCGACCGAAACAGAAACTTAACAAACTCTAGACAAAGTCGATCTCTGGTCGACGCAAAAGATGAGGTCGACGGTCGACGCTATTTAGCGGTCGACGGTCAGTCGATCTCCGGTCGACGTTTTCAAGTGAAAAGCGTCGAGCGTCGAGCAGAGTTCAGACAGAACCTCTAGATCTAACAGCCTCTAGATCCTTAAGGAAGAGATACATTTGCCTAGATTTTGTTATTTTTATGGTTTCAAAATCTTGTAAATTAATTTATGCTATCTCCATCTATCATTCCCAACTGATTAAGGAAGAAGAAGTGTTTCTTTTCATCCAAAGGTTTGGTGAAAATATCTCCCCTTTGTAAATCAGTAGAAATATACTCTAGTGCTATTTTATTCTTTTCTACATTATCCCTTAAGAAATGATGTCTGATCTCTATGTGCTTTGTCCTACTATGGAGAACTGGATTTTGAGCAATGCAAATTGCACTAGTATTATCACAAAGAATTTTTGACTTCTCTAAGTTGTAACCATAGTCTAGGAGCTGGTTTTGAATCCACAATATCTGTGAGCAGCAACTTCCTGCAGCCATGTATTCAGCTTCAGCAGTTGATGTAGACACAGATGTTTGCTTTTTGCAAAACTAGGAGACAAGTCTATCACCCAGGAATTGACAAGTTCCACTGGTGCTTTTCCTGTCTACTCTACATCCAGCATAATCAGCATCTGAAAATCCAGTGAGATCAAATCCTGAATCATGTGGATACCAGAGACCTAGATTTGGACAACTTTTTACATATCTAAGAATTCTCTTAACTAATGTGAGGTGTGACTCTCTAGGGCTCACTTGGAACCTAGCACATACACATGTAGCAAACATAATATCTGGTCTGCTAGCTGTAAGATATAAAAGAGAGCCAATGATTGCTCTAAAATTAGTCTGATCAACTGGTTTACCAGATTCATCAGCATCTAAGACAGCATTAGTAGGCATAGGTGTTTTCATAGAAGATGCATCTGACATACCAAATTTCTTAACCAATTCTTTTGCATACTTGGTTTGAGAGATGAATATGCCATCAGCATGTTGTTTGATTTGCAATCCTAAGAAAAAGGAAAGCTCACCCATGCTACTCATTTCAAACTTTGAGTGCATAAGTTGTGAGAACTTTTTGCATAAGCTTGTATCAGTAGACCCAAATATTATATCATCTACATATATTTGTACTAGTAGGATATGAGACTTATGGGTTCTAATAAAAAGAGTTTGGTCTACTCTACCCCTTTTAAAATCATTCTCAAGCAAAAAGGAGGCTAAGGTCTCATACCATGCTCTTGGAGCTTGCTTGAGGCCATATAAAGCCTTATGTAATTTGAAAACATGTTCAGGAAGGGTTGAAGAGATAAAACCTGGAGGTTGCTTGACATAGACTTCTTCCTTGATGTCTCCATTGAGAAATGCACTTTTAACATCCATTTGGAAAACTTTGAACTTCTTGTGTGCAGCATAAGCAAGGAAAATTCTTATGGCCTCCAACCTTGCAACTGGTGCAAAGGTTTGGTCATAATCAATCCCTTCTTCTTGACAATAGCCTTGAGCAACAAGCCTTGCCTTATTTCTCACAATGATCCCTTGATCATCTAGCTTATTCCTGAAAACCCACTTAGTTCCAACAATTTGATGGTTTCTTGGTTTTGGAACCAATTCCCATACTTTGTTCCTTTCAAACTGGTTTAGTTCCTCTTGCATTGCAATGATCCAGTTTGGATCTTGCTCTGCATCTTGAATAGTTTGAGGCTCTATTTGGGAGAGAAAACAGGTGTGCATCAGATGTTGATTTATCTGATTTCTGGTTTGCACACCTTCTGAAATTTCTCCAATCACTTGGGAGATTGGATGATCTCTTATTGTTACTAAATCAACAGTGGGTGTTGATTGTTCACCAACCTGTGTTGTTGTTTCCTCTTGTGGAACAACAACTGGCTCTCCATTTGGTTCTGAAATTTGATCTGTATCTTCACTCTTATTGCTAGCAGCTTCTTGTTGAGTTGTTGAAGATAGATTTCCCTCATCCATGATGGTTAACTGATTAATATTTTCAGCTAATGATTGTACCTGTAAGTGATCTATGGTAGAAGAATTCTTCTCCTTATAAGACATATTAGATTCATCAAAGGTAATATGCATGGACTCTTCAATTTTATGAGATGATTTGTTATACACCCTATAAGCTTTGCTGTTCAAAGAGTATCCCAGAAACACTCCTTCATCAGCCTTAGCTTCAAATTTTGCTAAATATCTCTTGTCATTATTGTGAATGAAACAAATGCAACCAAAAATTTTGAAAAAGCTAACTTTAGGTTTCTTCCCTTTGAGCAATTCATAAGGAGTCTTATCCTTTAGTTTATGTATCAGGCTTCTATTCAAAACATAATTGGAGGTGTTCACAGCCTCTGCCCAAAAGGTTAGAGGAAGATGAGCATCTGTCAATAATGTTGTGGCTGATTCAATTAAGGTTCTATTTTTCCTTTCAACTACCCCATTTTGTTGAGGAGTTCTAGGAGCTGAGAAAGTGTGCCTGATCCCTTCATTCTGACAGAACTCTTGCATAAGAAGAGAATCAAACTCTGTCCCATGATCACTTCTGATCAGGGCTATATGAGTATTGAACTCAATCTGTATGCTCTTGAGAAAATCTGTCAAAATTTTGAAGTTATCAGACTTCTTTCTTAGGAAGAACACCCAAGTGAATCTTGAGAAGTCATCTACAATCACTAAGGCATAAGATTTCCCCCCTAGACTTTGTACTGTAGTAGGTCCAAAAAGGTCCATGTGCAACAGATACAAAACCCTAGGTGAATCACTCTTGTTAAGTGATTTGAAACTATTTTTAGTTTGCTTTCCTAGTTGGCAAGCCTTGCAGAGTCCTTCCTTCTTGTAGGGACCAGAAGGTAGTCCTCTAACAAGGTTGAGTTTAGACAACCTAGCAATAGTTCTAAGGTTAACATGTCCTAATCTTTTATGCCAAAGCTCATTTGGCTTACTAAGGGAATTAAAAAGGCATATGTCTACTTTAGAAGAATTAAAATCTACTAGGTATATGTTATCTTGCCTATTTCCAATCAACACAATATTATTATCTAGAGCAATATTACATACTAGATCAGTGAACCAAACCTGATAACCAGCATCACAAAGTTGACTGATGCTGATTAAGTTGTGCTTCAGTCCTTCCACATAGGCTACCTTCTTGAAAGTGATTGAGCCTATTTTGACTTGACCATATCCCTTGGTTTGTCCAAAATTGGAGTCACCAAAGATTACTCTTGGTCCAAGCTTTGCTTTGAAGGATGAAAGATTGCTTTTGGTTCCTGTCATATGTTTGGAGCAACCACTATCCAGGTACCAATGCTGGTTCACCACTGGATAGCTCTTCATCTGCACATGTAACAGCTTAGTTGTTTTTCACCCAGTTCACCTTGGGTTGAGGTTGATAACCAATGAAATCAGAAATGAATGACATTTCAGGCTGACTCTTATAGCCTTCAGGATGATATCTCCTAGGAGGAATCACCCATTCAGCATAAGGGTTAGGCTGAGATGTAGGATACTTGATATTCAATTTAGATTTATCCTGTGCAGACAACCCAGAACTCTGAGCTCTGTTCGACGCACGTCGACCTAAGTTCGACGCTGAAGTTTCAGGACGTCGAGCTCCATTCGACGCTTGAACAGGCCTACTTTCAGGGACAACAGCAAGTCGACCTGAGTTCGACGTGTGTCGACCTGAGTTCGACGCTTCAGCAAGGTGTTGTTGATTCTTGTTAGAACGGCGTCGAGCTCTGGTCGAAGGACGTCGAGCTCTGTTCGACGTTTTCTGTTGAACTTGAAGTTGCTTAGGTAGATCAGAATTTTTTCTGGCTACTACCATAATTCCTTTACCCTTGTTACTGGTAAATTTTATGGGAGTTGTTAGCACTATAGGTTGGCTTGGAGAGGCACCCAAACCTAGTGAACCACTCATTCTTGAGTTCACTGTGCTTGTGATGTCTATTAGCTTGAGGCTCCTCCCATTGAGAGTTTCCTCTAGCTGTTTAGCCTTGGATAGCTCACTCTTTAGTGAAGCTATCTCCTCCCTATAGCACTCTAACTCATCAGAGAGCTTGAGATTATTTGCACTTAATGTGCTGTAATCAGACAGTTGACTTCTAAGAGAATCATTTGTCTTCTCTGCTGTCAGCAAGTCTATGCACATTGATTTAAATCTAAACTTGAAATCATCAGAAGAGAAATCAAATGAGTCAAGTACCTGATCTTCACTCAATTCCTGATCAGTCACATATTCAGATTCATGCTCTGAATCTGAGCTGCTTTGTGATGCATTGATTGCCATCATGCAGAATCCTTTTTCTGTGGCATCATCCTCATCATCACTTGTGCTGGATGATTCTTCAGAATCTTCAGTATCACTCCAAGTTTCTGCAACAAATCCTTTCCTTGTATTTTTGGTGTTGCTGGAAGAGGATTTCTCATAATATTTCTTTGAATCTTTCTCTCTTTTCTTGTCTTTTCTTTCTCTCTTATCTTTCTTGTCTTTGCCTTGATTCTCAGGACAGTTTGGTGCAATGTGTCCTGGTTTCCTGCAGCCATAGCAAATAATTTTTTTATTATTAGATCTATCATACCTTGGCTTGTCTTGGTCCTTAGAAGACCATTTTCTGAAATTCTTCCTAGCCATCTTGTTCAATCTTTTGGCTAGTAGGCTTAGAAGTTCTTCATTGACTATCTCCTTCTCTTTAGGTACTTCCTCTGACGCTTTGAGAGCTATTGTCTTCTCCACTTTGGGTGCAGGAGAAGATGTGTTTTGCTCCCCTTCTCTTGTCTTGACAAATTGCTCATAGGACTTGAGCTTGCCTAAGAGAGCTTCAGTGGATAGCTCAATTTGACTTCTGCCATCTTTGATTGGCCAGATTCTTGAATCCCAAGTGCTAGGTAGGCACATGAGAATTTTATCATTTATCTTAGTGAGAGATATATCCTTGTCCAGAGTTTTCAACTCACTTACAATGAGACTGAATCTGTTGTACATGTCAGCCACAGATTCAGCTGGAGCCATTTTGAAGTTCTCATACTGTGTTATCAGTTGAGCTCTTCTATCCTTTCTTTCATCAGCTGAACCTGAGACTATTTCAGTTAATTTGTCCCAGATTTCCTTGGCAGAATTGCATTCAGCAACTTTTTGGAATATGTCATCAGACATAGTTTGTGCCAATATGTTCATTGTTTTTGCATCAGCAACTTTCCACTTCTTTATATCAATGTCTGTTCCTGCAGGAGGTGGAACAGCTGAAGTACTTGTTGAAGTAGGAGGTCTTGGACATTCTGTTAAGACACAATTAAAGATATCTTCATCAAAAGAATTCATGTAAAGTTTTATCCTTGCTTTCCAGAGTCCAAACTTGGAAAGATTGCACACTGGAGGTCTTGTGCTTGCATACTCCTTGTTTTGTGCCATGAGTTTTATAAAAACAATTTATAACAAAACAAAATAAAGTAACCACTCTATAGGGTTTGATCTTATCAAAGATCTTTGTGGTCCAGGTGTTAGCCTGAAGTAAAGACCAACCTGCCTCTGATACCAATTGAAAGTTAGGTGATAAGATCTAACAGCCTCTAGAGGGGGGGTGAATAGAGTAAGTTCAAATAAATTGATATATTTAAAACCTTTAGATTTACTTAGTGTAGGTAGTGAGTGATGCAAATAGATAAATATATTTAAAGTAAAATCACACAGCACACAAGCAAGAAGAAAAGCAATCCACAGAAGACACAAGGAAATTTATAGTGGTTCCCCAAACTTGGGTAGTCCACTCTTCTATCACCCCTTGATAGGAATCCACTGCAGGATGCTTGATCAGGTGTCCTGGGCACCACCAGATTTTTTGATAAGGTGTCTTGCCACCACTGATTTTGACAAGGTCTCAGCTAACCAGAAGGTAACTTTTGAAGGGAGTTAAAACCCTGTACAGAAGAGGTAAGGTAAGAAGGGTTGAGTTTGCTTCTCTGTCAACAATCAGAGAGAAGCTAGTGGATGTAGATGTTGTCAAAGCTCCCCCTGAGATATAGAAGTTCAGGTAGAAGAAGCTTTGCACAAGGGTGACAGGCTCTTCACTGCTTGTCCTTCTTCAGCAATAGATGACTCAGAAACTGAGTGTTTGATGTCTGAAGGTAGAAAGCAAATTGAGAAGAGTTGAATGCAGAGGCAGAAGAGGTTTCAGAGAATGTTGATCAAGATGTTTCTCTGAGTGTAGTTCTTCTCTGTAAATTCTCTGCAGACCGATTTCTTGAGAGAGAGATGAAGATAGATGTTCTCTGTGTTATCAGAATGAATGTTCTTCCTGTTCTCCTTGTCTCTCTCGAATAGATCTCTGAGTAATGGGATTATTACTTCTTTTTTTTGATTGATAGCCGTTGGCAGGGCATTTAATGTATTCCATAACTGTCCATGCCTAGAAGGAAAGCCTTAATTGATTTCCATTGAAAATTCCTTGAGATATGGAGCAATTAAGTCTTGAAACGGCCAGGGGATCTCTTGCAATAACTGCTTGAAAAATCTCTCATTTGAATTTCAAATGTCGACAGACGGGAGAACTTAAAACGTCGAACTCATCCTGAAGCGTCGATCTGAGCTCGACTGACCGTCGATCAGAGAGTAAAATTGAAGCAGAGAGATACACGCCAAAACGTCGAGCAGAACTCGACGTTACGTCGAACTGAGAACGACGCTGCGTCGAGCTGCGATCGACTGTGCGTCGAGCAGCGGTCGACTATGCGTCGAGCTGAGGACGACTCTACGTCGAGCTGGGGTCGACTCTCCGTCGAGCTGAGCAGAACTAAATCTCAAATAACCTAAGTTCTAAACTCACACTCAATGACCTATGCTATACAATTAGGTCAACATCCTTAGCATAGTTATCCTGACCCAAATATAAAAAGGGTGTTCCAACAATAATGTTTAACTTAACTCACTGCAGGTGAAGACCTCTCCTATCACTCAGGACAAGTGGTATTTGGATAGTGGTTGCTCCAAACATATGACAAGGAACAAAGAAAATCTGTCAAAGTTCAAGGCCATGATTGGACCAAAGGTGATCTTTGGGGATTCTAGCTGTGGTCAAACTGAAGGAGATGGTAGGTTTACAATTGGAGCAGTAACTTTCAAGAGGGTTGCATATATAACTGGACTGAAGCATAATCTTATCTCAGTAAGTCAGTTATGTGATGCAGGATATCAGGTATCGTTCACTAACACTCTTTGTAATATTACTTTAAATAGTAATGTTGTGTTAGTAGGTATTAGACAAGGCAATATTTATTTAGTAGATTTTAATTCAACCCATTCTGATATCTGCTTATTTAATGAAGTAACAAATAACAACACCTTATGACATAAAAGGCTTAGCCATGTTAACCTCAAGAACATATCTAGGTTATCTAAATACAACCTTGTTAGATGTTTACCTTCTTGCCCCTACAAGAAGGAGAGCCTATGCAAGGCTTGTCAATTAGGAAAGCAAACCAGAAATTCCTTTAAATCTGTAAATAAAAGTGATTCACCTAGAATCCTGTATCTATTACATTTGGACCTCTTTGGTACAATAAATGTATAGAGTCTAGGAGGGAAGTATTACACTTTAGTAATTGTAGACGACTTCTCTAGGTTCACTTGGGTGTTCTTCTTGAGAACTAAGGCTGATAACTTCAAAGTTCTTACAGATTTTCTACTGTGTGTGCAGACAGAGTATTCTACTCATGTTGCCTTGATCAGAAGTGATCATGGTACTGAGTTTGAGTCTCTTCTCATGCAAGAATTCTGTGAGAAAGACGGTATCAAACATAGCTTCTCTGCTCCTAGAACTCCCCAACAAAATGGGGTAGTGGAAGGAAAAATAGAACTCTGATTGAAGCTGCTGGTATATTATTGGCAGATGTTAATATGCCTCTCTCCTATTTGGCAGAAGCTGTTAGCATAGCTAATTATGTCTTGAACAGAAGTCTTATACACAAGCTTAAGAGTAAAACACCTTATGAGTTGCTTAAAGGAAAGAAACCTAAAATAAATTATTTTAGAGTATTTGGTTGTGTAGTATACATTCATAACAATAATAAAGAATACCTTAGAAAGTTTGAAGCAAAAGCTTCAATGGGAATTTTTCTTGGATATTCCCAAGTAAGCAAAGCTTATAGGGTATTTAATAAATCATCTTCTAAAATTGAGGAATCTGTGCATGTGTCTTTTGATGAATCTCAGATGTTTTACAAGGAGAAGGAAACTTCTCCTTCCTCAAGTTCATTACAGGTACCAGAATCTAGTAAAGATATCACTCAAGAGATTCTCCATCTATCAACTCTTCATATCACTGATTCAGACAGTGATGAAGACTTTGCAGAAGCTGTTGCTGTACCACCAATAGTAGATCAAATTCCTCCTGAGGAATTAATCCCAACTATTGCTGAAGATCACATCTCACTTGCTGATGTTGTCACACTTAGAGATCATCCTACATCTCAAGTGATTGGAGACATATCAGCTGTTGTTCAAACAAGACATCAATTAAGACAGGATGTAATGCATGCTTGTTTTCTTTCACAGATTGAGCCCCTCACCATTAAAGATGCTGAGCTAGATCCCCACTGGTTCATTGCTATGCAAGAGGAACTCAATCAGTTTGAAAGATGTAAAGAATGGACTTTGGTTCCAAGACCTAAAGGCCAACTAATCATATGCACCAAGTGGGTGTTTAGAAATAAGTTGGATGCAAATGGAATTATTATAAGGAACAAAGCTAGGCTTGTAGCTCAGGGCTACAGACAGGAGGAAGGTATAGATTATGACCAAACCTTTGCTCCTGTTGCAAGGCTAGAGGCAATAAGGATCTTTCTAGCCTATGCAGCCTATATGAAGTTTAAGGTCTTTCAGATGGATGTCAAAAGTGCCTTTCTAAATGGTGAACTAAAGGAAGAGGTATTTGTTGAACAACCACCTGGGTTTGTTTCTTCAACTCAGCCCTCACATGTTTTCAAGTTGCAAAAAGCTCTTTATGGACTTTAACAAGCACCCAGAGCCTGGTATGAGACTCTAGCTAGTTTCCTGTTAGAGCACAACTTTGTTAGGGGAGTAGTTGATAGAACCCTTTTCGTCAAGCACCACAAGGACACAATCCTGTTAGTTCATGTGTATGTGGATGACATTATTTTTGGTTCCACTGATCCAAAACTGTGCAAAAAGTTCTCTGACTTGATGCATTCTACGTTTGAGATGAGTAGTATGAGTGAGCTGTCTTACTTTCTTGGTATTCAAGTAAAGCAAGATGCTGATGGCATCTTCATCTCCCAATCCAAATATGCCAAGGAATTGGTAAAGAAGTTTGGGATGGCTGATGCTTCAGCAATGCATACACCTATGGCTACTAATGTAGTTATAGATTCTGATGATCAGGGTAAGCCTGTTGATCAAAAGAATTATAGGGCCATTGTTGGTTCCCTATTATATTTAACTGCAAGTAGACCAGATATAATGTTTGCTACATGCCTATGTGCTAGATTCCAGGTCAACCCCAAGGAATCTCATCTGATTCTTCTCAAGAGAATCTTGAGATACCTGAAGGGATGTCTAAATCTAGGACTATGGTACCCAGCTGAATCAGAATTTGAATTAATTGGATACTCTGATTCTGATTATGCTGGTTGTAGAGTTGACAGAAAAGTACCTCAGGAACTTGTCAATTCTTGGGAGAGAGATTGGTCTCTTGGTTCTGTAAGAAGTAGTCTTATGTATCAACTTCAACTGCAGAGGCTGAATATATATCAGCTGCTAGTTATTGTTCACAGATCCTGTGGATTCAAAACCAGCTTTTGGATTATGGGTACACACACAAGAACACTAAAATCATGTGTGATAGTAGCAGTGCTATCTCCATTGCACAAAATCCTGTGCACCACTCTAGAACCAAGCACATTGAGATTAGACACCATTTCCTGAGAGATTGTGTGAAAAAAAAACAAGATTAGCCTTGAGTTCATATCCACTGACCTTCAGAGAGGTGATATTTTCACCAAGCCCTTAGATGAACAGAAGCATCTGTTCTTTTTGGTTCAACTAGGCATGATTAATGGAAAAGACTAAGTGTGACGTCTGCCTTTGTTGAAACCTGTTTGAAGATCGTCGAACGACGTTCGAAGATAGTCGATCGGATGAAGCCTATCATCAACCTATGGTTGATGATAGCTTATCTGCTTGAAGATCGTCGAACGACGTTCGCAGATCGTCGAACAGGTCGAGCCTATCGTCGATCTATAGTTGACGACAGCTTGTTGCTTGTGAAGACAAAAATAGTCGAATGTGTTGGAACACCCTATTACTATTTGGACCAGGATGACTATATTTCTATAGGGATTGTATGCTGTGACCTCCATGTTGTTATAAAGGTCACATAGGCTAGTTAGAGTAGTCTTCAGCTCGACGCATAGTCGACTTCAGCTCGACGCAGAGTCGATCTCAGCTCGACGCAGAGTCGACCTCTGCTCGACGCAGAGTCGATCTCAGCTCGACGCAGAGTCGACCTCAGCTCGACGTGGAGTCGACCTCAGCTCGACGTTCCGTCGATCCCAGTTCTGCTTACAGAAAACACTCTCTGGTCGACGTGTGTCGTGCTCAGATCGACGTTTTTCTGTGAGCTCGACGTCTTCCAGACTTCCGTCGATTTTGGATAGGAATTCAAATTCCTTCTGACAGACAATTAATGCTGAAGAATTATTGGCCGTTACAGCATATCTGGTGCATGGCTCAAGGAATTTTCTAAGGAATGTCTGCCTGTCATTTCCATTGAGGCATGGACAGTTAAGGAAAGCAATTAATGCTGACTTCCAACGGCTATCAAAGAAAAAGGAAGAAGAAGACTCATATATATAATTCTTTTTCTTTCATTCCAATAAGAAGAAGATACAGAGAATATACAGAACAAGAAGAGAACAACAATACAAGACTTCTCATCTTTTTCTCTGTGGAAAAATTGTTTTTGAAAGACTCTCTCACAGAAAATCTGATTGCTTCAGACACCTCCATCCAACTCTCTTGGATCATCCTTTACTGGAGCAAATCAGATCTTTGAAGACCTGTCACCCTTGTGCAGAGCTCTCCTTCCTGAACCTCATCTTGATCTCAGGGGGAGCTTTGACAACAACTTCAGATCCACTTCTGCTTCTCTTTGCTTGTTGAATAGAGAAGACAACAACATTTCTTTTTCTTTTTCTTTCTGTACAGGGTTTTAACTCCCTTCAAAAGTTACTTTTGGTTTTGCTGATACCTGGTCAAAATCAGCTTCTGTTGGTTTGTGAGAACCTGATCAAAAACTCTCTGGTGCTCAAGACACCTGATCAACTCATCTTGAAGTGGATTCCTATCAAGGGTGATAGAAGAGTGGATGTACCCAGATTTGGGGAACCACTATAGCTCCTTGTGTCATCTGGATTGCTTGTCTCTTTTTGTGTTTTTGCTTTGTGCTGTGAATTTATTTTTACTCTGATTATTTGCTATAGCACCTTACACTAAGTAAAGTAAAATTTTCTCTGCAAGTTTTTATTTGGAAAATTATTTTAAATAACTCTATTCACCCCCCCTCTAGAGTTAGGAGTGATCTTATCCTGCACTTTCAGAATGATTGATCGGCTACTCTGCTTCAGGAACGATCATCGAACGACTGTTCGACCATCGTCTCCAGTATTTTTTAAAATAGATCGACGATTGCTGGTTTAATATAAAACCGATGGTCGACCTAGGTTAAGAGATCGTTCTTTTTATCGTCGACGGAGAGCGTCTTCTCGCATTCCGTCTTTCTGCTTGCTCCCTGTCTCGCGATTTCTGCCGTTTTGCCTTCGCCGTCTCTCTCGTCTTCTCCAACCCCTTCGATGGCGATTGCTCCAGCCCTCCTGTCCGTGGTGAAGTTCGATGCTGGCTTCAGCGTGGACTTTGATTCTTTCAGCTGCTGTGAATCTGCGATAGTGGAAATCCTCAACCTCTGTAAAGATCAAGGATTGGAAAAGCTCATGTCAACAAGAATAAAGATAAACATTCCCGAGATTAAAGAATGGGCTTTCACTTCGTCCTCCAATGACGACTCTATGACCAGAATAATAGGCGGAGAAGAGGTAATTTTGACTCCCTCCATTTTAACTGAAATTTTTGGATGATTGAATGGGGAAGAGGATTATGAGCAAGATACCCCTTAGTTTGGGAGAATGTTGACTGAATTAGGACATGCCGACAGCATTCCTTCTAAGCTGCTAAAGGTAAATTTTTCGTTGAAGATAAAGTTCCTTGCTGAACTCGTCGGAAAAGTGCTACTGGGAAAGCACTATGCCCATGATAATATACCAGGCAACAGTTTACCCTGATGTGTGCCATCGTGAACAAGAAGCAGATTAACTGGGCAGGAGTTTTGTTTGATTTGATAAGGAAAAAGAATAGCAAGAAGGAAGTCACCCTGGGTAGGGTGCTTGGGATATTTCTAAATGAGAAATATCCCCATCTGTTGGTCTCAGTTTCTACTTCCATCAATGCCAGCAAAAAGATGGACCCAACCTTATTTGTCAAGTGGAAAAGGAGCTTTCTGAAGCCCGCTCCAGCAGGGGTAGCTCCAGTTGCATCTGAGAGCACAAGGACTGCTTCAGTCACTCCCCTCCTTCAAGAAGCAGGCTCAGCGAATCTCTCCTTTCCATCCACTTCTTCTGCATTACCTTCAACCTCTACTGAAGTGCCACCATCTACTTCAGTTGAAGTTCCATCTTCTGCATCTCATCTTCTTGATTCCTCCACAATTCTCCATGCATCACCTCCAGCATCTCCACTCCCTTCTCATCTTGCTAGGATATCTCATCCTTGTTTTGATTTATTGACTTCTGAGCTATCTCCTCCTCCTTAGTCACCAATTCTTCATTCAGATCATATTGATCTTCTTGCATCCACCCATCATTCTCCAGTTCACTCTCCATCTCATCAAGAATTCACAATTCCTGTTGTTCATCCATCTATTGTGATTCCCCCACCTTCATTTGAACTCACCCCAGCCTTCATCTCAAGCATCCTGGAGTTAATTACTCCTTCAATCAAAATCATGATTGAAGAGGCAATTGCTCCCCTTGTATCCTCCATCTCTTCTCTGACTGCCTCCATCCAAGCCCTCTCAAAATCTGCTGAGCCCTCTTCATCTAGGGGCCTGGTTTCAGTTTCCACTGAAATCAGGCAGGGGGAGATGCTCTATGAAGATGCCTCTGAACTGCCCTTGGCATCTCGTCCAGCAGATCCTCCAGCAGATACAGAAAAAGAGATAGAAGAATCAGCTCCTACTCTGTCTGGAAAGGATATTTCTGATGCTATAATAATGAAATCTGAGTTTGTTGTCAAAGTCTGCCTAGAAGAATTCTCCACTCCCCTTGTTGCCCTCTACCTAGAAGGAGTCATTACCTCCTTCCTAGATGAATTATGGGAGTTAGGACATTCTAAGGAAAATTCTGAAGGTAATTCTTTTACTCAGTTCCTAGACTTGATAACTGACATGTTAGTATGGGAATACCTAGAAGGAATGATACAATGTCATTTAGCAAATTTGTGCTCATGATTCTACAGATTTAATGGAAGAAGTTTCAGCTATTCAAGAACTTGATCATCAACCTGCTCTAGAAGTTCAACCTGAACCAGAACCACTTGTTCAAGATCCTGAGGCTGCTCAGCCAGCTCAGTTCACAGTGCAAGAAGAACTGGTCTCCATGACAGTTATTGATGAACAAGAAAAGGTTTCAGAAATTCAAATGGAAAAGTCTACAATCTGGGATGACACCACTGGATTAGATCTAGACACTCTTCTGGCATAGGATGCCCTGGAAGAAAAGTGAGAAAGAGCTGCCTTAAAAGCGAAAGAAAAAGCTGTGCAAGAGGCGTTTGATCCTTATGATCATCCTCCTTCTTCAAACTCTGAGGATGAGGATAATTCTGAGGAATCTGAAGAAACCAAGAAAAATAAATCTGCAAAGAAGAAAAGAAAAGTTGTGGCTCCTCCTCCCCCAAACCCTGATAATGATATCCCCTATTATATCTTGAAAGGTATTGATCCCAAATCTAAAGAGTTTCAGCATTTGATGGCATTTTCTAAGAATCAGCAAAAGTTAAGGAAGAAGTCTAAAAGGTATGATAGTCCTGCCCCAAGATGGACTCCTAGAGGTCCTCCTCCTCCACCTACCAGTGCAGGAGCCTTTGGAAACTTGTCTGGAAATCTTTCTGCTCCGTCTGATAGGTTTACCCCATCCCAGTCTTCTCAAAGGAAAAGCTATCAAGGATATCAAGGTAGATCGAAATCTGGTTACCATAGACATGATGCTGATGCAAAGGAACAAGTGAAGGAGGTGGTTTATCAGAAACCAACCTTTTCTCCTCCTCCTTCCAAATAAATCAAGAGCACATCTTCTTCAAGGCCAGATCATGTAGTGAAAACTGTTTCAAAAGGTAAAAGAGTTATTTTCTCTGAAAAATCGAGTAAGAAATTTACTGAGTTTGCTCCTCCTTCTTCTCTAGTTATTTAGGAAAAAGAGCCAGCTGAAAGCTTGTTAGATCTGTCTATTAAATTTAAAGCTGTGAAACCTGTAGATCCAACTTGTGAAAATGTGTATGAAAGTTAAGAGCTTGATCCTGATTTCAGGATGGCTCGATTTCTTGAGCTTGTTGGATCAGCCCAAATTAAGAAAGCCAAAGCTGAAGGTAAAGATACTACAGGATTAACAACTATGTCCAAATTCAGAAAGAAGGAGCTTGATAAATTCCAGGTTAGACCTGAGGTATTTGACCCTTCAAAATACATGGAAAAGCATCCTGAAGCAGTTGTTCCAAGGGCATCTGAATCTAAAATTATTGGAGAGCAAGATTTAAAGCTGTCAAAGAAAGAAACTCTAGACCCTTTTAGGAAAATTACTTTTATTCCTAGTTCCTCTAAATCTAAACCAAATTCTGAAGCTCCTTAAAATTCATTGATTGACAGTTATTTATTTGTCTGTTTGATATATGTTATCTGCTGTTTAAATATTTCCCTTCCTGCATTTTATTTATTTTCAGTAGTTTGTTTTATATGTTTTGTTGTAGAGAGACTTAACTCAAATAGGGGGAGATTGTTGGTATCCTAGTTTGGATTTGAGTTCAGTTCTCACTTTTAGTCTCTTGACCCAAGATTTATCTATGGTCAAAGGTTAGTTGTTTAGTTAGTTTGCTCTAGTTTTAGAGTTCTCACTTTTCCAGATGAAAATTTGGTTATGTTGTTTTTTGTTCGACTATGGTCGAACACCGCTCGACTATCGTCTATCGACTGTTCGACGATCGTCTATCAGTTGGTTGACATTTGTCTGTCAGCAGATTGTCTATATCTGAGTTAGTTCAACTCTTGTTAGCTCGACGTTCTGTGGAATCTGCCTCGCCGATCGTCGAACCCCGCTCGACGTCTTTTGACCAGACAGATTTCTTGATAGTTCGACTATCTGCTTGGATAGTTCAACTATCTGATAGTTAGACTATCTGTTTGATAGGTCGACTATCTATTTTGCTTTATAGTTCGACTATCTGTCTTGATAGGTCGACTATCTGTTGTGTTTGATAGTTCGACTATCTACTTGGATAGTTCAACTATCTGATAGTTCGACTATCTGTTTGATAGGTCGAATATCTGTTTTCTTTGATTGTTCAACTATCTGCTTGGATAGTTCAACTATCTGATAGTTCGACTATCTGTTTGATAGGTTGACTATCTGTTTTCATTGATAGTTCGACTATCTGGTTGATAGGTCGACTATCTGTTTTGTTTCATAGCTCGACTATCTGTTTGATAGGTCGACTATCTGTTTTGCTTGGTAGTTCGACTATCTGTCTTGATAGTTCGACTATCTGATAGCTCGACTATCTGTCCTTATAGTTCGACTATCTGCTGTGGTAGTTCGACTATCTGCTTTGGTCGTTCGACTATCTGTATCGTTCTACTATTTGTTTGATAGGTCGACGATCTCTGTGCTTCGTTCGACGATCTTCGAGGGTCGTTCGACGTTTTGTTGTGTGTCTTTAATAATTTTTTCCTCTTCTATTCTATGATTTATTTCATATTTATTTGGCATATTATTTCAGTTAATTTATGCTATTATTTTCAGGCAATCTCTGCTCCATTCCTTATTTATGAGCCAATCTTTATCTGACAAAGTGTTTTGTCTTATTAGTTGAAATACACTTTCTGCTTTATCTGCCAGGCTGTCCTTTATAGCCGTTAGACTCAGAAAGTCTTTTCTGGCTGTAAAGAGTTCTTTCTGATGTGACCTTTTTTTGCACCCCTTCTTATCTGATTGGTTATGCAGCTTCTTAGAAATCTTTATCCTCTTATAGCATGTCTGTCTGCAGGATTTCTTTTTGCTTTATGCTTTTTGTAGCCCAGATTGCTTATTTCAGAAGAAGACAAAAATTCAAACTCAAATTAAAGCCGTTGCAATGGATCATATATAAAGAGCTTCTTTTGAAAGAAGAAAAGAGATACTCATATACAATATCAAAAGAAGTTTTACACTCAGCAGCATAGAGAAAGAGAGAAAAGCAAGAAAGTTCTACAGCTCTCAGAAATTCACATTCAACTGAGAAGAGAAAATCTCTTCAGCATTCTTCTTCATCCTGAGTTCATCCTGCTTACAGGAAGACTTTCACTCAGAGGCCTTTAGAAGAAGAAGAAGAAGAAAGGAAGCTGTTTGAAGAAGAACACCTGTTCCCAATCAAGAGTCTTCTTCAAGCTTCTCCTTCAGAACCTACAGACAGTTCTTTGTCTTAGCTCAGAAGAGTTCCTGCACCCTAAATCAAGACTCCTTCCTGGATATTCTCTAAGCCAAGGGGAGCCTTGATTCTTTAGAGCTATCTAGCTCTATGCAATCCACTAGCTTCTCTAATCTGTTTAGCAATAGAGAAGAAGCCTTAACTCTCTCAACCTCCTGTACAAAGGGTTATTACTCCCTTCAAAAGTGAACCCTTGGTGGCAGGGCACCTGATCAAAAACCTGTGTTGTATTTTGAGTTCCTGATCAAAAGCTCAAAGGGTCTACTTGATCTACCTGAAGCAGATCAGTTGGTGGCAGGGCACCTGAACAAAAACCTGTAGTGGATTCCTACCAGGGTAGTAGAAGAGTGGACGTACCTATTTAGAGGGAACCACTATAAAATTTCTTGTGTCGTCTGTGCTGTTTATTTAATTAATTGTACTGTGGCTGTGAGTAAAAATAACTAGGATTGCTATTTGTTGTGATAGGATCCCAAGCTTAACTGTAATTACAGTTAGCTCTCTCTTGTGCACTACACTTTGTGTTAGGCTCTAGGGTTATCAATATCTATAAACTAATTCCGCAAATTAACTCTAAGGGAGTTGAGTAGGGTGTCAAAATTTTTGAATACTCTATTTACCCCCCCTCTAGAGTTGTATCTATCATCACTTTCACGCCTCCCCCTATCCGATCACTCCTCCTCTCCTCCATATCTCTCGGCCTCCTCTCCCTCTCCACCAAGCCACCACCCCCTCCCATTTCCCCTCTCCCGTCTCGGCCTCAACCCGACCGCCCCTTTTCCACTTCCCACAAGAAAACCGAGAGCCCCATGCGGGTCGGCTTCCCTCTCTCCTAGAGGATTTGTGTGGTGGGAGAAGTCTTTGTAACGGCTTTGGTTTGGCATGACGCTTCTACGGCGGAGATCCTCATCTCCTACTCCTCGCTTCCGAAGGAACCGTGAATGGGTGATCGAGATTAGATAGTTAGAATCATCTATTCTAACTTGGGTAACGAAATTCCCACCACTTGTGATTTCCCTCTTGATAGTCTTGTGGTGGCTAAGCGTTGGTGTTATTTCGGTAGAGTTTAATGCATCGTAGTAGCGTCTAAATCGATTATCATTTACCTACTAGTTGATTTAAATTTGTTTAGGTTTGGCGAACCTCGCTATTTTTTGTTGGGGGAGATATTCCATGTTTTGATGGTTATTTTTGGATAGATCTCCTTTGGTACAACTCGCTCGTCCGGACGCAATATTCGTCCCTTTAGCGTGATCGGATCTTGGCTTATCGCCTTTGTCCTTTCACACAACGGGTTGCTATCCGTATTTTAGATGTTGCTTGGTTTCACATTGTGGAAAGTTCGGATGTAGATTTGGGAGTGGTTATAAGCTAATTTATCGAGAGGTTATTTACGTGACTCCATTGATCTCCAGATATCTCCTGATATCCCTACATCAGACCTTCCCGGGTGCGAAGGTGTCACCGCAAGGCGGCGGTTTTGGGCCTAAGGCCCCGGTGTTTTAAAAGAAAAAAAAATGGGGGTCTTACATAAGGTGACAATACCATCACTACCGTCAGTGTCTTATGTTAGTTATTGAGAGACTCATTTTGTAGCCTTCTTGGCATGATGCACTCTGATATTATAGAAGCCTTTGTTGCTTCTTTTTATTCGATGAATTTATTTTGGACTATATAATTATGTTGATTTTTACTTCTGCTTATATTCTTATGTTGGATTGGCAATGATTATATTGGTATTTGACGGCAGGATAGGCGTCTTGTGGTACAGGTCGACCTGTGTGTTGGCGCTACAGCAAGGTGGCTTTTCTTTGCATAAGACTCCCCTCGGTCGTGTCATGTGGTTTGGTATGGGGGTGTCTTACAAATGGTATCAGCTTGCAACGATCCTCAACTACAGAATTTAAGGAACAATGGTGCCACCCCCGCTCGTTTGGTCAGTATGTGGACAAACTGACTTTGCAGAAGCAGTGGTGTCCCCATATGTAATTCATACTAAGAATGTCCAGATGATCATATGAGTAGCCAACCTGACCTTATATTTGTACCTTTTGTGTAGATCTAGGCTAATGTAGAGCAAGTAGGGGGGACCCTCGCCCCTTCCGTACCCACTCAGTTTTAACAGTCGGAGCTAGGACAGACGCTCGAGGAAATTTTGGACATATTTAGAGCTCAACAGGCTTCGTTGCAATAGTAAGACCAGAGATCTAATTGGTTAAGTATGTTGCAGTTTCTCTCTCCAACTTCCTATCACGACACAGAGTCGGTCGTTCATACGGAGGAATGGATCGACTCAGTGCAAGAATTAATGGCGGGAATCCGTTGTCCAGCCATCATGGTTATGATATTAGCCGTGTCAGTATTGGAATCCCACGCCAATAGGTGGTGGAAGTCCCTCATGTGCTCCACCTTTTAAGTCGGGGTGTAGACAAAGAATAGTTGGAGTGTGATTTTGGAAGCCTTCTTGGAACACTTCATCCCTTCTACCATTCGGGATGAACTTACAGAAAGATTATTACGGTTAAAACAGGGATCCAAGACAGTTACAAAATATCAGCGAGAGATTCAGCATCTCGGCAGGTTTGCTTACACATATGAGTTGAATGATAGGGGGTATGCTAAGCAATACTACCAAGGCTTGCGAGATCTCTTGAGGAAATCCCTTTTTTTATAGCATACTCGAGTTTGGCTGAGATCTTCGACATAGTGAAAAGGCTGTAGACAGATCATTTGGAGAGTGGTAAGAGACCCGCTGAAGGCGTAATGGAAGCAACCCTAGTTACAGAAGGATGCAGGAAAATAGAGGAAGAGTAAACAACATAGGCGGGGGTTGCTTCCGTCAAAATTTTAGGATGGAGCATCCGACCCCGCAACTAACAGTACCACCACCACCACAGATGTATCCACAACCAAGGGAGTAATATGAGCGAGTCTGCTTCCAGTGAAACAAGCCGGGCCATATCCGACGCTTTTGCCCAGAGCTAGGTGGTAATTCCCCCCAGCTCTTCCTCCGGCAGCTCCAGAAGGACGGGGACATATGCTTGGTCGAGCACAAGGACCATGATGATTGAATCTCGGACCTGCTCAAGATCAGGTGTTTTCGCTGGACATGGCGCATGAGCGGAATTCTAAGGATGTGATTGTCGGTATATTGTGATTTAATTACTATGTTATAAGCATTTCCCTTTAAATAGTCTAAGATATGCTAAGAGTCTAACGTGAGTCTATATAATTGGTACATCGGCACCGTGATGGTTGGTGGGAAACCAGCTTACACTCTATTCGATACCGATGCCACACACTCATTTATGTCGGCAGATTACGTTAAAGACCTAGAAGGAGTGCAATACTTCACAAGTATTACTCGAAGAGTATGCCTACCGGATGGATATGAGATAACTGCATCCGCAAAGTGTGATTTGGAGGTACTTCTTGGAGGAAAGATCTTTGAAACCACTACAACAGTATTGAGAACTCCAGAATTCGACCTCATTTTGGGCAGGGCATGGGTAGATTGGAACCGCGCCAGGATTGATTGTGTGGAGAAACAAATTTCCTTGAGGCATGGAGAATTTTAGGTCATCTTTTAAGGTATTAGACTTGCACCTCGTATGTTGTTATCTTAAATTCTGACCTTAAAATCCCATATGAGAGGGGATGAAGTATATATGATCTGTTTTGAACTAAATGAAATGGTAGTTTATTTGAAAGACGTGCAAAAAGTGTTGGATTTCCCTAAGGTATTCCCTGAGAAATTGCAAGGATTACCCCCACATAGAGATGTGGACTTTCAATTTAAGTTAGTATCGGCTACTAAGTCCATCTCTAGGACCCCTACCGAATGGCCCCGAAGGAACTCGTGGAGTTTAGTGTTCAACTGCAAGAATTAGTCGAGTCAGGGTTTGTTCAGCCCTGTTCATCACACCGGGGAGCCCCTGTTCTATTTGTTAAGATGAAGGACGAAACCTTAAGATTATGCATAGACTATCTGGAACTCAACCAGCTGACGGTGCGGAACAACTATCCCTTACACCGGATTGGTGAGTTATTCGACCAGTTAGTAGGAGTGAATTGCTTTTCCAAGATAGATTTGTGCTCGGGGTATTACCAGTTGAGGATACAAGAGGAGGATATACAAAAAACAACATTTAACTAAAGGTACAGTATATATGAGTTCACCGTGATGTCGTTTGTTCTCACAAATTCCCCTTCTCCGTTCATGAGTTTGATTAACAAGGTGTTTAAGCCATATCTAGACGTCTTCATCATCGTCTTCATCGATGACATTTTGGTCTATTCAAAGACAGAGGAAGAGCATGATGAACACTTGACCTTGCTGCTGAAGAAGTTAAAGGAGCATACCTTATTTGCCAAGTTCAGAAAGTTAGAATTTTTGCTCCGAGAGGCTGCCTTCTTGGGCCTTGTGATTAGCGGAGCTGGACTAGCTGTGGATCCAGCCAAAGTGTGTGTTGTAAACTAATGGCCACCTTTGAAGTCAGTGGCCATATACGGAGTTTCCTTTGACTTGCTGGGTATTACCGCAAGTTCGTGAAAGGATTCTCAATGTTAGCCCTTCCTCTCACTACTCTGATAAAGAATGGTGTGTCATACGAGTGGACACCCCAGTGTGAAGTTGTATTCCAAGAGCTGAAAGATAGAGTTACCACCACACACATCCTAGACCTTCCATATGTGAACGAAGGATTTCAAGTTTATACACATGGGCCATATCATGGGATGGGGCCAGAGTTGAAGCAGCACTGGCATGTGATCGCTTACGCTTCAAGACAGTTGAAGAAGCATGGAGTTAATTATCCAGTACATGATTTAGAGTGGGGAGTAGTGGTGTTTGCCTTCATGGTTTTGAGGCACTATTTATATAACATCCAATACAAGATCTTTTAAGATAACAAAAACTTCAAGTAGGTTCATACCCAAAAGGAGTTGAATTTGAGATAACAGTCGTGGTTAGAATTTTTTGTGACTACGAGTTTATATTGAATTACCACCCCATAAAAGCAAACTCCGTAGCAGATGCGTTGAGCAGAATGGTACCAGAATGAAGCCCTGGATCCCGGTTGATGAGTATGGAATTGGCTCGAGTGCTTGAGGAAATGGAGATCATGTTGGTGTGCAAGGGTCATTCTGCAGAGTATATTGAGTACCTATCTTCTATGAGTATAGTATGTTACATTCGAGATCGTATTCGGGCAGAGCAAGGGAAGGACGCTGCCATGGCCCTTCTATTCAAGTCAATTAAATATGGATCTACTGAAGAGTATGCTCTAATAGATGACCTCGTTCATTTTTGTGGCAGGCTTTAAATTCCCAAGGGCTATGAAATCTCGGAAGACATATTAAGATAGGCACATTGATCAAAGTATTCAGTGCACCCCGAGATTTCCAAGATTTATAGCGACTTGTGATAGACCATGTTCTGGCAAGGGATGAAGAGCGTGATCAAGTATTTTGTTATACACTATGAGGCATGTAAGAAGGTGAAGGTGGAGTGCAAGAGCCCCGGAGGATTATTACAGTCATTGACCATTGATACACGTGAGGCCCGGCTCTCGATTCAGACGATGAGTGTGCTGGGTTAAGATCCCGCGTGGCTTGAAGGAGGAAAGTGCACCTATCGCAAGTAATACAGGATATTCCGGTAGGGAATATCGAGGTCGTATATTTCCCGGGGCTGGTTGACTATTTCTACTCCTTCCAGAGGGAATATTATTTTACCGAAATAACTTGTCGGGTTTTAATTAACTAAAGCGGATATAAAAGGGAGTTGTAAAAAAAGAATTAAAAAAAATTCGATGAATGGTTAACGCTCGGCATCGAATCAGATTGAAACTAAAATGACTCTTAAAATTTATAGAACATAGTTTACAAATTAATTAAAAGCAACTTGGTCGTGGAGGTTCCACAAACATGAGCTCACCTATCTCTAAGAATATCACACACCTGAACACTAAGACTATTCGACCGAACTCTTATCCGACGAAAGATTCTTCTTAATGCCCGCTATACGCTAAGAACCCCGCTATTTGGTGGGGAACCCAATCCGGTATAATTACACTTCTCCTCTCTCGAAGGTATGCACACAACTCTTTTTACCCAAGGGTGATCAGTACATACGCACGACCTCTCGTCTAGCTAGTGTATGGATATTGAAAATAGAGCCCACACATCGATATGTGGTTCTACGCATCATAAACCCGGGGTAAACCATAATCTCTTTAATTAATATGATAAAAAGATCCTTTAATTATTTAGTGCGATTTTATATGTCTCAATGCTCTTCCATGCAGAGGGCTAAGGACGATTAGTCACTCATCGGTATGGAGACAACTTATGAGTTTGATGAGGCGCGAGTTACACAAAAGGAAAACATAATTGACAATACAAGTCCTACTAAAACGAGTAGGCGGGAAATTGCAAGTCCTACTCAAATGAGGAGGCGGGAAATTAAAGCGAGTCCTACTTAAATAATTAGGCGGGAAATAAATGCACACACACACACACACTCTCTACATAATTGAAAGAAAGCAATAAAAATTATCTCATACACACACACACTCTACATGAAATGTAGAAAGGGATAAAGAAAGCAATAAATATTAACACATACAGGCAGACACTCTATATGAAGTTGAAAGATCAAAATGAAACTTAATCTCATACTCTCACACACACACAATTTAAAAAGAAAAAACAAAGTAATCGAAAAATTAAAACAAATACATTACTACTGCTAGAATTTGCTAAAAATCGATTAAAAGATGAAATAAAAATAAAAAGAGAAAAACTTTTTAGAAATAAAAGCTAAAAATCAAACTGTTGTAAAATATTAAAATGATAACTTTTTCATTCTTATAATTTTATAAAAGAGTTTAAAAACTAGAGAATAAGTTGACAAGAACAAAAGTTTTACGAAAATAAAAAAAAGGACTATCTAAAAAAAGGATAGAAAGCCACTTTGAAAACACTTTTATAAAACCTTAAAAATGAAATTAAAGTACAAAAGAACTAAACCTAAACCTAAGCAAAGAGGGAAGAAAATAAAAGCTATCATAACAACTAATAACTATGATAGAAAGCCTAGAACAAAAACTAAGTAAAACAGAACTATGAGAACATAAAAATATAACAACATAAAACTAAACTCATACACACACACACACATTATAAGAGAAAGATAGATAAAAATAAAAGATTAAAGTTTAATAAAAGTGGGGCACTCATATACATTCAAAGACAACATGAGGAGAGAAAATCTAACATATTATATTAATGGAAAAAAGTTCATTACAAAGCTATAACAAACATAAAAGAGAGGGGGAGAAAATTCTCCTTACATAGCAAGAAGTGCACCCAAGCATCCCACAAACAATAAAATTTGCCCAAAAGTTTGAACCCTTGTTCATTATAGAAAAGTTCTATTTATAAGCAAAATTTCGGGGGTGATACGCCCTGGTCACAGGCATGACAGGGGGTGTGTCAGGCTTGCTTGCTGAAGATGGAAAAATTTTTGTGACTGGTTGATTTTCGAAAGCTTTTGGAATAGGACACGTGTTTGTCACGTGTGTGACAGGGTTATAACAGGCGTGTCAGCAAGGTATGACTAGTGAAGGCGTCGAGCGTCGAGCTGGGATCAACGAACGTCGAGCTTGAATCGACGAACGTCGAGCTTGAATTGACGAACAACGAGCGAATGGATATGGGCGTGTCCGGGGGGGGCACGGGCGTGACAGCAACATCGAGTGGTTGCTGGAAGCATCGATCTTGAATCGACGAATGCCGAGGTTGAATCGGCAAACGTCGAGGTTGAATCGATGAATGTCAAGCTTGAATCGACGAACGTCGAGTGGTAGGACACAGGCATGTCAGACGAGACACAGACGTGACTTCATCTTTTCTTTGCATGCAGTCCTTTTTTCAAAGGAATCAAAGTAACATGCTTGGTCACGGGCATGATATAAGTGACATGGGCATGTACTTTGAAAATTTCGCTTTTTCTGAAAAATTTCTGAAAAAACAAAATAAAGCTAAGTTAGAACAATATTTACAAAAAAAAGAAACGTTTTATTGAAAAAATATAACTAAAAACAACAACAAATTAAACTAAAATGACCTAATAGAAGTACTGAAAAATATGTATATTTACAACATATCAACCATCCATGAGTGGAAGTTTGGGGATATCTCCATGGACTTTGTTCATGAGTTGCCTTGCTTACGCTCTTGGAACGATTCAGTTTGGGTGATTGTAGATTGTTTCACCTAGGTGGCTAGATTAATCCCTATAAAGAAGGAGGCACATGTGGATCTTTTAGTGCGGCTCTTTATGGAGCAATTTGTACTGTACCATGGCGTGCCTAAGACGATAGTCTCTGATCGTGATGGCCTCTTTACCTCCGAGGAGTAGAAGGAAGTATAAGCATATCTGGTCTCTCACCCTACCTTCAACAAAACTTTTCACCCTCAAACAGATGGTTAGACTGAAAGGAACATCAGGATAATAGAAGATCTTTTGAGACTATGTGCATTGGATAGAGGAGAACCGTGGGAAAAGCTCTTACCCCTAGTAGAATTTTCATACAATAATAGCCATCAAACTAGTATCGGAATGGCTCCCCACGAAGCGCTTTATGGAAGAAGTTGTAGAACTCCATTGTAATGGGTGTAGGATGAAGATCCAAAAGTATTGGGGATAGAGTACTTTGATGACACCTATGTTGTTGTTAGATTGATTCGGGACAGCATACTTGAGGCTCAAAGTCGGCAGGAGAAATACCATAATAAGAATCATCGAATGGTGGAATTTCAAGTGGTTGACAAAGTATTCTTAAAGAACAGGCCGATTCATGGAGTGTCACGAGTGTAGGGTATGAAGAAGCTTAGCCCAAAATATGTGGGACCCTATGCTATATTGGAAAGAATTGGACCTATGGCCTATCGGTTAGAGCTACCACCAGAACTAAAAAATTTGCACGATGTCTTCCATGCATCTTTTCTTCGTAAGGCACTATTATGACCAAATCAACATGTTCACATCCCATATGGAGCGGTAACAACCGATAGATATGTTCGACTAGTGCCGTTGCAGATAGTGGACACCGAGATGAGGAACTTGCGTCGGAAAAGTGTACCTTTGGTAAAGGTCCAATGGTCTAATCCAGGGAAAGAAGAATACAATTTTGAGCCGTTGGACTTGATGCAAAAGAGATATCCGGAGTTGTTTTCCCAATGTAAATTTAAAAGTTTATTTTGTTTTTCATGCTCTACTCCCCCATAGCCTTAGCCTGATTTCGGGGACGATATCTTTTATTTTATTTTATAGGATTTGTAACGTCCTATTTCACGCTAGACCCCTCACATGTGTTTTGAGTCAAGGGAGTTAACTTGGGCTCGGGGTACGCTAGACTCGACAAGTAAAATTCATCAGATATTGTCCCGGATATTCGACGAATTCATCGAGTATAATTTGTGAGTTGAGACAAATACAATTCATCAAATATTGTCTTGAATATACGAGGAATTTGTCGATTATATAAGATGAATTGGACTTAGATTATTTTTTGGACTCAGGGTGTCGAGTGCATTGAGTGTACTAGATGCCATTCGACAAACTATGCTGAGGTATTGAGTGGACTCAACACCACTCAACGTATTTTCCTTAGAATAGTTTCTAGAAGTTGAGGCATTGAGTGAAGTCAACACGGCATTGAGTTGTCCTAACGCCACTCAATGCTTTTAACTTAGATCTATTCTGACTGATGTTGGCATTGATTGAAGTCAACGCGGCGTTGAGTGGTCTCAACGCCACTCAACGCTTTTAACTATGACTTATTCTGGCCAATAATGACATTGATTGAGTTCAACGCGTCATTGAGTGGTCTCAATGCCACTCAATGCATTTAACTTAGAAATATCCTGGATGTTGTTGGCTTTGAGTTGTGTCAATGCGGTGTTGAGTGGTCTCAACACCACTCAACTCTTTTGACTTAGAAATTGTGGAATACTGTTGGCGTTGAGTGAGATCAATGTGGCATTGAGCAGTCTCAATGCCACTCAACGCTTTTTACATAGGGTTATTCTAAGACCTGTAGGAGTCGAGTGCGTCTAGTGCACTCGACGCCATTCAACGATTTGTCGAGTGAAGGTTGCTTATTCAAATATTTTTGACTTAGTTATTCTTGAGGCCTCAAGGCATAGAGTGTGTTGAGTGCACTCGATGCCACTCGACAATTTTTCGAGTGAAAGTTTGCATACTCAACGATTTTAACTTAGAAGTGTTGTACTTATATAGGTGTCGAGTGATCATGATTAATCTCAATAATTCATCGAGTGGGTATTTTATACATGACCAATTTGACTTAGCATATTTTCCACCCAAGAGGGATTCACTGTCTTGCATTTATAGACTTAACCGGTTTCGAGATTGGCGTCTATTGACTTATTTTGCACGATCCTTTTGATATGACTTAATTTTAATAATAATGGGTGATCCAATATCAGGTCGACACGTGATAAAGCAGTTACCACTAATTTCTCATTATGGAAGGAGATTTATGGGAAAACCCTAGCCGTCACTTTGCTATTCTTGCCAAGCAGTTATCCTTGCCGAACTCGACGGAAAAGGAGATAACTGGAGTCAGATTTCCTGGGAAAGTTTTTCCTTTCTCTTTCCTCGTAAAGAACAACACCAATAAGGAGGAATATGCCGCCAAGGAGAGTGACGCGATCCTTGGCCGGAATCGCCGGAAATGAGGGGTTCTTCCTACCTTCTCCCTTTGTGCTAGATCTGTAGTTATTTTTGAGGAGAGATGTCAACTCAAAAGAGTTGACTTATAAGATGAATATCTTCTTGGTAGAGACCATGCTAGGGCTTGTGCCCTAGATATTTGATGTCTTAAACATCTCCTTTCTTCTTTGTTATGATGGTTGACTTGGTTTCGTGAAGATAAATGGTATATTGAGGGTGAATAAGGGAGGAGGAAGTTCTACATATAGTTTTGATAAAATGTCTAAAGGAAGAAGATGAACCGATGTCGTTCATCTTGCTTTAAGATGCATGCATAAATCTATTTTTTGTGCGCAGTAAACTTCAAGGCCATTTTCGTGTATGTTACGGCCAGATCTACACTTTTGACAAAACACGAAAGTTGTATCCCTTGGAAAGACCTTTCCAATAGATGGTCACATGTTTACATATGAGTCCTGTAGACTTGGGAAGGTCCAGTCAAAGTTGTTGTACAGTTAAGTATAAAGTACATGTTCTCATTTTAGTGTAGATTTGGGTACGGTTTTAATTTGGTAGAGAGGTCATAGTAAATTAACATTGAGATTTGCTGAACTTAATTTATGGATGTTTGTTATAAAAAAAAGGACTAATAGGGTAGATCCTTAAGAAAGTAAATAAGGTTCAGGTTTTGGTTAACTTAGGCTATATGTAATCGTGATAAACAAATGGTTTGATGGAATGTGATTGTACAGACGGTTTGAAGGAAGTTGACAAACAAATGATTGGGTAAGCTAGTGAACAAAAAAATTGATACATTTGATTGTACAAATGATATTCTTGTGGAAGCAAATTTTATTGTGAATGCTTGACTTTAAGAAGGAATTGGATGATTTTAAATTATGGTTATGTGATAGGATAATTACTGGAATATGCATATAGTCCACTACCTAGAGTTGTGTCTCCCTATGGGTAGCAGTGTGGGATTGGTATGCTGAATAAGATGGCTTGCCACCAGTGTAAATGGCGAACCCTTGTGTGGTTTGGAAATGTTGAAGAGTTGGAAGTGCAAGTATGTGTTTATTGCACTAGAATGATGTGTTGATAAGGGACTCGGTGTGGAGCCATTGCGTATTGTTGAGCACGAGATGTGAATACTAAAAAGGGGCACAGTGTGGAGGCCATAAATATCGAATTGCATTTGGTGTGAGTTGACACGCGATATTTTAATACCAGGCTAAGGATAGTGTGCCAGGTCTACGGACTCGCCAGTCGTCACACCGACGGGAGTTGACAGATAGAGTTTGGACGGTTGGGCTTGGTCTTCAATGCTCATTCCTGGGGCTCCTTCCGTGCCAAGTGGACAGAATGGTTTTGTCCTCGGTGCTAATTCTCGAGGCCCTTTCCGTGCCACATCGGTAGGCCAGTTTGGGTTGTGTTCTTGGTGCACATCTACCCAAGACCCCTGTGAGGGGTAGTACGCATGTGAGCTCCGCTGTTCTATTCTTAGAGTTGTGGTGTACAGAGGCCTAGGCTTGGTAGTGTGGATGCCCGCCTAATAGTGGAAAGCTCGTTCCACTATCACCATTTGGCCACGATTGATAACACATGAGAGGTTAGCTTCCTACTCGAAAAGTAGGAACTATAAGTCTGTGTCGACATAGCAATTGCATGTGTGTGAGCATGGGTGAGTCATCATAAGTCATTCATAACATTGCATTGCAGTACATACACAAGATCCTTATCATAAAAGTTTGTATGGGCACTCTTATATCATGAGTTACTTTACTATTAAGCCGATCCTTAACTTATATGTTTGTATGGGCAATCATAGAAGTTGAGTTACTTCATGTTGTTTATTCATACTTGAACACTGTTGTTGATGGTAGAACTGCTAGTACAAATTGTTGAAGTTACTTCTGAGATATTTATGATTACTCGGATATAGTCTAGAATTTTGCTACGCCAATGCTCGATGCTCTCGGGCGGGCTTTGGCCGCATCCAGGCGGGCTTTGGCTGCCTTCGTACTGGCTTCGCCAATGCTCGATGCATCGCTGCGGGCTGTGCCCGCCTATGAGCAGGTTGTGCATGCACCCGAAATCTTTTTTTCAAAACATATACATATGAGTACTTAAAATGACCGCAAAAAATATGAAGTACTATTCCTATTTTTATTTTATATAATTTGGCAAATTTTAATCTATAAAAATTAATTAATCTCTCTCTCTCTCTTTATCACTCCCCCTCTATCTCTCTTTCCTTCTCTCTCCAGCCCCCTCTCTCTCCCTCTCCCTCTCTCCAAAATATCCCCCTCATGCTCTCTCTCAAGATCCAATGGCCAATATTGAATCTATGGTGTGCATCCAAATATCTATATTACCTTATATATATAAGATATATATATATTGTACCATTTTTCCTTTCTCTGCCCAGTGCCTAAGAGTCGTCGGGGGAGCGGATGTGATAGCCACTTAGTCTTTATATCTAACAGTTACTACGTCTTCCTTTTTAGGAGGAAACCCCACAGCAGCAGGTTATGCAGAAGAGCAACAAGGTCAGGGTAACAGGGCCTGAGGTGATAATTCCATCGCGACCGTCAGTGTCTAATGTGAGTTTTTGAGAGACTAATTTTGTAGCCATCTTCTCATGATGTACTCTGATATTATAGAATCCTTGGTTGCTTCATTTTATTCGATGTATTTATTTTCAACTACATACTTATGTGGATTTTAATTTCTACTTATATTCTTATGTTGGGTTGGCAATGATAATATTGGTTTTAGCCGGCAAGATAGGCGTCTTGTGGTATAGGTCGACTCATGTGTTGGCGCTAGCAAAAGGCGGTTGTTCTTGGTAAAATACTCCCCTCAGCCATGTATTGTGTTCGGGAGGGGGGGGTCTTATAAGTCCAGAGGATCTTGAAAGAAGTCCACTCCGGATAGTGCGTGAGACACTTGGGGAGCACAAAATTGGAATAGGATAGTCAGGCAAGGGTACTTCTAGCTTACCCTTGGCCAGGATGCCGCTGAATTCACAAAGAAGTGCCATAAGTTGCATTTGTTCGCAACTCTCCTGCTACTGCTAGCCAACAGCTCAGAAGCATCATGGCATCATGGCCCGTCGCCATTTGGGTTATGGACTGGTGGGACCCTTCAATTATGCTAGTAGGCAAAGGATGTTCTTTCTGGTCATGATTTATTATTTTTTGAAATGGTTGGAGGTAAGGGCATTGGCCAAAGTGACCTCCTAGGTAATTAGGAGATTTGTATGGGGAGAGATATTCTTTCGGCATGGACTGCCCTAGGCAATTGTCATGGACAGAGGGCCACAGTTTTCCAGTGCCGAGTTCATTAGTTTCTTTGGAAAATTTGGGATTGATCTCAGGTTCACATCAGTCCATCATCCCAAGAGCAACGAGGAGGTGGAGGCGGCAAACAAGATTATCGTGAACCTCCTAAAGAAGAAGGTGGCTGAAGGGGATCTATGTAGAACAATTTCCTTTAGTCCTCCAAGCCATGAGGACCACCATAAATACTGCTATGGGGGAGACCCCTTTCAAACTCTCGCATGGCTGCGAAGCAGTACTTACCATAGAATTTGAGGTCTAGACAACTTGGGTGATTGAGGCAGAAGAAGGTGGAGAAGAGTGGCGCGCTGATTTTGAGGATGAGCTTCGACTCTCCCTTGATATGGTGGAGGAGTTGCACGACTTATCAACTATCTGACAAGAAGAGGATAAGCGGCGAATGACCAAGTATTTTGACAAGCATGTCAGAACAAGCAATTTGCAAAAGGGGACTTGGTCCTAAAGAAGGTCTTTGCGGAGGGAGGTCGGCATATATCGTCAAGATGAATCCCAACTGGGGAGGTCCCTATATAATCCGATAGGCCTTGAAGTCAGGAGGATATCACCTCCAAGATGTAGAGGGGAAACCCCTCAGTCATGCCTGGAGCGGCGATGACCTAAAGCATTCTACCCATGAAAGTAATGAGATAGATTTTTCACGTTGTTATTATTTGCTAATGATTCATTTACTTGGCTGGAACAACATGAGACTTGGTTGAATAAAATAGTCATGTTGATGCTCAATAATGCGGTCTACGGCAAGTGTACCGGTCACACAAGTAATAAAAAATGAGCGAATTTTCCCAAGTATCGATCTCTCAAGGAACACAGTAAGGTGGAGTTAAGTTTGAGGAGAACTTGAGATTGAAGTCCTTAGGCCGGAATTTACGAAGGGGTTTTTGATTGTTGCAAAAAAAGAAAGTAAAACACTAATAAACTACTCTTATGTAATGCCGCTATACAATGCTTTGCCAGACGGATGGAAAACTACACGGGCTGCTATGCACTGAATCGCTAGGCTGATGGACGAGTAGGCTTGCAGATGAGGTGGTGAGAACGGTGGAATGAGGGTCATGAGCACCTCTTTGCTACGCACGCCACTAGCAATTGGTAGTGCTGCACTGTGTGGTCAAGGATGGATAATGACGCACCTCAAGCAAAAAACGTGCATATAAAATCACATAGACATGATTGTACACAAACATATATCAAATTAAAGACACTTGATCAAATACACAGAGATCAAACTACACTATTAACAACAAGAGAAGAAGAAAGTGCGAAATTGACCGGATTCGAAGTCATGCTGAGGATTCACGGAAGGAATCACCAGATTGTCAATCTGCATCCAAGCTCGATCCTCAACTGAGTTCGGGGTAGAGGAGGTTGTTACTAACTCCCAATGGACCCATCTTCTTCGCGTCCCAATCAGGTGGAGGATGAAATAAACTTCTCCGAGTTTGATGGTGAAAGCTAAGTCAAACCATTCTTGAAGCTCAAGGATGAAGGAGGAAGCCGAGAAGAAGCTTCGGCTCTAATTTGTCATTGAAACCTTGCCCGAAAACCCTCCCTATGGTGGAGGAAAAAGGAGATTGGCGGAACCCTCCTTGGAGAAGATAACGGCGGATAAAAAGTCTCATAATCACATTACGGCTGAACCTGTGAATTTATAGATTGCAGAAATTAAGATGTGCACGATCACTAGCACACGACCAGTGGTAATGCGCACAATGTCTAGTGATCGTGTGTATTGGCAAGGCAGAACTCAAAGAAAAACTAGGATAACGTGTACGAGCAGTGGCGCACAACTAGAGGTCGTGCACACTATGTCCAATGGTTGTGCGATTGCCCCAGAAAGAACTCCAAAAAAAGGGAATAAATACGTACGAGCAGTGGCGCTTGACCGGTGGTCGTGCACACAATGTCCAAAGCTCGTGCAAATTCCTTAGATAGAACTTGGAAAAATATAGAATAGTGTGCACGATTAGTGGCTAACGACCAGTGGTTGAGCGCTATAGATCCAATGATCACACATAGTGTTCATGTAATGTTTGGGGTTTGACGAGCAGGCCGCGCATGACCAGCAGTCGTGCGCTAAGGAGTCTACTAACCGTGCGGGTGTAAAAATGCACGATCAGTGTCCCTTAGGCAGAAAATATTCCCAAACAATCCTGGGACACGCACACGACCTTTGTACCTACAGCGAAAACAGACAAGCCACTGAAACGGGCATAACACATTCTCCGTACACAAAAAAACACCAAGTTGGGCAAAAAAATAATAACTATGAAATCACACAGAAAACGGGCCAAAAGTGCACCTTAGCATGGAATGGGCATAATAACAGATATGAACAATTATGGCTCTAAAGTGTAGTGCATCAATGTGAAAACTAGCCCGGATGAGTCAAAAATTAATTATATAAATAGAACTCATCACTCAACACCAACCATTAGGCTCTTACCTTGTTGATTGGGCCGGTGGTAGCACCCGATGGTTGGCCAAGAGAAAGTCCGGTTGATGCTCAACACCCTCCATCAGTCTCTCACCTTCCTAATTTGCTGGTGGTAGAGCCCGGTGGTTAGCCATGGGAAAGTCCAGTTGATGCTCAACATCCACTGGCAGGCTCTCACCTAGTTGATTTGGTCGATGGTATACCCCGGTGGTTGGCCAAGGGAAGTTCGGTTGATGCTCAACACCCGATTTTAGGCTCTAACCTAGCTGATTAGGCTTGTGGTAGCACCCGGTGGTTGGACAAGGGAAAGTCCGGTTGATGCTCAACACCAATCGTCAGGCTTTCACCTAGCTGATTTGGTCGGTTTCTGCGCCCATTGGTTGGACAACGTAAAGTCCGGTTGATGCTCAACACCCGGCGTCAGGCTCTCACCTAGTTGATTAGGTCGGTGATAGCACACGGTGGTTGGCCAAGGGAATGTCTGGTTGATGCTCAACACCTGCCTTTAGGCTCTTACCTAACTGATTGGGTCGGTGGTAGCGCCTGATGGTTACTATGGAGATAAGTCCCGTGCTGCTCTTGTTGTCAGGCTTTCACCTAGCTGGTAGGGCAGGGGTCGTCGGTGGACATTGTTCTTGCTATGGATCTAAGTCTCGAGCTATTCATGTTGTCAAGCTTTCACCTTGCTAGCTGGGTAGGGGTCCTCGGTCAACATTATTATTTCTTTGGAGCTAAGTCCAGAACTACACCCGTTGTTAGGCTTTCACCTATCTAGCAGGGTAGGGGTCCTTAGTGGACGTTGTTCTTGCTGTGGAGCAAGTCCCAAGCATCCCCCGCGGTCGGGCTTTCACCAAGCTGACTAGGCAGGGGTCCTCGGTGGATGAATTTGCTGCTCTAGAACCAAGTACTAGGCTGCTATTTTCATTAAACACAAGGCATCTGAAGTTTAACTTGGTGGTGTGTGCAGGGGGAAGGGTCATGAGGGAAACTAAAGGTTAGACCCAACAATCCTCAAGCAAGACAAGAAATGGCTAGTCGGGGTCTCAGCAACCACCATGGGGTGGAACTATCTAAGCAAGGCAAAGTCAAAAAATGGCGAGCCGCGAGCTCTGTATCTGCTAAAGAAGGGAAATCTGAGGCGATTCTCCATAACTACACTCCATCCTATCGAGATTCTTTTTTATTCTTTATAGGTTTATCTCCAACTTTTGGTCTGGAATAGAAAAAGCTTAAGTATGGGGGTATTTGATGAGTTGTAAATATACCTATATTTTTGTATTTTATTTAAGTCATCTTTGTTTATTTTTGTCTTTTTTAGTTTGTTTTCTTTAATAAAATTGCTTCTTTTTGTAAAAATATATTCTAACTTTCTTTATTTTTGTTTTCTGAAAAATTTCGGAAAAGGTCAATTTTTGACCTGACACGTCCGTGTCATCCGGCCCGACACGCCCGTGTCGACACTCAATGCCTTCCTCCAGTAAACACTCAACAATTTTACTGTTCAACAGTCGACGCCTTCAAGTCACGCCCCCCTTCACGCCCGTGACTGACACCCGTCATGCCCGTGTCGATGTCGGCACTTAACGCTTTTTCAACACTCAGCGCTGCCGACATCAGAACTGACAGCTATCCATGTCACGCCCCCCGTCATGCCCGTGACTGACACACGTCACGCCCGTGACTGACACGTGTCACTCCCCGACCTTCCAGAATTTTGCCAGCTCCCCGCAGACGCCAAGTCAAACACGGCTCTGACCGACACGCCCCTATCACACCCATGACCTAGGGCGTGTCAAGCCCGAAAAATTGTCTATAAATAAAAGCTTTCAGAAAGCTTTTCTTGTCCACTTTTTGACCACTTTGCTTAGGGGAGGTGCTGCCCAAGTGAATTCCAAATGTTATGTAAGGGAATTTTATCCCCCCCTCTCTCTCTCTCTTAGTTTGTATTAGGTTGTTTGTTTTAGCTTTTCATGTAATAGCTTTTTATTAAATAAAATGTTAGTTTTTTCTCTCTTCGCATGGCTTGGAATTCAATTAAGCGCCCTATCTTACGTAATTTTTCGTTCCCTTTTTTGTTTTTTTCTCTTTATGTTTTTATTTTAAAGCTTTCATAACTTAGTTAAATTTAGGAATTTTACTAGCTTTCTAGCCGTTATGCCGCCCATTTGCTTTTAATTCTCCGCAACTTGTTTAGGTTTAGCTTGTTTTTTCTCCTTTCTTAAGTTTTCCTTCTTATATGTTTTGTAAAAGAGTTTTAAAAAGTGTTATTTTTAATTTTCTTTAACTTTGGCTCTTTAGGATTGTAAAACTTTTCGTTCTTTTTTAGGTTTATTTTCACTTTTTAGGAACTTTTATAAAAATATAAGAATGAAAATGTTGTTGTTTTAATTTTTAGCCAACTTTGGTTTAACTTTAACTTTTTGCCCGTTTAATTTTTATTTTGTCTTTTTACGCATTTCTACCGCAGTATAGCAGTAGAAATGTCGTTGTTTTAATTTTTTGAGCAATTTCATTTTGCATTTATTTGCAAAACTTTTCGCTCGGTTTATTTTTATTATCTCTTTTTATGCATTTCTACCGCATTCTAGCGGTAGAAATGCAGTTGTTTTAATTTTCCTGCAACTTTGTTTTTCTTATTTTTGCAAGTGTGCGTGCGTGTATGAGTTAGCTTTATAGCTTTATTTCAACTTCCGTAGAGTGCGTGTGTGTGTATGCATCTATTTCCGCCTACTCGTTAAGAGGTAAATGGCGCACCACTTTCATTTCCCACCCACTCGTTTGAGTGGGACTTTTCTTTTTATTGCTTTCATTTTCTCCTACTCACTTGAGTAGGAAACTTTGTGTGCATGTGTGCGTTTTCATTTATGTAGAGTGCGTGCGTGTGTTTTTATTTCTATAGAGTACGTGTGTGTATGAGATAAATTTACCCCCGCCCACTCATTTGAGCCGGGATTCGCATTTAATGCTTTCTTCTCCCGCCCACTCGCTTGAGCCGGGACTCGCAATTTTCTGCTTTCCTTTACTGCCTTATTTCCTATTTTCTTTACAGCTTTCTTTACCGCTTTCTAGCTTAAGTGTCCCCATTCCGATGAGTGACTAACCGCCCTTAGCCCTCAATATCGAAGAGCATTGGGACAGATAAAGTAGCTTTAAATAATTAAAGGTCCTGTTTTTCTATTTAATTAAAATTACTTAAGGTGTGCCCCGGGTTAACGACGTGTAGGACCGCATATCAATGTGTGGGCTCTATTTCCTTTATCCATACGCAATGCCGAGAGGTCGCAGGTATGGAATGATCACCCTTGGGCAAAGAGAGCTCAGCGCTAACACTCGAGAGAGGAGGCACGTAACTCTAGCTGATTGGGTTCCCCACCCAATAACGGGGTTCTTAGCGTAATGCGGGCGTTAAGAGGAATCGTTTGTCGGTCTAACGATCGGTCGAATAGTCTTAGCTTTCAAGGGAGTGATAGTTCTAGAGATAAGTGAGCTCATTCCTTTGGAACCTCCACGGCCAAGTCTCCGCCTAAATTAATTTGAAATTTAGGATCTCTTTTTATTAAAAGTTATTTTAGTTCAATTTCTTTTCGACATTCGTCGCGCTATTTATTCATTGGCTTTCTTGCATAATTTTTATTGCATTTTTTCTGCATTATTTATATTTTTACGTCTTCCATCTTTTTTTATATAAACACACAAAATATTATCGGTAAAATTATTGTTCTTTCAGGGAAAGAGTAGAAATAGATAAACCGGCCCCGAGAACAATACGACCCCGATATTCAACACCGGAATATCCTGTACTACACGCGATAGGTGCACTTGCCTCCCTTTCATTAAAACTCGGTTTCAACCCTTTTTTATATCAAATAAATCTGCGTGCCCCGCCTTTCTTTCTAATAAATATAACCACCGCTTTTTCTTTAATAAACCAATAAACCCCGACCCGCGGGGCACCGCGAGTTTTAACAATCAGCAAGGCAGAGTCAAAAATGGTGACCCGCGAGCTCTGTATCTGCTAAAGAAGGGAAATCCGAGGCAATTCTCCATAACTACACTCCATCCTATCGTAATTTTACTTGGGAAATATTTTTTTATAACATGTCTCTAAAGGGAATGAATCCTGAAGCGAGCTAGATGGCTGAAGGTCCAACTCGACGAGTAGCCTAGCCCTACTATCAAAGGGTGGTTAGATTTAGGGTTCTCTTCGTGGGTACATATCCTAACTAATGTAAATTCTAACGGTGAAAGCTATCTTAGCGAGGTCGCGTGGTGAAGGGGTGATGCGCGTGCGAGTGAAATACAGATTTTAAGCAAGTACATAGAAGATAGTTTTGTTAAGTTATTTTTCATTGATTAATTCGCTGATTACAAGGGAGCACGCCTCGGCGAGGTTACAAAAAAGTGGGGAAAGAGATTTACAGGTAATGTAAAAAAGAAGAAATTAGGCGATCTAGCTCTCCCCCTCACCTCCAGAATTATCATCCTTAAAACCAGAGATGTCTTTGAAGAGCGAGTTGAAGCTATCCTCCTTCTCGCCTGGGGGGGAGAGGGAGGAAACAACCCCGGAACTAGGTCCCTTGCAGTAATCTTCTCGCAATATGCCGCCAACACCTGCATATCTCACATGACCTGCAGGGTGTAGTCGGCAATGCTGATGGAGGTTACCCATTACTTCTTAGGAACTTTGTCTCGCTGAAGATTTTTGGCCTCATGACTGGGGCGCCTGACTAGTCGCAATAGGGGAGGATGACGATTTCCATTAGGCGAGCAATCTCACCCTGGAGCCCCTTGTTCTGCTCCTCCAACGCCTTGTTCTTCTCCTCCTACTAGGCAGCACGAGCGCGCATGTAGTTTGCGGTCTCGGCATCCTACAAGGCGAAACAGTTAAGAGAAAGAAGTGAGCAATAAGTAAAGTTAAGAGGTGGTTAGTATGTTAGCTGACAAGTACCACCCCGATCGTAGCTTCGTCAAGGAGGTCCTCGGAAATCCCCAGCAGCCTCGCTAGGTGTACGACGTCATCCTTAGCAACATCTCGCTCATGCTCGGCCTTTGCCAAGTTGTGGCTGAGGTGGAAGCCGCGACGAATATACATATTTGCAAGCTCCATTCCCGCATCTGGGCTCACGATCACTCATATGAGAGCCTTTGGAGGCACATGTCATTAGAGTCTGCGGTATAGTCGCGGACATTTTACCCAGACAGAAGGCCATAAGCATGCCGACTGGGAGGGTGGTGCACCGACCAAGAGGGGAGGATGGATGAGATGGAGACTCAATGAGCTAGTTCAACCCATTAGACCATCGGCTCGCCGCGCTGGTCTTTGGCCTTCCCGCTGAGACAAAAGTTCTGATGGTCCTTCGGTAGGCCTAGCTCGCAGCTTTCGAGCTCCTCTGCAGCGGGGGAAGCAGTCTGGTCGCCTCCGCTCTGATCCTTCTCCGGCGTGGTCTCTGGCGAGCTTATATATTTTTGTTCTTTTTGTTGTTGTCTCTCCTTGGATACCGCCATCGACTTATACATATTCTTTGGTGGGGGGGGGGGCGGCGAGTTGAGTTGGAACTCACAGGGTCAGGTGGTTTCTTGCTGTATGAAGGCCTGACAAGACCCAACTCGCTCCGGTAGGCCTCGGCAGCAGCCCTCTCATGCACGAGTCGGTCAGGATGATGTCCCGAGTCTGCAAATGGAGGGTATCGGGGATCAACCGCTCCCCTGTAGAAAATAAATTAGAGCTAGAAAAAAATTAATTTTTGGCGAGCCCAATAAGTAAAGAATGGAAAGAGCTATACCTTTGCTGGGCAGAACCGGGGGGAGAGAGTCGTGGCCCCTTCGAAGGAACGCGACCTCGATGTCCTTGCTGAGGAAGAACTTGTGCAGCTTGGTATCATTGTCCATCATGATCAGGGGTCGGTACACCTTCTCGCTCCCCTACCGAGGCGAGAAGGGTATGTTGCCGAGCTCACCTTAGATGAAGACGAGCTTTGAGAACCAGTTGAAGTTCTTGTTGGCCATCTCGTAAACCTTGAATTGCAAGCTGACCATGAAGGAGACCCTGTCATTGGTCACGTGGTATATGAAGAGCTTACTGAATATATCTAGGTTGAATTCTATTCACTGTTGGTTGAGGTAGCAGTCGAATGCCACAATCATGGCGATGGCATTAAGGTCTAGTTAAGCCGGGACTGCCCTGTAAAACTTCAGGATCTGGCAAATATCTGGCCAAATAGGGAGGCACAACCCCACCTCAAAGTGCGAGATGTGGAAGGTGAGCTCGTCCTCGAAGAACGAGTTTATGGCGTCGCATGCCGCGGGTCGGCTCCCAAAGAAGCCCGCGGGGACAAAGTCGGCAACAAAATAAATGTACTCTTGCTCGTTGGTGTTTCCCTCGTAGAAGCTATACTCAGAAAATTTGCTGGCAAATTTGTAACTTCCATCGGCATCGGGTCACGTCTTTCCTATGGTTTTTAAGCTCTCGGTGCGAGTAGGGCGGTAAGAAGGGGGTATATGACTATAGTAAAGGCGATGGTCTGGGTGTAGGTGAGAGTGCCTATTTATAGAAAACAAATTTATTGTCGAGCCGACAGGTCAGTCTGGCTCGCAAACCCCAACTAGCCGATCGCTATGACCCATTCTACCTTATGGTCAGTTGAATCCAAAAAACATAGCACATCATGCAGAATCTATAGGCATCAAATTCAGAAAATTGTTGAAGTTATTACAGATAGTTGTGCTCGAAATTTAGGGAATTAAATAACAACATGCAAAATAGTTATTTCAACATGCGCGAGATGGGGGGCTTGGGGGAGAGTGCTGAGAGGCTCATCTAAGGAGCCATTTCCCTCTAACTCGGCCTCACATCCAAACCCCAGGAGGTCAATGCGGGTTATTGAACTCGCAGACCAGCTCCAGATCCTGGTGGATAAACCACATGTTCTCGCTGATCCTATCCATGAGTGGCGTGGGAGAAGTAATCCCGCTCGCCGAGGTGCGCTTCAACTCATCCATGAGTATCATATAGTCCCACTCCAGTGCCTGTATCCTCTGCTCATAGAGATCATTATCCTACTGGATCCTACGCAGCGCGAGTCCTTACTTCTTCAAGACTTTAATAGTTCATCTCCTCAGCTCGTCATGTTCTAGCGAGACATCCAGGAAATTTTCCATTGCGGTGGGGGAAGGAGTTGGCGAATGGCGAGCTGGCTCAGAAGATTCCTTCTCCTGGGATTGGTCCAGGATACCTTCAAGGATAATTAATACCAGTGAACATAATGGGCAAGTGCTTCAAAACAACTATATGAGATGGCCCTTTGTAAGGGGAACTTATGGGATAAGCTTGGCTTCCCCCAGAAGATATATGTGGGGGTAAGGTAAGTTTCTTGCTGCTACTGAGAAGTTAAGATCTGGGGAGATAATCTAAAAGATCGGAATAGTGATGTCTATGGCACCTCCCCCCACGAGTACAGGAGCGGGTGTGGGTACACAAGAAGGTGTGCGAGTCGGTGATTTTGGCCTCAGCGAGTTCAACCCCGTGGTCCCAAAGGGGGGAAATGGGTTTTGCAGACGATAATCAGGAGGAGTTTGAGTCTACGAGTTGTCGCAAGGAAAGTCGGCTCGCGATGTAGATGCTTCAGCGTCAGTCTGATGAGTGTGCAAGCTGGCAGGAATGTTTATGGTCTTTCTTTTTGGTTCGGTGGCTTGTTAAGATGAAGAAGTGAGTCCTAGATCGGGGGTGGAGGCCAGATCACGATAGACCAACTCGGTAACTTTTAGAGCTTTCTTGGCTTTTTTGGCGGGCTAGAGCTTTGGCGACTCACACGGCAAGACGCTTGGAGCACAGAGATCAGCTCGGTAGCGCGAGCAACATGGAGCTCCCGGGCACGGTCTAGCCTCTCATGGAAATATTTGGAAACAGGCATTTCGCAAGGTCAGACTAAGACGAATGGAAAAGGTTGCCCTGGCACGTGGGCGTATATATAAAGCCATTGGTGGATCCCACGAAAAGGTTCTCTTTGTATCCTACCTCACTCGCCGCATTTTGAGTGTTGGATGTCTTTTTCTGAGCTTGGAAAATCCTCGCAAAGAGCGGAGATTGTGTACAACCCCATATTAGGCGGATGGGGATCGATAGGAGCAAGACACCCCCAAGTCATCTTATTCAAGTCCCAGGTGAGGCGAGCCCCTAGTGTCGAGTCCACTCGATGCCTTCCACTGGTGTCGAGTCCACTCGATGCCTTCTACCCCAGCGTCGAGTGAGGCGAACTCAATCATCACCTTTTCTAAGTATTGTGCAATTCTTGTTCACCCGAGACCTTCTGCCACGGCGTTGAATGGAGTGAGTTCTATCAATGCCTCTATCTTGGCATTGAGTGAGATCTCTACAGCCCCGTCGGCCCACTTAGATGCGCTGGAGCAAAACAAGGGAGAGTGGAAGATGTTGGGTATTGCATCCACAATAACCCAGATTTGCTTGAAGTCACCCTTGAACTAAGATGATTTAAGTTGTATTTGATATCCTTGTTTAGCTGTGTGTTTGCAGATTACCATTGCTAAGTGTAGACCAATGTCAGTCTACACTAGGTCATGAACACAGGACCATATAGTGTAATCTCTCACTGTGTGATCCAAGGTGTTGACTCATGTGTAGCCTCTCTATTGGGATACACTTCATATTAAAACCTTGGATCATGGAATGAAGATTGGACTCTTGAAGAGAAGAGAAAGATTTTTTCTAAAGTTCAGAAAATTCTCTCAATCCACTTCTCAAGAAGTGCCTCTTAGTTCTCAAGAAGTCTTTAGAATTCTCGAGAAGCTTTGTTTAAAAGTTCTCGAGAAGTGCTTAGAATTCTCGAGAAGCTTTGCTTCAAAGTTCTCGAGAAGTACTTAGAGTTCTCAAGAAGCTTAGCTTCAAAGTTCTCGAGAAGTCCCAGCTTTTGGTTCTGGAGAAGTCCAGACAGCTTCAAGAATTTCTCCAAGTCTGAATTCTCGAGAAGTCCAGTGTAGTTCTCGAGAAGTCCTTCTATTTCTCGAGAAGCAGAAGTGTAGTTCTCGAGATGTCCTATAGTTCTCGAGAAGCTTAACTTCATAGTTCTCGAGAAGTCAGCTTATTGTTCTCCAAAATGGCATATTTTATCCCATGCACCAGAACTAACGATGCGTCTCATATCGCCAAGTTATATTTTAAAGAACTAGTTAGTCATCGTGGAGTGCCGAAGACAATAGTCTCAGATCGAGATGTTAAGTATACGAGCAATTTTTGGAAGACACTTTGGGTCTTAATGTGTACAAAGTTATTGTTTTCCTCTACCTATCACCCCCAGACTAATGGGTAGGCAGAGGTGGTTAATCGGAGCTTGGGTAGCCTTCTTAGATGCCTAGTGAGAGATCACAAAGGCACGTGGGATCTTCTTCTTCCCCACACCCAGTTGGCCTATAATAATTCCAAAAATCGGTCCACTGGTCTGTCACATAACGAGATTGTTCACGGGTATAAGGCCCCTGTGCCTATTGACTTGGTGCTGTTTCCCCCAACATACAAGACAAGTCTGTTTGCACAAACCTTGGCCCAACATATTCATGACTTAAATGCACGTATACGAGCTATCTTGACTGCTCAATACGAGTTTTATCAGACGCACGCTAATTTACATAGGAGGGTGTCACACTTTCAAGTGTGCGATTTAGTCCTAGTCTGATTAGTTCCCGAACGCTTGCCATCTGGCACCGTTAAGAAGTTGGCACCGAAGCGCGCCGACCCTTTTCAGATTATCAAGAAACTAGGTGAAAACGCTTTCATTTTGGATTTGCCAACTGATTGGGGTATCTCCCCTATTTTTCATGTCTGGAATTTGACGCTGTTTGTTTTACCTCCACCTGAGTTGAATTCTCTGTCATCTTATCCCTCCACTTCACTTTCTAATGGGTTGGGGAGTGGTAGTTTGGATGATCTCTCTCTTTCGGTCCCCGCAGGTATAACATCGGATGGTATGTTGCCTTCTTTTATTCCTACTACTGACATGTTTCCCAGGTTTCCCAGGACATTTCTCACTCCAGATATGATACTCGCTGCAGAACCATTCAATACTCTGGATGGTAATACCTACCGCTTCCTTGTCCGTTGGCATGACCGCCCCCCTTCGGACGACTCTTGGGTACTCGCGACAGAGCTTCAACGTTTGGATGCCGAGCTTCTCCGCCGCTATCTCTCCACTCACGCATCAGAGATACGTGATTTTGAGTGGGGGAGGATTGATGCAGCGCCACCGCCAATTAATGATGACCCGGTTGCTGAGGCGTAAAGATACAAAGATCTTATACGCCGTGATGACGGTGAAGGAAGTGCGCGTTACAACCTCCGCCCACGGCGTGCTAGAACCGCCATGAAGATTTAGATTTATTTATCTTATTTTCATGAACTCTATTTTATATTATCGAATATAAAATTATCCTATGTTTAAGTGATAATTTTATATTCATTGCATGCTTTATAATTTTTAATTTGAAACAATTTTATTTTTTGTGTGCACTTAATAATTCGGATGGATGAGATTACATCTCCATCATGGATGGTTAAGGCATGTTGTAAACTCCTATTAAAGGAGGTCCTTATGAGAATATCACGAGTGAAAGATTAAAACCTAAATCCTCTCTAAGAGAATTTCGGCCAAGAGGATCTCCTCATAGCCGCCGCCCCTCGCTTTCCTAGTGGTGTGAAGCCGCCGTCCCTCCCCCTTGCTCCCTCCATCCGTTCGGTGCGACTTCAGCGCGGCTTCCTTCGGTGCGACTCCTTGGAAGAAGGTTGCAAACCCCTCGGTGTGATGCCGTCGGATCCGTGGAGAGAGTGATTCTCCCACTTTATCTTGTATGAACGTTATTCCCGGTTGGGTAACTTCTTCCCTCTTGTGTGATTCGTGCTTTTAGTTTTTGGAGGTTTCTCATGCATCATTTTCTCCGTGATTATTAATTTCATCGCTTGCAAAATCTTAAATCAAACTTGTTTTATTGAACCTCTTGTTATCCAGAACAGGTAGATCTGTCTCGGGATCGTAAATTAGCCTAGCCTTTATTTTCTCTTTTGATCGGTGCTCCCAAAAAATATTATTGCTGCGTTTGAGACGGCTTATGTTGAAAAGAATAGATGCGTGTATAGGTGCGGTGAGTTGTGTTCTTGTTGGAGAGGTAGGTCTTAAGGACGTTGTATCGATTCCGGCTTACGGCAAGTCGTGTGCTTGTTGGAGAGGTAGTTCCTAAGGACGTGGTATCGAGTCCCGAATTTTGGGAGCCAACCGACCCCTTTTCGTTCGCTTTTGGTCGGAGCCCTCCTCTTTATTTTTATATTCTGTTATGATGGTTGTTCCGCTAGTATAGGAAGTCGCGTGTCAGACCCACCCTACATCAACCCTCCTCTAGGTTATTAAGGTTGACAACTTTACACTTTCAATTAGTATCAGAGGGAGGTTGGTCGTTAAAAGGTTAACACCTTGATCAATTTCCTCTCGAAAGTTGTCATTTGGTTATTCAAGGAATGGAGAAGGCCAAAGATTTTGCCAAGCTTCACCTGTGCACAAAGAATAATTTTCCCATGTGGAAAAAGAGAATCAAATTTTTCATGGAAGCTGTGGACCCCCGGATCTTCATGATTGTTGAAGAAGGTCCTTACATCCCCATGACTACCTCCACTATAGATCCAACCAAGATGGTACCTAAGAAATTGATGGATCTACATAAGGACGAGATTGCACTTTTCTCTTTTGACAAGAAAGCTAAAAATATTATAGCAAGTGCATTCGATGACTCGATGCTGCAGAATCTTATTCACTGCCAATCACCTAAGGAGATGTGGCAGTCTCTAGTAACTCTGATGGAAGGTACTGAAGAAGTGAGGGAAGTTTTCTCTGTCGAGAGATGTATCAGCGGAGAGTCTTGAGTAATCATTACGAATGTATGTGAAAACCTAATGCCCTTAAGTCCTATTTATATATTTTTTAAGTTTGAAGAGAGAGAGAGAGAGAGAGGCACGTACCTGGTTGGAAAAGACTCTTCGAATCCAATAAGTGTGATTTAGAAACAAAAATTCAGATCTTCACCAATTCGTCGAAATGAATCAAGAAAGCATGATAAATTTGTCGAAATTACTCGTTAATTCTAGAGTAATTTGTCGAAATGACTCGTGAAGAAGTTCTGATTTCTCGAGAAGTCTTGACAAATTCGTCGAAATTATATGAGTATACTCGACGAATTTTCCTTTGATTTCTTAAGATGAAGAGTTTCTGTACTTTGTCTAATTTCTCGACTGTCAAGACTCCTTGGTGAGCATAACAAATTCCATTTTGAAGATGGATAACTTGTCTTCTTCCAGCGACTTCGTGAATTTGTGTTTAACTTGCTTATACGTCGGGACATAACTGAGATTTATGTCCTAGCTCTCCACATGCTCCCAGATAAAAAGATACCTTACCTCAACGTGCTTTGTTCGACTTTGAGAGACTGTATTATGAGCAATTGTGATGGCACTCGATGAGTCACAAAATATCGGAATCTCCTTCAACTACAGGTTGTAGTCTTAAAGCTGATTCCTTAGCCATAGAAGTTGTGCGCAACAACTGCCTGCATAGATATAATCTGACTCAGTAGTTTGGATTGCAAAAAATTTTATGCTCCCTTTCTACTCTATGAGATAAACCTTGTTCCTAGGAACTAACATGTCTCAGAAGTACTTTTCCTCTCATCCCAGCTTCCTGCAAAGTAAGCATCTGAAAAACCAATTAGTTCACATTCATTACTTCTTGGGTACCATAAACCATGATTTGGTGTACCTTTAAGGTATATCAAAATCCCCTTTGTAGTGGCATAATTAGATTTCTTAGAGTTTACCTGGAATCTAGCCTATTCACATGTGGAAAACATTATGTCTGGTCTACTAGCAGTAAGATAGAGAGGGGATCCAATTATGCTACTGTACTTGGTTTCATAAAAAGGTTTCAATTTGTCATCCTTGTTTAGAGTAATAGTTGAACCCATTGGAGTCCTCATAGAGGTTGAATTCTTCATTCCGAATTTCTAAATAAACACCTTGGTGAACTTTGTCGGAGAGATAAAATTCCATCTTTAGATTGTTTCACCTGAAATCCTAAGAAATACTTCAGCTCCCTCATGCTGCTCATTTCAAACTTCCCTTGCATCAAGTTAGAAAACTTTTTTCAAAGGTTGTCGTCCGTATATCCAAAGATAATGTCATTGACATAGATTTATACTAGCAAAATCTTGCCTTTAATATCCCTAAGAAATAATGTCTTATCTATCTTCCCCTTGTGAACTTGTTCTCAAAGAGAAAGCTAGATAGCATCTCATACAAGCTCGAGGAGCTTGTTTAAGACCAGATAAAGCTTTACGAAGAAAATAAACATATTTAGGGAATGATAAATCTACAGAACCAATGGGTTGTTCCACGTATACTTCTTCCTTTAAATTACCCTTAAGGAAGACTGACTTAACTCCCATTTGAGAAACCTTGAACACTTTGTGAGCATTGTATGCGAGGAATAACCTGATCGCTTCGAGTCGAGCCACTAGAGCAAAAGTTTGATCGAAGTCGATCCCTTCTTCTTGTTTGTACCCTTGGGCTACAAGTCTTGCTTTGTTCTTTATAATTACGTAATCTTCATCCACCTTGATTCTGAAGACCCATTTCATCCCGATCACATTATGTCCTTCGATTCTTGGTACTAGTTCCCAAACTTTACACCTTTTGAATTGATTGAGTTCTTATTCCATTGCTATGTTCTACGAAGCGTCTCTGTTTGCTTCTTTAAATTTATTTGGAACAATCTGTGAAAGGAAACTTAAGTGAAAAATTTGATTAGTTGTACCTCTTCTTATTCTTACTCCATCACGAGGGTCTCCATTCATCTGATTAGCTGGATGATGTCTTGAGTGTTTGATCACTAGATTCCTCGCATCCTCTATGCCACCATAAGTTTATGTTACTTCTGGTGCATCTTCCTCATTTTGATAAAGCTCTTCATCTTGAAGTTCTTCTTCCACCAGGCTTGGATTGCTGACTTTGATTGTGCTTAGAGTATCAGTTGGGAATTGTTTCCACAATAATCCCGATTTGAAGAAGTACCCCTTGAACAAAGCTGAATTGAGTGGTATTTAACTTTTCTTTAAAGTTTTGTACTTGCTGGACTTAATTGCCAAGTACACACCAATACCAGATTACAATGGGTCATCAAACAATGGACTATGCAATTAATCCCTCATTGTGTAGGACATGATGTTGACTTATGTTTAATCTCTCTATTGGGGTGTACTTCATTTTCAAGTGCATAGGAATAGAGGAAAAGTAAGGCTGCTGAGTTCTGGAAAAATCAAATAAATTTCCTAAGTAAAATTTGTCGAGAATACACGTGAAATCTCGTGTCATTCGTCGAGATGTCACGTGAATACTCGTGGAATTCGTCGAGTTTACATGGGAAATTTCTGGTAGGTTCTTAAACTTCATCTGCAATGGCTAAGTGAAATTCATCGATACTATACGTGAATTCTCGTGTCATTTGTCGAGACATCACGTGTATACTCGTAGGATTCGTCAAGTATACTCGAGTGATCCAGTGAACGATAATAGAAAAATTTCTATGTCAAATTCGTCGAATGAACTCTTGTAATGCGTCGAATGATCTCGAGTATTCTAAGTAATTTGTCGAGTGATCTAGCCTTTACTCGTGCAGTTTCGACGAATATACCTAACATTTTTCTTATTTGACATTTTTCGACGGGTTCTGTTCCAAACGACGGCCATGTACAGTGCACCTAGAAGCTTATTTTCTGAAGTAATTTTCTAGCCGTTGAAGATGGATTTCATATATAATTCATGGATTCATTTCAAAAAACTTACTTTCTATGAATTACAAAACTTCTCAAGACCTAATTCTCGAACTTGTGAATGGCCAAAATCTATTTTTGCTGACCTACCGTTCTCGGAACTGTTCTTCTCGACGACCTAGAGTTCGTTATCAATGATTCTTCTCACAAAAAAATTCGACAAGATCTTTAGGTTCAAATTTCTCAAAGGTGCTTTTTATCAAGTCGGATTTCAAGTTTTAGATCAAGATTTTTCACAAGTAAGGTCTTCTTCTTCAATTTCATTTCAAGTTCCATTCTCCAAGGAGGAAGAAGATTGATTCCTTTATATCTAAAGTTTTAGATTGGTTTATCAATCTAGAAATTGTAAAAACTTCTTTTCTTATTGTAGGAGGTTTTTTACTCCCGAGTATGTAGATCTTTGTTTTTGATTGAGGTGTAGGAGAGCTTATTCTCCGAGTGTAGGAGTGTTGATCTCCGAGTTATAGGAGTTGAGGCTCCAGGTGTAAGATTTGTTTAATCTGAGTTTTTAGTTAAGTAGCCGAATCTATCCTTAAGAACTAGATACATGAGGCGGGACAATGGACGTAGCTATTATAGGAACCACTATAAATCCTTATGTGCTTTTGTGTGCTTGTTTATTGCAAAATTTTTATTCCGCAAAAAGATTTAAAACTCACATATTCACCCCACTCTAGGTGATTTAGGTAGACAACTAGATACTTTCAATTTGTATTAGAGGGAGGTTGTTCGCTAAAAGGTTAACTCCTTCAACATGATCTCCATTGAGTTGTCAAAGCCCAAGCATTTCAATAATGTATAGAAACAAGGATTTGTCCTTGATGAAGCTTCCTGTGTGTTCCAAGGAAAACTTCTCCATGTGGAAGGAAAGAGTCAGGTTCTTCATGGAAGCTGTCGATCCGAGAATTTTTAAGATTATCGAATAAGGCCCGCATGCGCCCATAACAGCTTCAACCATCAACCCAACATTAATGGTTGCTAAGAAAATGCAGGACTTAACTAAAGATGAGATTTCTCTTGTCTATCTGGACAAGAAAGAAAAGAACATTATTGCAAGTGTTGTGGATGACTCAATGCTGCATAATCTAATCCACTGCAAGTTAGCCAAAGATATGTGGACTTATCTGATTGTCCTCATATAAGGTACGAAGGAGGTTCGGGATGATCGGAAATCCCTCCTCAATCAGGAGTATGAAGCCTTCAAATAAGAAAGAAGACACTCCATAGCCGAAATCTTCGAGAAGTTCTTCAGAATTGTCAACGAGCTAAGGAATTATGGTCACAAGTTCACAAATGGTGAACTTAAGGACAAATTCTTTAGATCCCCGGCGAAAGAACTGGATAACAAGGTTTGTGCAATAAGGGATTTTGGTAGACATGCTGACACTGACGCTCAAAATCGGTTTGGGAAGCTGCTCTCCTATTAGCTTTAAATAAATATGAGGAAAGCTAAAGAAGAAGGAAGCAGATCTGCAACCAGAGAATGGTCAGTTGTATAGAAGGCTAAAGAATCAAGGAACACTAAAGCTTTGTCTCCTGCCAGAACACAAGCATCATGTGATCAGGAGGACTAAGATCCGAGTATTATTCTCTGAAATGTCAGATGGAGAGTTTTCTGTACTCTCTAAACAATTCCAGAGGATGCTCAGCAAGAGATGGCAGATGAGAAATCAATCCTCATCATCGAACTATACGAGATCACATGGTGATGGTTATCACTATAAGAAAAACTATGACATCAATTAAAGGTATAAATCTAAACCGAACAAATATAATTCGACAGACGTCGTGTTCTACTTTTGTAAAAAGGCAGGACATAGAATCGCTGACTCTCCTTAGAAGAAGAAGTATGGATCTAAGATGGAATAGAGGAGACCCTTCAAACGTAAGAAGAAGGATAAGAAGAGCATCATTGTTAAAAAGCCAATGACTCCGAGTGATAGTGACTCAAACAAGTCAAGCTCAGATGAGGAAGCCTACTTCGGGCTTATGGTGCATACTGATGAGGATGAAGGCAACTCCCAGTATAATGGGAAGGTAAAACTCACACACCTCTCTCTGAATGTGAAACTGCATCAGAAGGTCATGAATATTATTCTTCTGAAGAGGAATCGGACTTGTTGGATCATTTTAATGTACTGGTGGCAAGTTTAGACAAATGTCGTAAGGTTGTCAAAACACAGGCCTAGGAGATTTAGCCTTTCAAGGTCGTAGAATCTGATCTAAGAGAGGAATTGAGAAATTTACTCTTCTCATAGACAAAGTTCACTTCTTAATGGAGGAACTTTTGACTTCTGCTGAACAGATATGTCTGAAAGAGAAAGTCATCGATGAGTTAGAGGAAAATTTATTAGTTGAGAAGAAGCTTATAGCAAGTTTCTCGAAGCCTAACACTTTCATTTCTCTTATTGATGGATTTTCTGCTCCCAAGAAGGGTAGTGGAGTGGGACACAAATCAACTAAGGGTAAAGGGAAGGCTGCTCAAAGTCAGACTACCTTCAAGAAAGACATCTTCCCTATGAACAAGTATGACTTTAAGGCATCCTATAGTCACTTTGCTAGGCCGACATATGTTGATCCTAACAAAAACTACCAAAGATGGAGCCGCCCTATGAATTTTAGAACGAGTGCCTTAAAAGCGCCTCAATAAGAAATTATCCTAAAGGATTATGGTCCTTAGGTTCATGAACCGTACGTTAAGAAAGCACCAAAGGCAAAACCTGCTGATGAAAACAACTTGAGAAGAAGATGACCTATCTTTGCTGCGCTCATGAGGCTTCAACTTCGAAGTAAGTAGCTCCCGTTAGACCTCCGTTTCAAAATGTAAAGCAAGTGAACCAAAAAAGATACAATAAGTTTGACTATTAGTGTTGTGGAAAGGTTGGTCACTTTGCCAATGATTGTTTATTTAATCGCAAGAACTCTAGAACTCTACGGGTTAACACTACTAGGACGACCACCCACAATGTTAACACTACTAGTGGTGTTCAGGTAACCAGGACCCAAGGACTCAAATCTATTTTGGTTCCTAAGGGAAATTAGCTTGTAAATGCAGGTATGTCCAAAGGCTAGCAAAATGCTGATATGGAATTTGGACAGCGGATGTTCGCAGTATATGAATGGGATTAAAAGCCTACTTCAAGAATATAACCCAGTTGAGCACGACCCAAAAGTTATTTTTGGCAATTCAGATACGGGAATCACTAAGGGCTACAGTATGATTTCTAATTGTATAGTCTCTTTCACAGACATGGCATATGTTAAGGGATTACAACAAAATCTCATTAACCCAAGTCAATTTCTTGATAAAGGCTACATGGTAGAGTTTTACAAGGATAAGTGCTTGATAAAGTCGTCTGAACGCTAAGAAACTATTTTAATAGACACTCTGAGTAGAAATATTTCTTCTTAATTTTTTTGCTTAGAGACTTCTACGGTAGTGTACCTTTTGGCTAAAAATAGTTCGCCTCTCTATGACTAATGCAATGGCACAAGAGATTTGGACATATTAAGTTAAAAACTATTAGTCTATTATTTTCCCACAACTTAGTGCGTGATGCCCCCACTATTAAGTGCGTTAAAGAGATACCTTGTCACTCATGCCAAATGGGTAAACAGACATGGGCTACCTTTAATAGCATCATTGGCAAAGATTCTACCAGATGTTTATATTTCATTTATATGGACTTATTTGTTCCTTTACTGTTTCTTAGTTTATGAGGTAAAGCATACACGTTGTTTAATGTTGATGATTACACAAGGTTTGCATGAGTGTTCTTTCTGAAATACAAGTTAGATACCTATGATTCCTTCACCAATTTTGTTAGGCAAATTCAGAACAAATTGGACTGCTCTGTGGTCAAAATCAGAAGTCTCCATGGAGCAGAATTTGAATCTTGTATCATGACAAACTTCTGTGAAAGCCTAGCTATCTTTCATCAGTTTTCCTCACCTCGCAGTTCACAACAAATTGGAGTCATTGGAGAAAAAATAGAACTCTCATCAAGGTATGCAAAACTATATTGAACGATTCTTCGTTGCCAAAAATTTTCTGGGCAGAGGCCTTCAACACTGTTTTCCACATGCAAAACAGAGCACTCATAAACTAATGTTGTATTTCTTGAGACGAGCATTCTTCATAGAAAATCTACTAGTGGGTTTATTGAAGATGCATGTACTAAATTAAGAGAGCTATGCGTAGAAGAAAAGGAAAAGGAAAGTGCTCCAAGCTCAGTCAAAGTCAACATTCCAAGCATGGTGGAACAAGTACCTCAGGATGAAGAGCTCCATCAAAGTGAAGAAGAGGCACCTGAAATAGCAGAATCCCTTGGTGGCATAGAGGATGCGAGGAATCTTGTGATCAGACACTCAAGACGTTACCCAGTTGATCAAATCATTGGAGACCCTCGTGATGGAGTAAGAGCCAGAAGAGGTATAACTAATGAAATTTTGCTTTTAAGCTTTCTGTCATATATTGAGCCAAAGAAGTTTGAAGATGCAAAGTTAGACGCTTCATGGATCATTACAATTGAAGAAGGGCTTAATAAATTCTAGAGGTGCAAAGTTTAGGAGTTGGTACTGAGAACCAAAGGACACAATGTGATCGGGATGAAATGGTTCTTTAGAAACAAGTTGGATGAGGATGGCGTGATCATAAAGAACAAAGCAAGACTTGTAGCTCAAGGCTACATATAAGAAGAAGGGATCGAATTCGATCAGATATTTGCTCCAGTGGCCAGACTCGATGCAATAAGGTTGTTCCTCGCATATGCTGTTCATAAAGGGTTAAAGGTCTATCAAATGGACGTTAAGTCAGCCTTTTTTAATGGTAATCTAAAAGAAGAAGTATACATGGAACAAACCCCACGTTATGTAGATTCTTCATTCCCTGATTACGTTTACTTTCTTTGAAAATCTTTATATAGTCTCAAACAAGCATCTCGAGCTTGGTATGAGACGCTATCTAGCTTTCTTCTTAAGAACAAGTTCATAAGGGGAAAGATAGATAAGACATTATTTCTTCGGGAAGTAAAAGGAAAGATTTTGCTAGTGCAAATCTATTATGACGCCATTATCTTTGGATTTGCATATGATAACCTTTGCAAAAAGTTTTTTTACTTGATGCAAGGTAAGTTTAAAATGAGCAGTCTGGGATAGCTGAAGTATTTCTTAGGACTTCAAGTGAAGCAATCTGAAGATGTAATTTTCATCTCTCACACGAAGTTCATCGAAGAGTTATTTAAGAAACTCGGAATGCAGAATGCAACCTCTATGAGGTCTCCAATTTTTCAACTATGACTCTGGAAAAGGATGAGAAAGGGAAACCTTTTGATGAAACAAAAAAAACATAAGCATAATTGGATCCTTACTCTATCTCACTAAAAGTAGACCTGACATAATGTTCTCATCATGTGTATGTGCTAGAGTCCAGGTGAACTCAAAGGAATCTCATTATACCGCTACAAAGAGGATTTTGAGATACATTAAAGGTACAAGAAATCTTGGCTTATGGTACCCAAGAATTAATGACTGTGAAATAATTTGTTTTTCAGATCCAGACTTTGCATAAAGCAGGGTTGATAGGAAAACCACTTTTGGTACGTGTCAATTACTATGGAGAAGGCTTATTTCAAGGAGCAAGAATAAGCAGAATTGTGTCACAATCTCAACCGCTGAGTTAGAGTATATCACTACAAGCAGTTGTTGTGCACAACTTCTATGGATAAAAAATCAGCTTGAAGACTACAACATGAAGCTGAAGGAGATTCCCATGTTTTGCGACTCTTCAAGCACAATAATAATTGCTAACAATCCATTCTCTCATAATCGTACAAAGAATATAAAGATAAGGTACCATCTCATAAGGGATCATGTGGAGAATAGGAACATAAACCTCTGTTATGTCCTGATTGATAAGCAAGTTGTTGACATATTCCCAAAGCCGCTTGACGAGGCCAAGTTCATTTTCATCAAGATGTAACTTGGTATGCTCAACAAGGAGTCATAAAAAGTCATGAAATCTGAGAAGTATTAAATTCAACATCTCAGAAATTCTAAGGAAAATTTGTCGAATATACCAGTATCATTTCAACGAATTTGTCGAGACTTCATGAGTCATTTTGACGAAATACCTAGATTACATGTGTCATTTCCGCGAATATCTCAGGACATTTCGGGTCATTTCGCCGAATATGCTCTAAGTCAATTTTTTTCTTTCTATGACTTTATGTATTGGATCAGAAGAGTCAATTACAAACAGGTACGAGCCTCTCTCTCTTTAAATTTTTTAAATTATATAAATAGGACTTGAAGGCATTTGGATTTATCAATATTCGTCAAGACGTCAAGACTTCTTCTGATGATTCATCTCCCAATCGAAGAAATTCGCTGCCGATTCTTATCCAACTGGGCAGAACTTCATCATTAATTTCATTAGAGGCGATCTTCCCGACTTCATCCCAGACCATGTTGTAGTTAGTCTCTAGAAACTCCCGTTCTTCCCATTGGTTATAGTAAATTTTAAGAGAATGGCTCCCGGAGGAAGTGGAAATCTTCTAGTACGTAGTGAACTTGTGTGCACTGGTTTTGCTGTAGTCTTGGATTAATTCCATAATGTCATCTTGATGCTTGAGAAGGTAGGGCTATCTTTCCTTCTGGAACACCCATGCTGATTCCGAAACCGAGATGTCCTGGTGTTATATCAGAATGTCAAGCCCCGTCATGAAAGAATTTTGATAATGAGCAAGGTCAGGAACACCTCTATAAAAGTGAAGGCAAGACTCTTGACCAGATACTTGCAGCTACCATCAGTGGATGAGGAAGAATTGATTGAAGAGAAGGACATGTTGGATCTCTAATTTGGATTTGGGCTACGGTTCACTATTAGGATGTTTGACAAACCTTGTATACCCAGGGTCAAGTTTGTCAGTCCTAGAGTTTAGGCTAGTCATTAGAATCAAATTTCTTGGACCAGCCTATAGTGGACTTCAGGAGACTCGAGACTTAGAAGAATTCAGAGTTCAGATTATTAGTTCGAAGTTCTTAGAACTCAGCTTTACGATTGTCGGTCTCAGATCGACGAACTCAGAGATCCTTCTCTGAGTTGAGCTCGACGATATTTGAGCTCAGGTCGATGATATTGTTGGGATTTGTCTCCACAATACCTCAGATTTGTAGGAGGTCAGACCTTGAACTAAGATGAATTAAGGTGTATTTGATGCTGTGTTTAAGTTGTATGTGTGCAGGTTCTAATTGCCAAGTGTAGACCAATGTCAGTCTATAATGGGTCACCAAACACAGGACCATACAATATAATCCCTCATTGTGTGATCCAAAGTGTTGGCCCATGTATAACCTCTCAATTGGGATACACTTCCTATATGCACTTGGATTGATGGACAGAAGCATTGGAACTAATTTCCTCAGAAAAATTTCTAAGTCCAAAATACTCGAGTAACTCCTTTGTTATACTCCAGTATCAGACTTAATACTCGAGTAGCTAGTTAGGCATACTCGAGTAGTTAGTTAGACATACTCGAGTAATCAGTTAGACTTACTCGAGTAGGGTCTGTATACTCGTGTATATATTTCTATACTCGAGTAGTTAGTTAGTCACTCGAGTAAGTTGTTTTCATACTCGAGTAAGTAACTTAATCACTCGAGTAAATCATATATCATACTCGAGTAGATCCTTTTCTTCTCTTTTCTGCAAGTTCAAGTATTGATACTCGAGTAATTGATTTTGATACTCGAGTAAATTATTCGATACTCGAGTAGTTGGTTTTAATACTCGAGTAAGCCGTTGATACTCGAGTAATTGATTTTGATACTCGAGTAAATTATTCTATACTCGAGTAGTTGATTTTAATACTCGAGTAGGTGAATGTTTCCCGATTCATACGCTGATACTCGAGTATATCTTTGCTGATACTCGAGTATATCTTTGCTGATACTCGAGTATATCTCTTCTAATACTCGAGTAGTTCATTTCTCTATCAAGTAAATTTCTATTCTCATACTCGAGTATATTTCTCTTTGTCACTCGAGTATCTAAATTCCCATACTCGAGTATATCTTCTCTTACTCGAGTATAGCAGTTCCCTATTCCAGAATTCTTCTAAGTTCTAATTCGCTAAGTATTTTGAATCCGTCATTTCTGATTGGTCCACGTGTCATCCTTAATTAAGATTATGACCGTTGGAGTCCACCTATAAATAGGTCTTTTCAGAATTGACTAATTAACAAGATTACAGAGATATTCTTTTGAAGAAAAAGAAATTCCGTGAACCCTAATTCTCACGCCGCCGCCGCCATTGCTGTTCATGGAAGAAAGTCTGGATCTTCGATCTCCGTCTTCAAGGACTATTTCTCCAGCGATCCAGACAAGAGTGAATCACTCGATCTCGCCGAGCCTCAAGGATTTCAGATCTATCTTCTCGATCGAGGTGGTTCTAGTTTTCAGATTCGTGGATCTTTCTCTCAAGTCATCTTCAACCTTTTCTGATCAAGTCAAAGCTCCTAAAGAAGAAGACTGTCAAAGATCCAGATCTGAAATTTGTTGTGTTGATTTTTATTCTCAAACCAAAATTTCATTGTAGGAGTTTTTCTCCGAGATTTGTAGGAAGATCCTTCTTCCGAGTTTTGTAGATCCAGTTGGATCGAGATTTGTAGGAACGTGGTTCCGAGGTGTAGGATTGTTTTCAATCCGAGATAGTGGAGTAGCCGAGTCTAGTGATTTGCTAGATCAGTGAGTAGAGTGGACGTACCCAAGATTGGGGAACCACTATAAATTTCTTGTCTTCTGTGATTGCTTGATGTGCGCTGCATTAAATTTTTTAATTCCGCTTTTGACACGCATTTCACCTATTCACCCCCCTCTAGGTGATTTAGGCTAATAACTTAGACCTCTCAATTGGTATCAGAGGGAGGTTGATCATTAAAAGGTTAACACCTTGATCTTATCCTTCTAAGTTGTTTCCTGAAAAGTATCAAGCATGAGTAAGACCAAGGATTTTGCTAAACTCCCTATCTGCACCAAGAACAACTTTCCTATGTGGAAGGAAAGAGTAAAGTTCTTCATGGAAGCAGTAGATCCCCGGATCTTCATGATTGTTGAAGAAGGTCCCCACATTCCAATGACTACTTCCACCATAGATCCTAACAAGCAAGTTCCCAAGAAGTTGATGGATCTAGACAAGGATGAGATTGCACTTGTCTCTCTGGACAAGAAGGCTAAAAATATTATAGCAAGTGCAGTCGATGGCTCAATGCTGCAGAATCTAATTCATTGCCAGTCTGCCAAGGAGATGTGGCAATCCCTGATGACTCTGATGGAAGGCACTGAAGAAGTGAGGGATGATCGGAGATCCCTTCTGAATCAAAAGTATGAAGCCTTCCGGCAAGGTCACAAGGAAGCCATAGCTGACACATTCGAGAACTTTTTCAAGATAGTGAACGGCCTAAGAGTTTATGGCCGAGTCTTCACCAACGGGGAACTCAATGACAAATTCTTAAGATACCTAACCAAGGAATGGGACAATAAGGTATGTGCCATTCGGGAGTTTGGAAGGTTAGCTGAGACGGACCCGCAAAATCTGTTCGGAAAGCTTATGTCTTACGAGCTACAAATCAACTCAAGAAAAGTTGAAGAAGAGACAAGCAGGTCTGCATCCAAGGAGAAATCTGTCGCTCTAAATGCAGATAGCTCAAGGAAGATAAAGGCTAGCTCTCCTGCCCCAGTTCCTGAGGCTGATGAAGAAGAATCATCTGAGCCCAGCTCATCTGGCTCAAAACTATCTGATGGAGAGTTCTCCCTACTCTCAAGGCAGTTCAAGAAATTTTTGAACAAGAAGAAGCAATGGAGAGGCAAGGATGCCTCATATAGAAGATCACGACATGACAGTGATCATCGGAAGAAAGGCTCAAGTAGCCATGATAGGTATAATTCTAAACCGAACAAACAGATTTCTACTGACATCATTTGCTATTGTTGCAATAAGCCAGGTCACATCATCGCCGATTGCCCTCACAAAAAGAAAGAGGGTGGAAGAAGAGAGGAAAAGAAATCCTCACACCATAAGAACAGGAAAGAGAAAAGCTTAGTAGCCAAGAAGAGCAAAACTCTCAGCGACTCTGACTCATCTGAGTCGAGTGAAGAAGAGGAAGCTTACTTTGGGCTCATGGCTCATTCGGATGATGAACAAGTCCCCCAGTTTACTGGGGAGGTAAAATCTCACACTCCTCTCTCTGATTCTGATGATGACAATGAGCAAGAGGGATATTCCTCTGAAGATGAATCTGAGCTCATGGGTCAGTATAAGGAGTTACTCACCGCTTACGAAAAATGTCGTAGATTAATGAAAACTCAAGCCAAAGAGATAAATTCTCTACGAGCTAGTGAGAGCAGCTTGAGAGAAGAAGTCGAAAAGACTAACTCTCTTCAAGAGAACCTCAATGCAGCTATGGAGGGATACAATAAAGCTCTCAAGCACATCGACCTTAAAGAGGAAATCATCAAAGAATTGGAACGACAACTCGAGGCTGAAAAGAAGCTTGTTGAGAGTTTCTCTAAGCCTAAGACAGTTCTTCCAATCGTTGCTGAATTCTCTACTAAGGCCAAGGGTGCTGGTTTAGGCCACATTGTCTCTTCTAGTAAATCCTCTAGGAGAAACAAGGCCAAGAGAAAGAATAAGGCTGCCCGGAAGGCTCTAGCTGAAGAAAAAGGGAAAGCTCCCTTGGAACCTGTTGTGTTCAAGAAAGTTATCTTTCCCACGAACAAACTCGATTATGAGTCCACCTACGGACACTTTTCTAGGCCGATCCCTGAGAAGCCTAAGTCAAGATACCAAGGTTGGACTCGTCCTCGTAACTTTGGCGAGAGTGTCTTCAAGGCACCTTATGAGGAGATTCAGCTTCAAAGCTATGGACCTTATGCTCATGGTCATAATTTCAAAAAGACACCAAAAGTAAAACCCATTGTAGAAAAGCCTATGAAGGAGAAGACCTCATGTAACTGCCATCATCATGAAGCCTCCTCCTCCAAGAGTAAAGCTCCTGCCAAACCTTCATTCCAGAAAGTCAAGCAGGACTACACAAGGCAAAGATACAACAGGTTCAACTGTTGGTGCTGTGGCAGAATTGGTCATTTTGCCAGTGATTGTTGGTTCAATCCTGAAAATGCTGCAACCCCTAAGGTTAGCAACGTGAGAGTGACCACTCATGAGGCTAATACTCGTAGGGGGAGTATTCTAACTCGAGACCAAGGACCCAAACTTGTTTGGGTTCCTAAGGCTAAATGATTGTAATTGCAGGTATGTCCAAAGGCCACCAAAATGCCAATCTGGTACTTGGACAGTGGATGTTCTCGGCATATGACCGGGACAAGGAGCCTACTACAGAATTACACCTCAGTCTGCAACGGACCAAAGGTCATCTTTGGAGGTTCAGATCGAGGAATAACTAAAGGCTATGGTATGATCTCTAACGGTAGTGTATCCTTTTCGGATGTAGCCTATGTTGAAGGATTGGAACACAATCTCATTAGCATAAGCCAACTATGCGACAAAGGATACGTAGTTGAATTTCATGCTGATAAGTGTTTGATAAAATCGGTTAACAATATGGAAACTATTTTATCAGGCACTCGAAGCAGAAATATTTTCTTTCTGAATTTTATTTGTATAGACTCTTCGACACCAGTGTGTCTTTTGGCAAAAAGTAGTGCATCTCTTGCTGACCAATGGCACAAGAGACTAGCACATATTAATTTCAAAACAATTAATAAATTATTCTCTCAAAACTTAGTGCGTGATGCACCTAATGTCAAGTGCGTTACGGATAGTCCTTGTCACGCTTGTATCAAAGGCAAGCAAACAAGAAGTTTGTTTAAAAGCATAATAGGCAAGGACTCCAATAGAAGTTTGCAGCTTCTCCATATGGACTTATTTGGTCCACTGCAGGTTAGAAGTTTGGGAGGTAAGGAATATACGTTGGTTATTGTGGATTATTACTCGCGCTTTGCGTGGGTGTTCTTTCTGAAACACAAGTCAGATACCTTCGGTATTTTCACTAATTTTGTGAGGCAGATCCAGAATGAATACAACTGTTCCGTAGTCAAAATCAGAAGTGACAATGGAACGGAATTCAAGTCTGGAGCCATGACAGAATTTTGTGAAAGTCAAGGTATCTTTCATGAGTTTTCCTCTCCTCGCACTCCACAGCAAAATGGAGTAGCTGAGAGAAGGAACAGAACACTCATAGAGGCTTGTCGGACTATGTTGAGTGATGCCTCACTTTCGGAGTATTTCTGGGCTGAAGCCGTCAACACCGCTTGTCACGTGCAAAATCGAGCACTCATCAACAAGAACCATGATAAGACTCCTTACGAACTTCTAAAAGGCAGGCAACCAACCATTTCATACTTTAGAATCTTTGGCTGTAAGTGCTTCGTACTTAACAATGGCAAGTATCACTCTACCAAGTTTAGCGAGAAAAGCTTTGAAGGTATTTTCGTAGGATATAGTAGCCATAGTAAGGCTTATAGAGTATTCAATAGAAAAACTCTGGTGGTGGAAGAGTCGATACATCTTGTATTTGATGAGACGAGTCTGTTGCAAAGCAACTCGTCTAGTGTGCCTATTGTAGATGCAGGTACAAAGTTGAAAGAACTTAGCTTGGATGAACCTAGTGAAGATAAAGATGAGACATTCATCAAGGTCCCCTCTCCAACCACCATTGGAGAGGTGGATGATCAAGATGAAGAAGACATCCCAGCTGAAGATGCAACTCCAGTGGCGAAAGAGATCCCAGATGCAAGGACTCTAGAGTTCAGACACTTGAAGGATCATCCTGTTGACCAAATAATAGGAGATCCTCGGGATGGCGTCAGAACTCGTCGAGGTACAACTAACGAGAATTTACACTTAAGTTTTCTCTCACAGGTTGAACCAAAGAAATTTGAGGAAGCCAACTCCGACGCATCCTGGATTCTAGCCATGGAAGAAGAATTGAATCAGTTCAAACGATGCAAGGTTTGGACACATGTTCCTAGACCCAAAGGTAAGAACGTCATCGGGACAAAGTGGGTCTACTGGAACAAGATGGATGAAGATGGAACTATTATAAAGAATAAAGCCAGACTTGTCGCCAAGGGATATCGTCAAGAAGAAGGAATCTACTTCGACCAGACTTATGCTCCAGTAGCGAGACTGGAAGCGATCAGGTTATTTCTTGCCTACGCTGCACTTAAGGGCTTTACCGTCTATCAGATGGACGTAAAGTCCGCCTTCCTGAATGGTGACATAAAGGAAGAAGTGTACGTAGAGCAACCGCTAGGTTTTATTGATTCAACCTATCCTAATTATGTATATTTATTACAGAAAGCACTATATGGTCTTAAACAAGCTCCTCGAGCTTGGTATGAGACTCTGTCTAGCTTCCTTCTTGAGAACAAGTTCACAAGAGGAAAGATAGACAAAACATTATTTCTTAGGGAAATAAAAGGCAAGATTTTGCTAGTGCAGATCTATGTCGACGATATTATTTTCGGCTCTACGGATAACAACCTCTGCAAGAAGTTTTCTAAACTTATGCAAGGGAAGTTTGAAATGAGCAGTATGGGAGAGCTAAAGTATTTCTTAGGGCTTCAGGTGAAACAATCTGAAGATGGGATTTTCATCTCACAGACCAAGTTCACCAAAGAGCCACTTAAGAAATTCGGAATGGAGAATGCAACCTCTATGAGGACTCCAATGGCCTCAGCTATGTCTCTGGACAAGGATGAGAAAGGGAAACCTTTTGATGAAACCAAGTACAGAAGCATAATTGGGTCCTTGCTCTACCTCACTGCAAGTAGACCAGATATAATGTTCTCAACATGTGTATGTGCTAGATTTCAGGTGAACTCTAAGGAATCTCACTACATCGCTGCAAAGCGAATCTTGAGATACCTCAAAGGTACACCAAATCTTGGCTTATGGTACCCAAGAAGTAATGATAGTGAACTAATTGGATTTTCATATGCAGATTTTGCAGGTAGCAAAGATGACAGGAAAAGTACCTCCGGGACTTGCCAATTTCTCGGAAGGAGACTCATTTCCTGGAGCAGTAAGAAACAAAACTGTGTAGCCATCTCAACGGCTGAATCAGAGTACATCTCTGCAGGCAGCTGTTGTGCACAGCTCTTATGGATCAAGAATCAGTTTGAAGAGTACAACATAAAGTTCCAGAACATTCCCCTGTTCTGTGACTCTTCCAGCGCTATAGCAATAGCCAACAATCCAGTCTCCCACAGCCGGACCAAGCATATAGAGCTTCGCTATCATTTCATCCGGGAGCATGTGGAAAATGGAGATATAGATCTACAGTATGTCTCCACAGACAGGCAAGTTGCAGATATTTTTACAAAGCCGCTGGACGAGTCCAAGTTCTCGTTCTTCAAAACTGAGCTTGGACTGCTCAACAAAGAAGACCAGTGATGGACTCTCAAATTAAGAAGATATCAGTAATGTTGGCTGCTCAGAGGTATAGTTTTTCAGTGGAAATAGACATCTACCAGGGCAATTCCTTCAAGTATTAGAGACTCGAGCATCGCTACACTTACACGAGTAAACGGCTAATACTCGAGTAAAAAGGTTCATATACTCGAGTAATCCAAAAGATACTCGTGTATGAACTTCTTATACTCGAGTATGAAAATTCGTTAAGAACTTAATACTCGTGTATGCTGATTACATACTCGAGTATGTATGATTGATTACTCGTGTATGATGTGCCTACTCGAGTATACTAAACCTAATACACGTGTATGCTGTCATCTACTACTCGAGTATTCGGAAGTATTTTGGATTTTCAAAATCTCTACTCGCACCCAGCAAATTGCCGCCTTGTTCAGGTATGCCATTATACTTAATTCTCTTTAAACCTAATTAGGATTATTTATATATATATTCAAAACGAAAAAGTCCTTTCCACTTCTCATTCACTCAAGTAGCCGCCGACTTCTCGTATTCCCGACTCCTGTTCTTCGTCTTCCTTCACCGCAAGATTTCCGAATCGCTGATGGCTCCTCCCTCCTCCAAGTTTGGAATCGGCTCTGAACTAGTGACAGATGGCATTGAAGATATCTCGGATGATTTCAAGAACCTACTGATTCTCCTGGACACGGCCGGATTAACCTTCGTTCTTCAAGAACCCTGCCGCCTCTTGCTTCCTGATGTTGAAGAGTTCTACAAAAATTTGAAGGTTAGACACAATGGTACAGTTCTGAAATCCAAGGTAAGGGGACTTGAAATTCGGTTAGATAAAACCTCAGTCGCCACTCTGCTTCGGATGCCAGTGGTCGACGAAGAAGATGACTTAGACAAGGCAGATGCCGACCGCACCTCTTTATTCTGTGGTCGAGATCCAGAAGGTGGAGGTGAAACCCTGAATCGTTCTTTGTTCAATTCAGAAGGAAAGTTTCTCGTTGACATCATTGCCAAAATCCTTTGGTGCAAGACTTACTCCATTAGAGATGTATCCCAAAATCTATTTGACGTTATGCAAGCTATTGTCTGCAGGAAGAAGTTCCAGTTTGGAATGATGATACTGGATAAGATCAAAGAAAGCGTCAAACAACCCAGTTTTGCCAGGATTATCTCCCTCCTCCTCCATGAGATCAATCCTACAGTGTTTGACTTCTCTAAAGGGACTCCTCTTCACCACATGAAGAAAGTTTCAATATCTTCCATTCAGAGGTATGACCTCAAGATCATGAACCCTGCCCAAGCCTCCAAGGCTGATGCCATCTCAGCACAACAACAAGACAGCAGTTTACCTGAAGTCAGGATCCCATCTCCTCCTCTACATCAAACTATTGCTACCTCTGGTGCTTTAGTTGAGGGGGAGCCTGCCTCTTCTCTTTCTCAGCTTCAAGTTACTTCTGAATCAGTGATTCCAGCACAAGAAGAAGTCAGAGTTGCTACTCCTCCAGTTTCCCCTACTCCAGCTCATCTTCAATCAGCAATTCCTGAATCTGAGATTCCAGATACAGCTCACCTACTGTCTACAGCTGAAGATATAGACAGATTCATTGATGAGCTAAGCTCAGATGCTCCTCCTTTTCAAAATGATTTAGCTGCCAAGTCTCCTGCCAAGTCTCCTGCTCAGTCTCCAGCTCTCTCCCCTTTGGGTGCCACAGATCTTCATGATGATATCATTCTGTCCGATGACGAGGAGGATTCCCCAGACCCTGTTGACCCTCCTCTGAGGACACTTGATTTCTCTCTCCCCTCCTTCACTGATCCCTGTGACTCCATTGAGTTAATCCAAACCAAGAGAGCTGTAAGCTCAGTGGTTGTGGAAGAGATCGCCCCTTGGACTGCTACTGCTCTACCAGTCCCTGGATTAACCTCAGCTCCCTCTTCCTCCTCCTCTTCAGATCTAGTCAGCAAGATTGAGCTCATGCTCAAAGAACAGAGAGATTACTTTGATGCCTCTCTGCAGTCAGTCAACTCCAAGGTCTCTACTCTTGAAAAGGAGATGAGCAGAGGCTTTGCTGAAATCCAGGCAAATACTGATGAACTGAAAAGATTGTTCCAGCTAGGTGGCAAGGCCATAGATCACACCATCACGAGCATAGGTGAGCTAAGAAACCAAGCAGAGACAGTAGCTCACAATCAGCTCAAGCTAGATGAGAGAGCTGAAACTAATGTTGTGAAAGTATGTAATGAAGTGGGCACCTTCAGGGATGAAGCTATTGCCCAGCTATCCATAGATATCAGCAAGGGGGAGAAGATTGTAAAAGAACAAGTTGAAAAACTTTCTGAACAAGCTGAAGCCCAGGTCAAACAACAGTCTACCCAATCTCAAGAGGCTATAAGTGATCTAGTAAAAGGATTGACAGAATCCATTCTTTCCCAGCTCCAGTCAGTCAAATTCTATACCTATGACACTACTGTCTGGCTGCATAATCAAAACTTTCCTGAGTTTCAACTGGACCCTACCATTATACCTCAGCATCTAAATCCTCTTGCAGAACAGCCTCCAGCAGATGTCTCAGCTCAAGCAACCCTTCAAGGAGGTGTGCCAGTTTTCTCACCTAGAGCTGAGGGTGATGTGACTGAGCCTCCCCTATCCTATACTGAAGCATGGCAAGATGATTTTCCTTCCAGTTCTCAAGGCCCTTCTAAGAAGAAAAGAAAATATGGTGACGGCGCTTCTGCCAGCCGTTCTGCACCCAGGAAAGAGCCAGCTTCTGAAGGTAGACCACCTGTTGTTCATGCTGAAGTGTGGAGTCCTACCTCTAAGTCCCTAATTCTTGATACTTTGAGGTTAGTGACTGATCTTGGGGAGAACAGAGATAATTACTACAGTTATTCAGAGTGGAAAGCCTATGAAGCATCTCAGATAAAGATCAGGCTGCATGACAGAAATTGGGGGAATAACAACCCAGCTGCTCCTCCTATGCCAAGGACTTACTTTCCAAAACCTTTCAGCTACCTAGAGAGGCAAGACTTGAAAAGAGAAAGGATGCACAAGGATGCCCCATCTTGAGTTGAACTAAGAATGTAGAATTGGACTTTTGTTTCTGTGCTTAAAACATTTCTATATATATATATTTAATTCTGGTTATGGCTATTTCATTAATTAACCTGCTTTAACTTATGTTTTGTTTTTCAAGTATATGTGCATTGTTCTTTTTACTCTGTATCATTCACCTTAGTATAGAGGATGCTGACATCTACAAATAGGGGGAGATTGTTGGGATTTGTCTCCACAATACCTCAGATTTGTAGGAGGTCAGACCTTGAACTAAGATGAATTAAGGTGTATTTGATGTTGTGTTTAAGTTGTATGTGTGCAGGTTCTAATTGCCAAGTGTAGACCAATGTCAGTCTATAATGGGTCACCAAACACAGGACCATACAATGTAATTCCTCATTGTGTGATCCAAAGTGTTGGCCCATGTATAGCCTCTCAATTGGGATACACTTCCTATATGCACTTGGATTGATGGACAGAAGCATTGGAACTAATTTCCTCAGAAAAATTTCTAAGTCCAAAATACTCGAGTAACCCCTTTGTTATACTCGAGTATCAGACTTAATACTCGAGTAGCTAGTTAGGCATACTCGAGTAGTTAGTTAGACATACTCGAGTAATCAGTTAGACTTACTCGAGTAGGGTCTGTATACTCGTGTATATATTTCTATACTCGAGTAGTTAGTTAGTCACTCGAGTAAGTTGTTTTCATACTCGAGTAAGTAACTTAATCACTCGAGTAAATCATATATCATACTCGAGTAGATCCTTTTCTTCTCTTTTCTGCAAGTTCAAGTATTGATACTCGAGTAATTTATTTTGATACTCGAGTAAATTATTCGATACTCGAGTAGTTGGTTTTAATACTCGAGTAAGCCGTTGATACTCGAGTAATTGATTTTGATACTCGAGTAAATTATTCTATACTCGAGTAGTTGATTTTAATACTCGAGTAGGTGAATGTTTCCCGGATTCATACGCTGATACTCGAGTATATCTTTGCTGATACTCGAGTATATCTTTGCTGATACTCGAGTATATCTCTTCTAATACTCGAGTAGTTCATTTCTCTATCAAGTAAATTTCTATTCTCATACTCGAGTATATTTCTCTTTGTCACTCGAGTATCTAAATTCCCATACTCGAGTATATCTTCTCTTACTCGAGTATAGCAGTTCCCTATTCCAGAATTCTTCTAAGTTCTAATTCGCTAAGTATTTTGAATCCGTCATTTCTGATTGGTCCACGTGTCATCCTTAATTAAGATTATGACCGTTGGAGTCCACCTATAAATAGGTCTTTTCAGAATTGACTAATTAACAAGATTACAGAGATATTCTTTTGAAGAAAAAGAAAATTCCGTGAACCCTAATTCTCACGCCGCCGCCGCCATTGCTGTTCACGGAAGAAAGTCTGGATCTTCGATCTCCGTCTTCAAGGACTATTTCTCCAGCGATCCAGACAAGAGTGAATCACTCGATCTCGCCGAGCCTCAAGGATTTCAGATATATCTTCTCGATCGAGGTGGTTCTAGTTTTCAGATTTGTGGATCTTTCTCTCAAGTCATCTTCAACCTTTTCTGATCAAGTCAAAGCTCCTAAAGAAGAAGACTGTCAAAGATCCAGATCTGAAATTTGTTGTGTTGATTTTTATTCTCAAACCAAAATTTCATTGTAGGAGTTTTTCTCCGAGATTTGTAGGAAGATCCTTCTTCCGAGTTTTGTAGATCCAGTTGGATCGAGATTTGTAGGAACGTGGTTCCGAGGTGTAGGATTGTTTTCAATCCGAGATAGTGGAGTAGCCGAGTCTAGTGATTTGCTAGATCGGTGAGTAGAGTGGACGTACCCAAGATTGGGGAACCACTATAAATTTCTTGTCTTCTGTGATTGCTTGATGTGCGCTGCGTTAAATTTTTTAATTCCGCTTTTGACACGCATTTCACCTATTCACCCCCCTCTAGGTGATTTAGGCTAACAACTTAGACCTCTCAGATATCTTCCCTCAAGACAGATTATCTTATCGACGAACTTAGAGCTCAGAATTAATAAGATATTTACAGATTTATGTTTGTTGAGCTCAGGTCGACGGATAGGATTACTCAGCTCGATGAACTTGGAACTTTGGTCGATGAAATCTCCCCAGAGGTCGACGTACTCTATTCCGAGTCAGAATGATAAGTTCTCCCTATCTCTGTCCCTAATTCATTCTATTATTTGGCAGTAATTCTCTGAGTAATTAAGGCTCATATTCTCAAGAATATAGCCATTCATGACAGCATTAATTATGGATTTCATTAGAGTTAATTACTTTCTTATTTTACTGGGATAGTTGGGTAAATTCATTAAAGATTATATTCCAGCCATTTCAATCTCCAGAATCTAATCAATAATTAATTTTTATAATTCAAAATTCAAAAGCAGAATTAGATAGCAGGATATAAAAGATATTTTTTAGACAGCTCTCAAGCAGAGACAAAGATACACAGAATAATATACAGAACAACATCATCTCCTTCTCTATGTAAAAAAGGTGTTTTCCGCTTGATCTTACAAAAGACTAAAGAAGAACATCAAACATATATCAAGTGTACTCTTCAACTTCTACTCTAGGAATCCTCAAAAGACAACAATTCTAGATCTGTGTACAAGTTTCTGGATTTCAATAAGTTAAGGCTGAAAACCTACACGTTGAGAAAAGCTCCAGTCATCCTGAACACTTCAACATCTCAGGGGGAGCTGTGACACCAGCAATCCACTAAGTCTTCTATGTTGTTTAGAGAAAGAGAAGACAACATCACCTTCTTACCTCACTGTAAAAAGGGTTTATTAACTCCCTTCAAAAGTTCGTGTGTTGGTTTTTGGGAACCTGATCAAAAGCCTAAAGGGTTATATGATCTCCCTGCAAATAGATCTTGTGGTGATAGGGCACCTGAGCAAAAACTTATGGTGGCAGTCACCTGAACAAAAACCTGTTAGTAGATTCCTACTAGGGTGGTAGAAGAGGGGATGTACGTAGAGTTTGGGAACCACTATAAATTCTTGTGTTATCTATGTGTTCATTTTTCCTTGATCTACTGTGTTATGGTTGTGTAGTTTAGCTTAGTTCCTCTTTCATTTTATATAACAACTACTATCACTAATTTTACTGCTAGATTTTAAAAACAGCAAAAAGTTTTAAATCACTCTATTCACCCCCCCCCCTCTAGAGTAAATCAGATCTATCCACAAACTTTTAATTGGTATCAGAGGATTATCAATTCCCTATGTTGTCTTTCAATTGGTATTAGAGGGTATTCTATTTGGTTGTACAAGGTAACACTTGAACCAACAGATCCTTTAAGATCTAAATTTCTCTAGCACATTACTTATACCATGGCAAAGAACAAGGACTATGCAAGCACAAGATCTCCAGTTTGCAACCTAAATAAGTTTGCTATCTAAAAGGAAAGAATTAAAATATATATGAACTCCATTGATGAAGATATTTTGAATTCTATCTTGACAGGTCCACCAGCTCTAGTGGCTACATCTACTATAACTTCCAGCACTCATGTTGTTCCACCACCCTAGTGGACAGATGCACAGAAGAAGGACAAGATAGTTGATGCCAAGGCCATGAACATTCTGGATCAGACAATGTCAGATGACATTTTCCCGGAAGTGGCTGAGTGCACCTCAGCTAAAGCCATTTGGGATTCCCTAAACTAGATGGTTGTTGGATCTGTAGATGAGAGAAAAGACTGGAGATCAAATCTCATCTCCTAATATGAGAATTTCAAGAAAGAAGACTCCCTTATCAGCTAAAAAGGAGCAAAACATAGCATTCAAAGCATCTGAAGAAAATAGAAGCTCCATTATCTAGTGAAGAACTTCTAAATCTCCTAGCCAAGAGATTCTACAAAATGGACAAGAAGGATTCCAGAAGGAAGTCATCTAGACAAGATGACAAGCCAAGGTATGATAAAACCCAAACTAAAGAAATTGTCTAATTTGGCTGCAGGAAGCCAGTACACTTCATATCAGAGTGTCCAGAGAATCAAAAGATGGAGAGAAGAAGAGAAATGGAGTCCAGGAAGTAGTACTATAACAAGCCCTCCTCTAGAAAGCATAAGAGGAAGGGGAAAGGCTTTGTTGCTGAAACCTGGAGTGAAACTGAAGATGAATCTTCATCTTCCATCTCCAGTGAAGATGAAGAAGATACTAAAGCAAAGGAGGTTTGCTTGATGGTTATTGATGCATCAGGTAGCCTCTCAGAAGTTGAGCAGTTAGATAGTGAAGAACCTCAATCTGAAGAAGATCAAGTACTTTCCTCTTTTGATTTCAATTCAGATGGTTTTAGAACTGAATTTAAATCACTTTGTATTGATTTAATAAACTCTGAGAAGAAAATCAAACTCCTTAGATAAAAACTAACTGAACAAGATAATCTCCTTTCTGAAAACATTAAATTGAAAGATGAATTAACTTTAGCTAATGAACTAATCATCTCCCTAAAAATTGAATTAGCTGAGGCAAGGAAACTTGAAGAATCCCTAAATGAGAGAAGCATCAAGTTGATGAACATCACAAGAACAGTAAATGCCAGACTTAATGGCAAGCTAGTCTTAGGTGCTTCATCTAGCCAACCCCCATAAATTCAAAAAAAATATTGTCAACTCCAATCAATTTTTTTTCTGAAAAAGACAGAAAAGGTAGATGATCATAGTACTAAGAAAATAGAATTAAAATAGAAAATAAGAAAAAGAGAAAGAACAAGAAAAATCCTAACGATAACAATGTTCAGCAGATTTCGTCGAACTCAAATCGACGAAATGTGTACAGTTCGTCGAACTCAAGTCGATGAACTCCTAACGTAGATTTTTATTATGATTATTCTCTGAACTGCGATCAATGAAACCAGTATGGTTCTTCGAGCCGAGATAGACGATATTGGGGAACAGAGAATGAATACTTTCATTCTCTGAGCAGAGTTCGACGAACTCATTCTCGTTCGTCGACCTCAGATCGATGAACTCACCACAATTCATCGAACCCAGTTCAAGATAACAAAAAATTTAATTATTTCAGAACCTTTAATCAACCTAAAAAATATCTAAATCCATTCACCCAGTGGATAATACCACCAAGAAGATATCACCCCCTAGGGTATAAAAATCAAACTGAATGTTCTTTTATTTCCAGTTTTAAGTATGAAAAGCAACAAGGACCCAAGGTAATCTGGGTCAAGAACATCTAATCTGTTCTTATGAAGGTGAACTCTTATCCTACCACAGAGGAACAGTGGTACTTGGATAGTGGCTGCTCAAGGCACATTAGTGGTAGTAAGGAAAATCTAACCAACTTTAAGTCCAAGCTAGGTCCAAAAGTGGTCTTTGGTGACTCCAACTGTGGCCAGACTAAAGGCTATGGGAAAGAAAATATTGGAGCTGTCACCTTCAAAAAGGTTGCTTATGTAAGTGGACTGAAGCACAACCTAATCTCCATAAGTCAATTATGTGATGAAGGGTTTCAGGTATCATTTAATAACTCTTCATGCATTATCACATCTGTAGAAAATAAAGTAGTTTTAACTGGAACTAGAATAGGAAATATTTATATAGTAAACTTTAAGTCTGCTAAATCATAAATATGTCTGTTTAATCAAACAAGCAACAATAATGAACTATGTCATAAGAGATTAGGACATGTTAACTTAAAGAACATTGCAAATTTATTTAGGTACAACCTTGTAAGAGGATTACCTTCTTACCCCTACAAGAAGGAAAGCCTGCGCATGGCTTGTAAATTAGGCAAGCAAAATAAAAAATAGTTTTAAAGCCATTAACAAGAGTGATTCACCAAGGATTCTATGTTTGCTCCACATGGATCTTTTTGGACCCATTGATGTACAGAGCCTAAGAGGGAAATCTTATACCTTAGTGATTGTAGATGACTGCTCAAGGTTCACTTGGGTGTTCTTCTTGAGGAACAAGTATGATAACTTTAATGTTCTTACAGACTTTCTTAAGAGCATAAGGTTTGAGTATTCTACTCCAATTGCATTGATCAGAAGTGATCATGGTATAGAGTTTGAGTCTCTTCCCATACAAGAATTCTGTGAGATGGAAGGTATCAGGCATTGTTTCTCTGCTCCTAGAACTCCTAAACTAAATTGGGTAGCTTAAAGAAAAAACAGGTCCCTGATTGAAGCTGCAGGCACATTACTTGCAGATGCTTTCTTGCCACTATCCTTTTGGGAAGAGGCCGTAAGGACAGCAAATAATGTACTGAATAAGAGTCTGATACACAAGCTTAAGAGCAAGAATCCCTATGAACTACTCAAAGGGAAGCAACCTAAAGTAGATTACTTTAGAATTTTTTATTGTTTATGCTACATTCATAACAATGACAAGAAATTCATTAGAAAGTTTGATGCCAAGGCTGCAATCAGAATTTTTTAGGATACTCCTAAGTCATTAAGGCATATAGGGTATATAATAAATCTACTATGAAAATGGAAGAGACTGTACATATATCATTTAATGAAACTAATATGTCTTACAGGGAGAAGAATCCTTCTACTAGTGAAACTTTGAAGGTACCACACTTATGTGAGAAGTTGGATGAATTGACCTTCATAAATGAAACTATTGTACATCCCTTTCCACATATAAATGAAGACAGTGAAGATGAATCCACTAAAGTGGATGTTGAACCAATAAAAGCTCCCATAATTCCACAAGAGGAATTAAATCCCCAAGCAATTGCTAAACTAACTCCACCTACTGAGTTTGTCATACTTAGAGATCATCTTGTATCTCAGGTGATTGGATACATGTCAATAGGTGTGCAGACCAGGCATCAACTCAACCAAGACTTGATGCATGCCTGCTTCATATCTCAAATTGAGCCCCAATCCATTAAAGAAGCTGAGCAAGATCCATACTAGATTAGTGCAATGCAAGAGGAGCTCAACCAATTTGAGAGATGCAGGGTTTGGGATTTAGTTCCAAGACCCAAAGTCTAACCAGTCATTGGAACTAAATGGTTATTCAGGAATAAACTCGATGCCCAGGGAGTTATTGTCAGGAACAAGGAAAGGCTAGTTGCTCAAGGCTATAGATAAGAGGAAGGCATTTACTATGACCAGACATTTGCACCGGTTGCAAGGCTGGAAGAAATCAAAATCTTCCTTGCTTATGTCCCCTATAAGTAGTTCAAAGTATATCAAATGGATGTCAAGAGTGCATTCTTAAATGGTGAACTTAAAGAAGAGGTTTATGTGGAGCAACCACCATGTTTTTTTTCCAACCCATCCTTCTTATGTCTTTAAATTGCATAAGGCTCTCTATGGTCTAAAGCAAGCTCTAAGAGATTGGTATGAAAACATAACTAGCTTTCTTCTAGAGCATAAATTCTCTAGGGGCATAGTAGTTAGGACATTGTTCACTAGACATCATAAGGATCAAATCTTATTAGTACATATTAATGTAGATGACAATATTTTTTGCTCTATTGATTCCAAAATATGCAAGATGTTCTCTGACCCAATGCATTCCAAGTTTGAAATGAGTAGAATGGGTGAGCTCTCTTACTTTCTTGGCCTCCAAGTGAAGCAACTACCTGATGGAATCTTCATATCTCAGTCCAAGTATGCTAAGGAGCTAATCAAAAAGTTTGGGATGTCAGATGCCTCTGCAAGAAAAAACCCATGCCTTCTAATGCTTTGATTGTCTCTTATGAACATTGCAAGCCTGTTGATCAGAAACTATATAAGGGCATTGTTGGGTCCCTGTTATATCTTACAACAAGTAGGACAGACATAATGTTTACTACATGCCTTTATGCTAGGTTCCTGGTGAACCCTAAAGAATCCCACCTTAGTTTTCTAAAAAGGATTTTAAGATATATAAAAGGTTCTCCTAGTCTAGGACTCTTGTATCCAACTGATTAAGAGTTTGAGTTGACTGGATACTCAGATGTTTACTTTGCTAGATGTAGAGTGGACAGAAAAAGCACCTCATGGACATGCCAGTTCCTTGGTGCTAGACAAGTGTCCTTATTTTGCAAAAAGCAAACATCTGTGTCTACTTCAACTACAGAAGATGAATAGATAGTAGCTGGCAGTTGTTGTTCCCAGATAAATTGGATTCAGAAAGAACTCCTAGATTATTGTTTCAACTTAAATAATTCAACCTTACTATATGATAATATAAGTGCAATTTCTAATGCATAAAATCTAGTACATCATAGTAGAACAAAGCATATAGAAATAAGGCATCATTTCATTAAGGATTGTGTGGACAAAAATAAAATTAAGCTTGTCTATATCTACGCTGATTTGCAAAGAGCAGAAAACTTAACCAAACCCTTGGATGAGAGGAACCATCTGTTCTTTATGAATCAGCTAGGTATGATAAATGGAGAGGCTTTAATTTTATTTTTGTATGTGGTCCAATAATTTATTAAAGTTCGTCGAATGGAGATCGACGAGCTGAGAAATCTTCTTGAGACTTTTGGTCGACCTGAGATCGACGATATCTCTATGTGAAGTCATTTTCGTCGACCTAAGATCGATGAACCTGCTTCAGAAAATATTTCGTCAACCCAAGATCGACGAACTACTTTCCCTTCTCTTCACACAAAGATCGATGAACTTTCAGCATTCGTCGACTTGAGATTGATGACTTTTTATTTTTTTCGCAGGACGGAGTACGTCGCTTCATATTCCAAAAACCTTATAATAGGGTTTTTATTCGAGCTAAATCCCGCGCCTTCAGAACTCTCTTGCACTTGATCTTTCTTTTTTTTGCAGGAAACTATGGCGATTCCAGCAAACTCTCTCACAAGCATGAAATTCGACATTGTGTTTGACTTTGACTTTGACTCCTTCCATCACTCTGATCAAATATTCATGGATATACAACAGTTATTCGAATAACAACAATTAATGAAGTTTATGACCACCAAAATCAAGTTAGCTTAAAATGAAATAAGAGAATGGGTTTTTACATCAACTACTACAAATGCCGATTCCATGACCGGCACCATCTCTGGGAATCAGGTTACCCTAACCCCTAACGTTTTAACAGAAATTTTTGATTTGGTTAATGGCGATGAAGATATGGAGGTATACAATTCTGATTATGATAACATGTTGATTAAAATGGGTCATACTAGTGAAAACCCTAACAAACTTCTTAAAAAGAATTTGTCAACTGAATAAAAATTTCTTGCTTTTGTTGTGGGCAAGGTTTTCCTTGGCAAACATACAGCCCATTATTACATTACCAGGCACCAGTTTTTGGTTATGTGTGCTGTGATGAACAAGAAGGCAGTGCACTAGGGAAAGATATTGTTTGATTTAATCAAAAAGAAGAATACTAAGAAGGAAGTCTGATTTGGGAGGATTTTAGTGATTTTCCGACAGGACAAGTGGTGATAATTTTTATTGAGTATCTTTAACTTGATGCGTATTCATTCGACACTTTAGAATAAACTATGTAGATGGGCATAATCTAGATTTAATTATCTTTCAGGCAAGTGCACCTATCAATCATAGTATAGGAGAAATCTACATCTCATGTCGTATTCCACAGGGCTTTTTCAAATACTCGTACTCACCCTCACTCTATTATCATACTTATAATTAAAATTGATTTTTAATCTAAATAAACCTAACTATGACTACTTGGATAAAGTAAAATTGGAGGATTAAAGATGATAAAAGACTGAAAGTCTAAGAGCATTCACATGAACATAATCACTTATTAATTCAATTTTATGTAATAATGAAAAAACAAAACTATCAAATTCATTGTATTATAAAGGGTTAAACATTTATCAAATTCTCTCTCGAGTAATTCAAAATATAAACCAAAGTTGAGTAAATTTTCTCTCGAAAAATTTACAACACTCAAATTTGCATTAAATACATTACCCTATCTCCTACATAAAGTCATGAAATCTTATCTCTAAAATACAATGAATCCATTTATCCGTATTATAATTGTCCAAACAGCATATTTATTGATCTTGACATTTGAAATACAAAGAGCAATAATACCTAAATATGAACATTTAACCATCATCACAAACATCCAATTTCTCAATCAAGAAGTTTGGAAATCAGGTAAAATAAAAATAAAAAATCATAACTAGGATAATTCTCAATGTTTGCAAGCCTATATACGAATAAAATACAACGAATTTGATGAGAACAAGAAAATACATGATTACCAAATTATTCAAATAAGATGTTCAAACAAAATAAAAGATAGATAAAGTTAGATCACCAAGAGAAAGGAAAGATTAAAAGGGATACATGAAAGATTAAAATGCATAGGAAAATCTCCTTCAATTACTCCTTCTCTTGGGTGCTCCACTTTCATCCTCCAGAAGTGCTCCAAAATGAAATGATCCAAAAGTTTTGAATAAAATTTTCAAACAGGTTTTTATAGTCTCCTTGCAAATAAGGTCAGACACGGGTTCAAACACGTCCGTGTCACAGGCCGTGTTGACGATTTAAGGGAGGATCCATACGAATAGTCGTATCTGGATTTATGAAGGGCTGAGAGTTGACATGTGGTGTCTTCTCTCAAGACCAATGACTCAGGGTTATCTTACCTTGGTCAATACGGGCCGTTCACTTGAATTGGATATGAAGCGTATGTAGCGTAACAATGATCTGGCAGTAAAGAAGTCAGATTTCAAGGTGCCACATTTCTCAAAGTATGAACACTAAAAGAGGTGGAAGTCAAAAGCTTAGTCTTCAAGACTTGTAGCCTCTTCAAGCAAACCTGAAGTGACAAAGGGAAAATGTCATTTCATATGTTATACATGTGGTAAGGTGGGATATATGCCTTGAGATTGCTGGAGTGGCCTTCCAAAAGGGGAGAAAAAGACGGGTGTGTCTTATGCTGAAAAGGGAAAGGCAGTTATGGAGTCAACTTCATCTCAAGCGCAACCTTGAGTATATAATCTTGGCCAACAGGAGGCCATAATACAAAGTGGCGTCGTAACTTGTATGAGTTAAGATACAGTTTTTACTGCTTTCCATACTTTGTAAGTTGTGCGGTACTTGTATATTATTGTTTTGAATTAGGCTTTCTCCTTATATCGGAATATCCTGCGAGAGCACTGTTTGATACATGAGCTTCTCACTCCTTTCTGTCTGAGGACTTCGTTGGGCGTATCGAAGCGCCTTCGTTTATGCCGAAAGATTAAGTGAATGTATTGGTACCTAATGGGGGCTTGATGCGCGCGGATCGAGCCTGCTGTTTTGATGTGTGAATTAGAAGTCAGGATTTTGTATTGAAAGCATCTGTGTTGCCGATATCGGAGTTTGATGTAATCTTTGGTATGGACTGCCTCTCGGAGTAGCGTGCCTATATAGATTGTAACTCTAAGGAAGTCACACTCGGAAAAACACCGAACGAGAGACTAAATTCACTGGTATGCGAGGATCGAGCTAGATATTTATGTCTGCTCTCAAGGTAGTCAAGGCAGTTTTGAAGGGCGTAGAGTTTTTCTTCACTCTATTAGAGGTCGTTGAGCCAAAGCCATGTATGATTAACGTTCTTATTGTATCAAAGTATGCTGATGTGTTTTCTAAGGATCTTCCGGGGTTACCACCCCAACAGGATTTTGACTTCGCTATTCAGTTGGTGCTAGGTGCAAAACCTGTGGCCCGCTCGTCATATCATGTTGCGCCAAATTATATGGCGGAACTAAAGGTTCAATTGCAAGAGTTACTAGAGCAAGGTTATATATGCCCATGTATGTCACCTTTGAGTGTGCTGGTTCTTTTTGTGAAAAAGAAAGACAGAAGCTTGCAGCTATGCTTTGATTATCGATAGCTGAACAAGATGATAGAAAAGTACAAGTCTCTGATTCCACAGACTGATAACTTGTTCGATCTGCAAGAGGGATCAAATATATACTCAAAGCTGGATTTAAAGTCTGGCTATTACCAGTTGAGGATTTGGTCATATGACATTCTCAAGACAGTGTTTGCAACATGCTATGGTCATTACGAGTTCACTGTAATGCAGATTGGTCTAACAAATGTGCCATCGGTATTCATGGAATTAATGCATTGAATTTTCAGGGAGTACTTAGACCGATTTGTGATCGCCTTTATTAACGACATACTAGTGTACTCTCAGTCTGAAGAAGATCATGCGAATATTTTATGGATGGTGTTGCACTCCTTGAGAAGAAACAAGCTCTATTCCAAGTTCTCCATGTGTGAGTTCTGTCTATCGTCAGTGGCCTTTCTTGGCTATGTGGTTAATGGAGAAGGTATTTTGGTAGATCCGACGAAGATAATTGCGATACGGGAGTGGTCGGTGTTGCCTACTGTAGCAGAAGTTCGAAGTTTCCTTGGACTGGCGGGCTACTACAAATGCTTCATAGAAAACTTCTCGCACATCGCCTTACCTCTTACCCCACTAATGAGGAAGGATCCGAAGTTCGTTTCGATGCTAGAGTGCGCGCGAGATTTTGAACAGCTGAAGAGTCGCTTGACCATGGAGCCAATCTTGACATCACCACCTAGTTCAGACAGCTTTGAAGTATATAGGGATGCTTCATGGAGTGGCTTAGGCTGCGTGCTTCTTCAGTTTTGAAAAGTGATAGCATATGGCTCATGCCAGTGGAAAGTAAATGAGTGAAACTTTCTCGTCCATGATTTGGAGTTGGTGGCGTTGATATTTGCACTTAAGATGTGGCATCATTACTTATATGGCATGAAAGTTGACATCTTCAAGGACCATAAGAGCCTGAGGTATCTTTTGGATCAGAAAGAGATAAACATGCAGCATCGGAGGTTGTTGGAGTTCCTCGGTGACTACACCTTTGATATTCATTATACTCCCGGGAAGGGAAATGTAGTCACAGATGCCTTGAGTCGACGGACTTCGGCAAGGGAAAATTGGGTGCAAATGCATGATGAGCGTTTGTTGGGGCTGCGGTCCGGAATCGCCCCCGCGTTGCGGCGCTATGCGGTAATGGCTTAACTGGCTGCCCCATCCCCGGTCAAAATATTGATATAAAGATTAGTATGCGCCTTTGACCTTTAGGCCGGTATTTTGGTGCAGTTGGTAGCGCTAAGTCCTCTCAATTGGTGGAGATGCGGGGTACGGGTTTGAAACCCCGGGGTCGTTTCCGGGGGGGGGGGATTGTTAGGGCTGCGGTCTGGAATCGCCCCCGCGTTGCGGCGCTATGCGGTAATGGATTAACTGGCTGCCCCGTCCCCGGTCAAAATCTTGATATAAAGATTAGTATACGCCTTTGACCTTCAGGCCGGTCTTTTGGTGCAGTTGGTAGAGCTAAGTCCTCTCAGCATCTTATCCAGGAGTTGGAGGCACTCAAGATTTCTTGTGTCGTCAAGAATGCTACTGCAAATGCGTGCCTGAACTCGATGGAGGTACAGTATGACCTTGCGGGCAGGGTTCGGCGAGCAACGGAACTAGATGAATGACTACAATGCTATGCAGTGGATGGGTAAAATTCCCAATTCTCCATGAAAGGCGGCCTTTTGAGAAAAGATGGTCGTTTGAGCTTCCCGAGTATGAGTAAACTAAGGGAGGAATTGATGTATGAGGCACAATTCATGAAGTACTCAATTCAGTCAGGAAGCACGAAAATGTATAAGGATATGTAGAAGGTGTTATGGTGGCCAGGATTGAAGAAAGACATAGCCCATTATGTTGCAAAATATAAAACTTGTGTCTTAGTGAAAGCTGAATGTCAGAAACCTGGAGGTTTCCTGAAGTCATTACCAATCTCGATATGGAAGTTCGATGACATTTTTATTGATTTTGTGCATGGACTGCCGAGATCTCAGAGTGTAAACGATGCACTGTGGGTGATCATTGGTCGATTAACAAAAGTGTTGCACTTCATAACTAATAAGAAGGATGATTCAGTGCAAAAATTAGCCAAACTATACGTGGATAATATCGTACAATTGCATGGTATGCCCTATAGCATCGTTAGTGACCGAGATGATCGCTTTATTTCAGGTGATTGGAGGCTAATCCACCAGCTGCTGGGTAGCTGCTGGGTACCAAGTTAAAGTTCAGTACGGCCTTCCATCCGCAAACAGATGGTCAGACTGAGAGGACCAATAGAACATTGTAGGATATGCTTCGTATATGCGCCCTCGAATTTAGGATGAGGTGGGAAGATCACCCTTTTATGGTTGAGTTCCCCTATAATAATAGATATCAAGATAGCATACAGATGGCGCCCTTTGAAGCCTTATATAGCAGGAAGTGGCGTATACCATTAGGTTGGGCGGAAAAAGGCGAGTCAAAGCTATATAAGTTTAAGGAGGTTGAAGATGCAAATTCGATCATATGCACTATAAGTGAGCGGCTACTGATAGCCCAAGATAGGCAGGAAAAGTACTACAATACCAAACTCCGAAATGTGGAGTTTGTGGTGGGTGATTACGTATATTTAAAGATCAAGACATTCAAAGGCATGTCCAGGATTAGGCGCTTGAAAAAGTAAAGTCCGAGGTATCTTGGTTTGTTTGAAGTGGTTGAGCGAATTGGAGAAACTACTTATCTATTAGCTCTTTTTGCGGAGTTAAGTGGCTTGCACGATGTGTTTCACATATCGATGCTGTGAAAAGCTGTGAAAGAGCTAGCTCTAGTGGTTGTTGCTGATCAAGTATCGGTCGATAGTCGGTTAACGATGAAAGTTCGTCCCATTTGGATCGAGGATACAGGGATCAAGCAACTGAGAAACAAGACAATCAAGATAGTCAAAGTCCGGTGGGACAACTATGGCCGTGAAGAGCTGACATAGGAGCGTGAGAAGATCATGCATGAGGAATATCCCAAGTTTTTTGTATAGTGATGTTGTATCATCGGATTTTGAATGTTATAACAAATTAGTTATTGTATTTTTCCCTTATAGATGTATAAAATTTCGGGACAAAATTTTGGTAAGGAGGAGAGGGTTTTAACACACTAAATTTGACAGCAGAACTTCTTTTCGTTAACTCCAGACGATAGTAGGTATCGCCGGGGCGATATGGATAGGTCTCAACGCCTGAAAGTGTTGAGTTAGCGCAATGCACTCGGCACCACAAATTGTTAAATGAGTTAAACACACTCAACGCCTGGAAGCATTGAGCGAGCTATTGGTTTGATGTCACGTGGCGATATTTGATATCCCCAAGAGATAGTGATACGTGACATGGAAACGTGTCGGATAGCTGTAAAGTGGACAAAGAGCGGTGGTTCACTGGAGTCAAGCTGCTGAAGTCGATGTCGCCAGGCGACATCGATCTCGCGCAGCAATAACAACTATTTTGACTTTTCAACAAAATTTACAACTACTATTTTTTCTTGATGTATTAAGCATGTGGATGGTATTGAGCCCGAAGTTACTTATGTAGAGATTGTCTAGAAAAAGAAGTCATTCTCTTCTCATTTCTCTCTCTCTTCATTTCCTTTTGTTCTCTTAGAAGAAGGAACAAAGGAAGAGGTTGGCTGATCTTCGTGAGGGCTGAAGATGAGCTTGAATAGCTTGGTGAAGGAGATACAATAGTCAGAATCAAGATCCGAGTCTTGGACCTTGAAGAGGAAAGCGCGGTGCTCCTTACCAACCGGATAAAAAAGATGTTATGGATCTGAAGAAAACTACACGTGTAACCATTTTTTCCTTGGACAAGTGAAGTCGTCAATATGCATACGTGCATGGAACCCCTCACCAAATTGTGAAGAAAAGGTGGTTTATAATGGGTATATCGGCATGATACCCATTTAATACTTTATATAGATCTGGAAATATAGAGTACAGAATAGGCATGCTGTGTAAAGCCCATCCTGACGGGTTGGTCTGGATTGGTGATGTTTATTTTGCATGCCAGAAAAGTCTCCGAGTATAAATGATTAGTTTTACGGAGTCTGAGGGTTTTACCTATGAAATGAGAGGGAAAGGAAGTACTGGAGTTCAGCTCCACAAAAAGGCCCAGAAAAGATCACAGTTCTAGGAACTGTTGATATCGCCAAGAAACAGTGAATATCGCCAGGCGATACCTTCCAAAAAGATAAAATCTTGTGAGGCCTGTGTCTAAGAGACCTGGGGGCCAATGTATGCGAAGCTGAGAGATTTGAGAGCCCAGCAATGGTGAGTTCCATCCTGAAATAATGCAAAGCTGTGTGGCTTGTGATTGAGTTGAGCCATGGAGGCCAACTACCGTCCATCAAGTTAAGTACCTCTAAACGACAGGGGCGTCAAGTTAAGTACCTCTTAATGGTCATTCGGTCATTAAGTTAAGTACATCTTATTGACATAGTAGTTAAGCTAATTACCTCTGAACGACAAAGTTAACGTTAAGTCATGGACCTCTAAACGGTGGTGGTACACGGAAAGTCCGGTACACTGAAAATATGCCCTGAGTGCACGGGACGTGAGGCCGTTGACACAATGTCTGTGGTGAATGGTGTTTGACCGCACTTTGTTATCGACATATATATATGCTACTATTTGTAGGGAAGGAGAACCTCCGCCCCAAGTAAGGGGTGGGGTCGTTATAAGTTGATCAGCAAAATGTTGACCGTTGCTTTATTTGCCACGTTTGTGTGGGCCGTTTTGTGCAGGTGCATGAGAACCATGTGAAAAGTCATGGGATGAATCCCTTGTGCTGCGATTGGCTAGAACTCAAAGGCTTAAAGTCGAACTTTTAATGTTTTCACGTGTAGCCAGCCTGCGTTCAGATGTTTGTAAACCACACTTGTGATGTATAACTATAAGGCCTTAAGGCTGCAACATTTTGTGTATTTGTAATCGACATTCTTCTTATATATATATAAATGGTTTATATATAGTGGAATTTCAATAGATTTGAGTTCGGGCAACCTTAAAGTTTCCGCTAGAATGCTCTGAGTTAGGATGCGAGTGGTCTTTTGATATTAACATGTAATCCCGCTATATATTTGTGGAATACGGTGTGGGTCCCCGGCCAGACCCTCTATTATATTTCTGTGACAAACGGAGGTGTTACAATATTCATGTTTCTACTTGTGGACTAGTTGATCCACTGAGCCGAGGGATACGTCTATCAAAACTGAACTTAAATTGCAATTTTCTTCATAATAAACTTGAGGATTTCTTATAAGGTATTATGTTCGAGTTTTTTTCCTGAGCGTCTGTAGTTATCCCCTGCACGGCGTAGCATCATGATATGTGTTCTGTCTTACTCTGATAAATCATATAAATGCTGAGAAAATGCGGGCAGTGACACTGGTATAATATTGTGATGAAATTGTGATAGAATTCTTCTCAAATTTGTCTCAGGGATGCACTCAATGATCTTTTCAAAGATCTCTTTGCCCCAATCAGTTTTCTTGGAGAGAATAACTCAGGACATTAGGTTAAACATTTTCATGGAAATCTTTTCATAAGACCCAGTTTTGCTAATTAGGCTTTTCTAATGATAAACTAAGAACTTTACATCAAAATTCATGTCCTTCCTTAGTACAGAACAACTGGCATGCTTGGACAGAACACACAACTTGACGACAGATTTGATATATTCTTGATATAGCTCATCGTCTTCCTCACTAGGGTTGAGCTTGGGGAGCTTCAGAGCCTTGCAAATCTTCTTAACTATAATTTTAACCTTTCCCCATTAATATTTTTCTTGATCTTTATTAAGGAAGAGTCCACCATTGCATTAGCATAAAGTTTTAATATTTCACTATTCAATATAGCAGGCAGCTCTTATAGCAGAAATTCTAATTCTACGAAGGTTAAAAGATGAATGACAAAGAATTTCTTCTAGTGCATCTATGAATCCATTTCGAACACTTTACAGCCCTCGATCAAGAAGTCTGCAACCTTGGAGGACATTGAATCTGAGAGCTTGAGCGAGGAGGAGAAGATGGTGCGAGAAATCTAGGGTATAGGACAGAGAATTTTTGAAGGGCAATAGAATGATAGAGTTTATTTTAGCCTAAATCTCTTTTTATACCCACTTTTATTCGAGAAGGTGGAGAGCGCGTACCTTTTCGTGATTTCGAATTTAGATGGATATATAACTCGGATAGATTTAATGCTTTCCGACCCATCAAAACATGTTTGTCAAGTCCATCACCACTTGAGATGTCCACCCAATGCTTTCTATGACTGGTGTTGACTCAACGCTTGATATTGACTCAACGGTTGACACTTCATTCAACGCCAATTCAGTTGGCCTTTTCTTCTTTTTGTCCTCCTGCAAAAGGTTAGCCTCAAAATGCATATAAATGACAGAAACTCTTATGGACAAAAGTTTAAAGCTCCTTCAAATTTAACATTCCCAATTAAAATTTGAAAATTTTAAACTTGGCTTCATCAAATGACTTAGTGAAGATGTTAGCCACCCGTCTGTATGTGGGGACAAACTAAAGGGTGATATCTTATTTATCAACATTCTCTCTTATGAAGTGGTATCTAATTTCAATATGCTTGATCCTACTGTGTGAGACAAGATTCTTAGCTATTGAAATAGTACTAGAAGAATAACAGAACATGGGGGTTTTACTTAGCTGGAAATTGTAATCCTGAAGTTGATGTTGTATCCATAAAAGTTGTGCATTGTAACATCCTACTGAGATGTATTTAGATTCTACAGTGGAGATTGCTGCATTATTTCGCTTTTTGCTACTCTAGGATACCAGCCTTCTCCCTATAAATTGTCAAGTATCAGAAGTATTCTTCCTATCCTCCTTGCCACTTGCTAAATCTGCATCTGAATAGCCAGTTAGTTCAAAATAATTATTCTTACTGTAATGAAGACCAAGATCTTGGGTGCCCTTAAGATATCTTAGAATGTTCTCTATAGTAGTGTAATGAGATATTTTATGGCAAGCCTGGTACCTAGCACAAACACATGCAGCAAACATAATGTCTGTTCTACTAATAGTCAAATATAGGAGGGAGCTAATTATACCTCTATACAAGGTTTCATCAACTTGCTTTCCATTGTCATCCTTGTCTAGTGGCATACTTGAGCCCATAGGAGTTTTCTTGGTGGAGGCACTCTCCATTCCAAATTTCTTGATTAAATCCTTGGTTAACATGGACTTTGATATAAACAAACCATCCTTAGATTTTTTAACTTGGAGACCTAAGAAATATTTGAGTTCACCAATACTACTCAATTCAAAATGCCCTTGCATAAAGTTTGCAAACTTTTTGCATTGGCCATCATTAGTAGACCCAAACTCTATGTCATCAACATTTATTTGGACAAGGTTAATCTTACCCTTGACTTCCCTTAGGAATATTATCTTGTCTATCATTCCCCTTAAGAATTTGTTCTCAATGAGAAAGCTAGACAGGGTTTTATACCGAGCCCTTGGGGTTTGTTTTAACCTATACATAGCCTTTCTTAAATGAAAAACATGATAATAAAAGTAGGATTGATAAAACCTGATGGTTCTTAACATAGACCAATTCTTTTAGATGTCCATTCAGGAAAGCTGACTTCACATCCATTTTGTAGACCTTAAATCCTTTGGAGGCAGCATATGCAAAGAATAACTGTATGGCTTCAACTCTAGCTACTAGGTCAAAGGTTTAATCAAAGTTAACACCTTCCTTTTGTATGTACCCTTTAACACAAGTCTTACTTTATTCTTGATTATAACACCATTACATCAAGCCTATTTTTGAATATCCATTTGTTTCCTATGATGTTATTTCCTTGAGGTCTGGGAACTAGCTTCCAGACATTACACATCTTGACCTAGTTCAATTCTTCTTGCATAGCCACTATCTAGAATGGATCTATGTTGGCATCTTTAAACTTCTTGGGTTCTATTAGAAATAGGAAGCTGGAGTACATTATAATGTTGTGATTTTATCTCCTTGTAGTTACACCTTAGTTGGCATCCCTAATAATCAGATCTCTAAGATGGTCTCTTAAGTGTCTAATAGCTACTGCTAGCCTCTCTCCAGATCCATGAATTTCATCTTCTGTGGTCTAGGGTTCATCTTCTATCTGCATTCAACTTGTTCTTTCTCTGGAATGAGCACATCATCATCCTTTTCTTGTTCAAGTAGAGGTTTCTCTTCAATGCTCAGTTTTTCAATTCTCAATCCTGCACCTACAGCACTAGAAGAGCTTGTAAGCACATTGTGAATCATAGAAGTTTTATCAAATACAACATTTATTGAATCTTCTACAACCTGATTTTTCAATTTTTTGATACTAAAGGCTTTGTTGTGGCATGCTATAATACAAAAATAACCTCATAGGATTTTTCAGCAAATATTTTCAAGTAGGACTTCATGTTGTTCAGCACAAAGCATTTCTTTCCAAAGATTCTAAAATAGGCTAGAATTAATTTCTTCCCTTCATTAGCTCATAGGGAGTCTTATTGTGATACTTTTTGATAGAGGCCCTATTTTTGAAATGACATGCTGTGTTCATAGCCTCAACCCAAAATTATTCTGGGAGAGAAGTGTAACTCAACATTTCCTTAAGGCCTCAATGAGAGTTCTATTTTTTCTCTCTACAATACCATTTTGTTGGGGTGATCTTGGAGAGGAGAATTCATGAAAGATACATTGCTCTTTGCAAAAGTTTGTCATGCTTTTAGACTGAAACTATGTGCAATGGTCACTTCTAATTTTGACCACAGTGCAACCCTTTTCATTCTAAATTTTCTTGACAAAAGTCACAAAGTTGTCTAAGTTATCATACTTTCTCTTAAGAAAGAATACCCAAGCAAATATGGAATAGTCATTAACTATCACAAAGGTAAAGACTTCCTACCTAGACTATGAAATGGTATAGGACCAAACGAGTCCATAAGATGGAGGTAGAGATAACTCTTAGAATCCTTGGACCCAATTAATTTTTAGGAAGCCATCATTTGCTTGCCATTTGGAATGCAGAACAAATACCCTCTTTGGTGTATTTCAAATTGGGTCCATTTCTGTCCAGCCTTTTACTGAAGAGCTTGCTGATAGACTTATAGTTCAAGTGAGTAAGCATCTTGTGCCATTGCACATAATAAGAGTCTTTCTCATTTACTACAAGACAAAGTGGAGAATTGGAATCTTTAAAAAGAAAATTAAGATAATAAATATTTACACTCCAAGTTCTAGTCAGAATGATGTCTTAGTCAGTTGACCTTTTCATTAGGCACTTACCCTTGTGGAAGACAATGACATAGCCTAGGTCACAAAGTTGGCTTATGCTAACCAGATTGTGTTACAATCCTTCCATATACGCTACTTTTGTGATGATGCCTGTGCCATTAGTGATCATACCATGGCCTTTTGCACTCCACAATCTAAAGCACCAAATATGATTTTGGGTCCATTCTTTAGTGGATTGAAATCTTTCAGATGGTTCCTTATTCAAATCGTGTCCTTGGAACATCCACTGTCCAAGTACAAGATAGGCATAAGATTAGTGTTTGGACATACCAGAAAAACAAATTTAGTTTATCTTAAGCACCAAGAAAAATTTGGCTCCTTGGTTATTGTTAGCCTTTGGTGCACTCAGACTAACAGTGATAGACTTTCCTGGTTTTAATTCCACAGCATGTTGTTCTATTGGATTAAACCTGCAATCTATGGCAAAATTCCCAACTTTACCACAACACCAACATTCATGGATGATGTATCTTCTCTTCTAAACAATCCTAGATGTTGATGGAGCATTAAAGTTCTTTTGTTTAGCATAGAAAATGGTAGATTTTTTCTTATTTCTCTTAGCTAGAATCAGGTTGAATGTTAGCCTGCAAGCTGGTTCTCTTGATTGATTCTGTTTGTCAGCAACATGTCTCTTCTTTGCAACTAACATGGTCTTGATGGCATCAGAAATGCTCAAGTGATTGTTGATTGCAGTGTTCTCATTTTCCTGCTTCTTTACAAAATGAATTTGAGAAGAGGCAACTGCCATACCCTTGAATATAGGGGTTGTTGCAAAAAATACAAATGGTCAATGATGGGCCTTTTGAATTTCTTCATGAGGGGCTTTCAAAGAACTTGACCCAATTTCCTTTCTCCTCCCATTATAAAGTGAATTATTGCCCTTACTTAAGGAATTCCCATTCTTCCAATGACCTTAAATGTTATCGTCATACCTATTAGAAGGTAGTACTACCTTCTAAAAGGTAGTTTGAGGAACTATCGGAGCCTTTTCTTTCCCTTCGAAATTAGCTACTCCACAAATCCACTTGAATCCTAATCTCCTTCTATTATTTTGGAAGGAGAAGGTATAAATGAGTGACAACACTGTCTTAGACATGGATAATTTATCCACTAACTTCCTCTCTTTGAGGATATTTTCTTCAAGCTACTTAATGTTCTTTTTCTTCTGGCTAATGATGCTCACCTGGATAATGGTAATATTTTTTAGCTGACAAATCTCTTTGCTCATCTAAGCTAGGTTGGAGGCTGACTTAGATTGCATAGATGTTATCCACTATCGATAAGTAATCTCTTCAGCTTGCCTCTTGACATGATTTTTTCTCTTTATTAGAGCTTCTAGGAGAATACCATATTTGTCAATCAATTGTTTGACATCCTCTTCAGGTTTTAAATCATCCTCCTCCTTGAATGATGAGGATGTCTCCGAATCTGGGCTAGTTTCATAATCAAATTCTGAAGAAACCATATTTGAAATGATTATGTAATCAGGATCAAATTTATCCTGATTTCACTACTAGAAAATAGACTTTTGGTCAGGACAAATTGCGCTTGCAAAAAGTCCAAAATCGTGGCTAAAAAGCTTTAGCCACGGTCTAGCCAGGGGAAAACTCTGTGGCTAAAGTCGGCCTGGCTAAAAATTTTATGCCACGGATTAATCGTAGAAAATAGTATTAGCCACAGTAAATAGTATTAGACATGGAAAAAACTGTCGTGGCAAATTAACAAACTATTAGCCACGGAATGAATCCCTGGCTAAAAGTGAACTCATCATTTTTTAAAATTTATTTGCCACAGTAACAAGCCATGTAAAATATTAATTTATGTTTTTTTATAAAAACACATTCAAAATACTGTAATGCTATACATATGTTCCAGCTGCTGAATTACTAATGATTTGACCAGGCGACAAGTTTTCCAAGGTAATTGTTCCATAAACAGTTATTGTAGATGATGTTTGTATTTGAAATATATCACTCCTACTGCTATACCCAATCATTTCACTAACCCTTCCCCTTCCAATCATACCATAAGTGCTCAACTACTTCATCTGAACATATTTACAGGGAGAATATTTTAAACCACTTGATGAAGATTGTAACTGCCGAGGAGGTGGATTATCTTCCAAAGTCAAACCATGTTTCAATGTTACTAGACAGATAGCTAAACTGGTGGGCTGCGTACATTTAGAGGAACAAGTAGAAAAGCCTGGAAATTGAGCAATCTGTGCCTGACACTAATGTCTTCCCTTCTTCCTGCCAATGGAAATTCAGAAAACCACATCAATTGATGTTGCGGACAACCATTGTGACAAGAAAATTTACTCTCAGGAGAAAAAAAAGTAGGCAAAGGTAAGTGATTATACGCTAATAATTCATATATATGCATAATCTGAGGTAATTGAGCATGATAAAAAATGTTAAAGTATGCTAATACTGACTTATCAATCTAAATCTATGTAGACAACCTACAATTTAGAAGCAAAAAATGAAATTCATAGACTTTTTATACTCTTAGAAGTTTAATGGCCGCAAGCATATTCAAGATAATAAATAATCAGTGGACAATAAAAATTGGAAGATAATAAATAAGAAAAAAAATAAAATAGAAAGCCACGCTTGATTATCCTGGCGCAAATAAGACTAAATACTCGTCGATAGATATAGGGCCAACTAGCGAGCTTGTGGAACTTGCAAATGACAAAGATGAAGCCATTTTAATAGCTGAATTCAATTTGGATAGAATACAGAACCAGAGGAATAGTTGGGGAGTCTTTAGGGATCCAAACCCAGATTTATATCAGGCGTTGTTCACATTAGATGGAAGCAAAAAATCATCAACATCTAGTAGGAGTCATGGAGCGAAGTCCAAGCAACGGAACCTGAGATACATTGTGCAGTACGACCTGGAGGAAACATTGTAGTAAGCAGTATCAGTGAAATTTGGAGGAAGAGAAGATGTGGAAGAGATATTTGGGGCGTTACCTGTAGGATTCATGTAGCGCAATTCGTAGCAGTGAGAACTATCGAGAGGAGGAGATGCTCGGGACGAAGGGATTGGGCGCCTAGTCGAGAGGAAGAAGTGTCTATGGCTCGGATGAATAAATTGCACTGCTCAGACGATGATCGAGCAATCGTCGGGGGGAAGAAATTGTGCTGCGCGGGAGGAGCAAATCACGCTTCTCGGTTAGGGTTGAAAGCTCGTATGTATCCGCTAGATGGAAAATGCGCAATATCCACCTAAAACTTTTTTAATGGTGCTTTATTATTTTTTTCTTTTCTCAATCTTTAAAAAATGATGCAAAAATTTAAATTTTTTATCACTTCTTTAAAATTCTTCAAAAAATTTTTACAGCACATGTTTTTTATTTTATTGAATAAGGGAGAATGAACATCATAATTAATTATTTCAAAAGCACGTAGAAATATTCTAATACTATGAAATTATGATCTGGGAGCAATGCTGGGATGAGCTGCGCGGCAGTTGAATTGCACTAGGCCGAACCCTAGGGGAAGAAGCCAGTTCACGGTTGGGGGAATCTTCATTCAGCCGACTTCAGGAGACAGGGATAAACTCGATGAAGTGGGTCATTAAGGCGGGATTTTGAGCTCGTGTGTTAGATATCCGGTACTGGAATTCGAAAGTGTTTCGGGATGGGAGGGAGGAAATGGGTGACGGGACGGGAGGGAGGAAATATTATCGGGATGGGAGGGAGAAAGAAAGGTGCGAGAGAGTAAGCGCGGATCGACCGGGAAATGAAAAAGTGTGACAAAAATTTAGGTCAATAATCTCTTTTTGGCCATGAATATATTATTTTTTTGGCTAATATATTTGTATTAGCCACACTATTTATAACCCTGGCTATAAAATAACTATTAACCACGATTTTTTTAATCGTGGCTAAGATCAGTGTATTAGCCACGATTTTTAGTCCCTGGCCAAAAAAAGTGTAGCCAATACTCACTTTTCTCGTAACATCTCATTTCATGCTAGACCCGCGCATTTGATCCGGGAAAATTGGCTCAGGTGCTTAGGGTTGAGAAAGTCGATTGGACTCGACGATTATATAAGGAATTTATGTAGAATATTAGGCAATGTGATATTTCATCCACCAGGGAATCAAGATGGATTGTTCTCGAGAAAAGCCTTGCTGCCTCGGAAACAATCAAAGGGACCGGCTAAGGCAGCCAACAAATTCGTCGAACACAGAAGAGTTCGTCGAATTCAACATTTCGTCGAGCTCAGGTGATTCGTCGAGCTCATTTCGTTGAACTTAGGTTTTGTCAACCTCGATTCGTTGACTAGAGACTTAGTTGATTAAAAGCCGTGGCTGAGATTTAGTAGACCAGATATCGTCGAGCTCAGGAGATTCGTCGAGCTCATTTCGTCCCTTGGTTTCGTCAACCTCGATTCGTTGACAAGAGACTTAGAGGATTAAAGCCGTGAACTGAGATTTAGTCGACCAGATTACATCGAGCTGAGATTTCATCGGGCATTCGTCATACTCCGTTCGCCGATTCTCAACCTCTGTTCAAAACTGCTTGACTAGAGGTCCAATAATATTACGATACATGGCAGAGTAGTTTAACTTGATACCTTAATATAAAAGCGGAGCGTCAACCCTAGACGTCACTTTGATTATTGCCAACCTTTTATTTGTGCGGACTGGACAAAAGAAGAGGAGCAGATCGCCAGAGCCAACCTTCCTTCCCGTAAAGAACAAACATCAACAAAGGAGAAGAAGATGCAGCAAAGAAGGGTGACAAGGTCCATGGACGAAAATGCCAGAAATGAGGTGAGCCTCCTACCCACTCCCTTGGTGCTAGATCTCTAGTTATTCCTAGGAGAGATATCGACTCAAAAGAGTCTTGATTGCGAGAAGAAGGTTTCTAGGAAGAGGCCATTCTAGGGCATGTGCCCAATGGATAGTGATGTCTTGAACCTCTCCTCTCTTCTTGAGTAGAAGGTGGACTTGGTTCGTGAAGAGAAAATGGTCTATTGAGGGTGAATAGGGTGGATGAATTCCTGGATATACTTTTGAACATATGGCTTGGTGAAGGAGATCAACCGATGCCGTTTACCTTGCATTAAGATGCATGCAGAAACTGTTTTCTGCATGCAGCAGTCTTTAAGGCCTATTTTGAGTATGTTGCGGCCAGATATGGGTTTAAATCTGAATACAAAAGTTGTAGCACTTAAAAAGACCTTTCCAAGGGGTGGTTACTCGTTTGTGTATGAGGTCTGTAGCCTCAGGAATGTCCAATCAAAGTTTCTGTGTAGTTATGGTGTATTAACCCATGGTTCTCTAGTTGGTGAAGAGGTGGTATCATGCTGAAGTTAAGTTAGGTGAACATGGCCTATAGGAATAATGATAAGAAGATGTTGATGAGATTTTGTTGATAAACCCTTAGACAAACAAATTACGTGTGATAAGTGTTGTACAATGATTTGGGACTAGTAAAGAAATGGTTTAACTTATGCTTATTTGGAAGAAAGATTGTAGAAAACAATGTAAGGCTTGCTGGACATAAGTTATTAGTGTATCTAGTAAGTAAATGATTGTTGGCATAAGGATGATGAATTAGTAAGCAAAACAAATGGCTTGATGTGTGTGACTATTTGATGCACTAGATTGATGTGTTTATAAGGGACTCGATGTGGAGCCCTTCTGTGCTGTTGAGCACGGAATGTGGTTAATGAAAATAGACTCATTGTGGAGTCCAGAGATGTGAAATTGCATGCAGTATTAGTTGACACGTGTTGTCATAATCCTGGGTTAATGATAGCGTGGCAGGTTTACGGGCTCGCCGGTCGTCACACCGACGGGAGTTGACAGATAGACTTTGGGAGGTTGGGCTTGGTCCTCGGTGTCATTCCCGAGGCTCCTTGAGGGCCAAGTGGATGGTTTGGATTGGTCCTCATGCTATTTCAGAGTCTCCTCTTGGGTCACAACATAGGCAAGTTAAGGGCTTGGTTCTCGGTGCACATCTACCCGAGACTCCTGCTGAGCCGTAGTACTCATGTGAGCTCCGCTGTTGTGTTCTTAACATTGAGGCGAACGGAGGCCTAGGTCATGTATTGTGGATGCCAGCCAAGTATTGGAGATGGTCACTCTACTGTCACCTCCTAGCCACGACGGTTGACGGCTGAGAGGTTAGCTACCTGCTCGGAAACGGGGAACTAAAAGTCTGTGTAAACATAGAAGTTGCATGTGTTTGATCATAGGTAATTCATTGCATTGCATTCATATCATTACACACACTACATGCACAAGATCCTAAATATATAGGTTTGTATAGGCACTCCTATACGATGAGTTACTATAATATTAAGCTGATCCTTAACATATAAGTTTATATGGGTATTCTTATTAGTTAAGTTACTTTTCTATTGTAGATCTATATGCTTAGATGGATTGATATAACTTGAGTAGAATTGCTAGAATAGAATGTTGATAATATTGTTATAAATTACTTATATTGCTACTCATGACATGTATACTTACTCCACCTGCTTGTAATACTATTTTTATAAACATATATATATTATACCTTGTCCTTTTCCCCGCACAGTGCCGAGGAGCCGCTGGGGGAGAGAATGAGATAACCACATAGTCTTTATGACTAACAGTTGCTACGCCCTCCATTTTTAAGAGGGAATCCAGCGTAGTGATTTGCAGCAGATCGTATATTAGGGTAGCCAGGCTCGAGAGTCAGGGCCTGATATGACATCTCCGTCGATGCCGTCTGTCACTGATATGAGTTTTCGAGATTACCTTGTAGCCTTTTTGGGCATTTCATACTCTGATATTATAGAAGCCTGATGGTGCTTCTTTAGTAGTTGCACTTTATTTTGGACTTTATTTGCTTATGTATGGATTAGACTTCTATTATATATTATTGGTTGGGTTGGCAATGGATGATATTGTTTATGGCCGGAAAAATAGGCGTCTTGTGGTACAGACCAGCACGTGTGTTGGTGCTACCGTAAGGCGACTATTCTGGGCATAAGACTCCCCTCGTCCGTATTTATGTTTCGGGAGGGGGGTGTCTTACAAATGGTATCAGAGTTGCGACGATCCTGCAATTAAGATATCATCGAACAATGGTACCACCCCCATTTGAATAGTCAGTTTGGGGACAAACTGACTTAGCGGAAGCAGTGGTGTGCCCATATGTAATTCATACTAAGCATGTCCAACCCTTACCTTACGATTAGCCAACCTGAACCTTGTTTTGTACCATACGAGTAGGTCCCAGCGCATATAGAACCGGTTGGGGGCACTCCTACCCCTCCCATACCTTCTCAGTTTCAGCAATCAGAGCTGGGACAAATGTTGACGGCCATTTTGGACGCCTTTAAAGCGCAGCAAGCTCCGATGCAACAACAGGCTCCGGGCTCTAACTTGCTAAGCACCTTCCGAGCTCTTTCCCCTGCCTACCTTGGAGTAGAGCTAGCCATTCGCACGGAAGAATTGCCTGACACCATACAAGAGCTATTGGCAGGGATTAGGTGTCCAGCAAACATGGTTGTGACTTTGGAAGTATCACTCCTACAGCTACATGCAAAAAGATGGTGGAAGTCCCTCATGAGATCCACCTTTCAAGGACGAGATTATATGGAGATTAGTTGGAGCGAGTTCTCAGGAGCCTTTTAGAGCACTTTATTCCATTGTCTGCTCGAGATAAACTCAAAGAGAGATTTATACAGCTAAAGCAAGGATCGAAGTCGGTTGCGGAGTATCAACGAGAATTCCAACATCTCGTGAGATTTGCTGATTAAAATGAATTGTATGACAGAGGATATGCTAAACGCTTCTACAAAGTGTTGCGGGACCCCCTTTGGAAGGCACTTTTATTTATGGCAGACTCCAACTTAACAGAGATAATTAACAAGGCGAAGAGATTGGAGGCGGAGCACTTAGGAAGTTGTTAGAGACCCACTACGGGTGTGATGGAAGATGGACCTAGTAACAATAAAAGGCATGACAACAGAGGTGGAAGAGCATACCAGAGAGGTGGAGGGCGTTTCGACCGGAATTTTAGAATGTAGCGCCCGGTCCCACAACCGCCAGCATTGCCCCCACGTCCATCGTTTCAATAGTTCCAACAACCCAAAGGGCGGTTGGAGAGAATCTGCTATCAGTGCAATCAACCGGGTCATATTCGATGATATTGCCCATAGTTAGGTGAAAATGCCCCTCCGGCTTCCCCTCCGCCAGCTCCACGATGGCGAGGACATATGCCTGGTTGAGGATGAGGACCAGGAGGATGGAATCCTTTGGCATGCGCGGGATTTAGTGTTTGCACTGGACATGATGCAAGAACGAGACCCAGCAGATGTGATTGCATGTATGTAGTGATTTAATTAATGTGTTATAAGCATTTTTCTTTTATGTTTCATAAGACACACTAGAAATCAAGCTTGAGCCTTGGTTTTGGGGCTTAGGCACCGTGATGGTTAGTGGAAAGCCAGTAGATACGCTATTTGATAAGGGCGCAACTCACACGTTCATTTCAGATGATTTCGTTAAAGACATAGAAAGCATGCACCATTTCATTGATACCAATCAGAGAGTACGACTCCCCGATTGTTCTGAAATGATGTCTTCTACAAGTTGTGGTTTTGACATACTCATTGGAGGAAAGTTCTTTGAAACTTCAGCAATGGTACTGGGGATCCATGAGTTTGACCTCATCCTGGGCATGAATTGGTTGAATTAGCACCATTCTAAGATTGATTGCATGGCTAGACGGATTTCCTTAAGGCAATGAGATTCAGAAGTCATTTCCCAAGGTATTGAATTCATACCCCGTATTTTGTTATCATCGATACAGGCCTTAAAAGTCCATTTGAAGGGGGATGAGATTTATATGATTTTCTTCGAACTGAAAAAGATGGCAATAGATATATTGGATGTACGTGTGGTGCGAGATTTTCCCGAGAAATTGTCAGGATTGCCCCCGCATAAAGAGGTGGATTTCCAAATTAAATTAATACCGGGTGCAAAACCCGTCTCTCGGTCTTCGTACAGAATGGCCCCAAAGGAACTTGCAGAGTTTAGAGTTCAATTATAATAGATGGTGGAGTCAGGGTTTGTTCACCCAAGTTTATCGCCTTGGGGAGCCCCTGTTCTGTTTGTCAAGAAGAAGGATGACATCTTAAGATTGTGTATCGATTACCGGGAGCTCAATCAACTGAAGGTGGGGAACACCTATCTGCTACCCCGGATTGACGAGTTGTTCAATCAATTGGTAGGAGCGCATTGGTTCTCCAAGTTGGAATTGTGTTCGGGATATTATCAACTGAGGATACAGGATGGAGACATTAAGAAGACGACGTTCAAATTAAGTTACGGACTGTACGAATTCACCATTATGCCGTTTGGGCTTACAAACGCTCCTTCGGCATTCATGAGCTTGATGAAGAAAGTGTTTGAGTTATATCTAGACATCTTCGTCATCATCTTCATCAATGACATTTTGGTCTACTCGAAGACAGAATAGGAGAATGTTGAACATCTGACCTTGGTGCTAAAGAAGTTAAAAGAGCATGCTTTGTTTGCTACATTCAGCAAGTGCGAATTCTTTCTCCAAGAAGATGCTTTCTTGGGCCATGTGATCAGTGGGGTTGGACTAGATATGGACCCGGCTAAGGTGCGTGCCGTGAAGGAATGGGCACCCTTGAAAGCGGCGGATGATGTGTGAAGCTTCCTCTGACTTGCTGGGTAATTTCGCAAGTTTGTGAATGGATTCTCAAAGATAGCCCTTCCTCTTACTACCTTGACGAAGAAAGGTGTGCCTTACAAGTGGACACCCAAGTTTAAAGCTGTGTTCTAGGAACTGAAAGATAGTCTTACTACCGCACCCATCCTATCCCTTCCATCTGAGAAGGAAGAATTTCAAGTCTTCACTGACGCGTCATACAAAGGGATGGGGACAGTACTGATGCAACACAGTTATGTGATTGCATACGCCTCAAGGCAACTAAAGAAGCATGAAGTCAATTATCCAGTTCACGATTTAGAATTTGGTGCAATGGTACTCGCCCTGAAAGTTTGGAGACACTACTTATATGGAGTCCATTGCGAAATATTTTCGGACCACAAAAATCCACAGTATGTTCACACTCAGAAGGAATTGAATTTGAGGAAGCGGTGCTGGTTGGAATTTTTGTGCGCTTATGAGTTCACCTTGAACTACCACCCCGGAAAAGCAAACTTGTTGGATGATGCCTTGAGAAGAAAAGTACCGGACTCGAGCTCTGAGTCTCGGTTGATGAGTATAGAATTATCTTGAATGCTCTAGGAAATGGAGATCACTTTGGTGTATAAAGTTCCTTTGAAAATTTATACGGAGTACTTGGCGAACATAAGTATAGTCGGTGATATTCGGAACCGAATTTGGGCGGAGCAAGGAAAAGATGTAACTCTGTCCCTTGTGATTAAGACAGTTGAGGGTGGGTCCACCGAGGTGTATACATTAAAAGACGACCTCATTTATTTTCGTGGTCGACTCTACATTCCCATAGGAGGTGAAATCCGGGAAGACATATTAAAAGAAGCACATTGTTCTAAGTATTCAGTCCACCCTAGAATTTTAAAGATGTATAGCGACCTACGGGAGACTATCTTCTGGCCGAGAATGAAGAAAGATGTCAATTTCTATGTTACATACTCCGAAGCATGTCAGAAGGTGAAGGTGGAGTGTAGAAGCCCCGAAGGATTATTACAGTCATTGCCCATTCCTGTATGGAAGTTCGAGGATATCTCTATGAACTTTGTCCACGGGTTACCGCGTTCGTGCTCCGGAAATGATTCGATTTGGGTGATTGTAGATTGCTTGACGAATGTGGCTAGATTTATTCCTATGAAGAAGAAGGAACATGTGGAGGTTTTAGTGTGACTCTTTGTGGAACAGTTGTACGATATCATGGGGTGCCAAAGAGAATCGTCTCTGACTGCGATGGTCATTTTACCTCCAAAGAATGGAGAGAAGTACAAACATACTTGGGATCTCGCCTTAACTTCAGCACCACTTTTCATCTGCAGACGGATGGGCAGTTTGAAAGGACCATTAGAACATTAGAAGATCTACTGAGGTTGTGTGTGCTAGACCAGAGTTAGCCATGGGAAAGGCTCTTACCATTGGTGGAATATTCTTATAACAAAGCCATCAAGCTAGCATTGGGATGGCACCGCACGAAGCTCTTTATGGGAGGAAGTGTAGGACTCCATAATCATGGGTGAAGGATGAAGACCCAAAGGTTTTAGGAATTGAGTATATTGATGACACCGATGCACTCGTGATATTGATACAAGACCGTATACTCGAGGCTTAGAGTCGGCAGGCGACTGATGAGTTGTGAATATACCTACTTTTATAGTAGTTTTTATTAAGTCATTTTACTTTATTTTTGCCTTTTTTGGTTGTTTTGTTTAATAAATATGCTTCTTTTTGTAAAAACAATCCTAACTTACGTTTTTTTTATTTTCTGAATTTTTTCAGGAAAAAGTCAAAATTTGACCTGACATGCCTGTGTCGATGTCTGCACTCAACGCCTCCAGCCAGCAAAGCTCAAGTTGATTTCCTCTAGCCAGCTGCCTAGTCACGCCCGTGACAAGCATGTCACGCCCGTGTCGGACACGTGTCACTTCCAGATCAATCCAAAATGAAGCCAGCTGCTGGATTTCGCCATGTCAAACACGCAACCTCTGACACGCCCCATGTCATGCCCGTGACCAGGGCGTGTACACCCGAAATTTTTTCTAAAAATAAAAAAATTTTGTAATGCCCAAGGGTTCACTTTTTTGAGCCAACTTTAGTGTGTTTTGTGGGCTTCCTTGGTGCACTTCCATTTCATGTAAGGAGATTTCTCCCCCCTCCCTTTTAATGTTTGTTTTAGCTTTTCCTTTTTCCTTGTAATAGCTTGTAATAACTTTAATCATGAAAAAAATGTTTTCTTCTCTCTCTCTCTCAACATGAAATGAAAATGTATTTGGGTGCTTCACTTTCTTTCTCCTTTTTACCCTTATGTACATCTTTGTTTTTAATTTCTATGAAAAGTGTGTGTGGGTTTGTAAGTGATGCTTTTATTTTTATTTATCTTCATTATGCAAAAGTGTTAGGATAGCTCTTATGTTTTAAGTTTTAATTTCAAGTTTTATGTTTCTTTGTTATAAAAAATTCATCATCTAAGGTTTTAAGTATATTTGTTTTAGAAAATTTCAAGATTTATGTTACCTTAAAAATTTCAACTTTCCCTCCTTATGGGTTTTGCAAAAGTGCTTTTGAAATGTGAATTTTGTTTTCCTTTAACTTAGGCCTTGTTTAGGTTGTAAAATTTTCATGTTCTTTTTAATTTTAAAAACCACTTTTTATTCACTTTTAGGAACCCTTAAGAATGAAAAGGTTGTAATTTTAATTTTTCATGAACATGAAAGTTAGCTTTAATTTCAAAACCATTTCCCTCTTTTAATTTCTATTTCATCTTTTTATTTGTGTTTGGCAAGTTGTAATGGTAGAAAAGTTGTACTTTTAATTTTTAGATAACTTTCATTTTTGTGTTATTTTTATGTGTGTGTGAGTGTATTAGTTAAATTTTCATTTTTTCTATTAAATTCCATGTTGTGTGTGTGAGTGTATGAGAATAAGCTTTGTTCTTTTTTTTATGCCTTTTTTAATTTATGTAGAGTGTGTGAGTGTAGGTGATAACTTTTCATGCTTTGTTTTATTGCTTTCTTCAATTTTGTAGAGTGCGTGCGTGTAGGTGATAATTTTATTGCTTTCATTCTCCCGCCCACTCATTTGAGCCGGGACTCGCAATTTTATTGCTTTCTCAATTATGTAGAGTGTGTGTGTGCGCGCATGTATTTCCGCCTACTCGTTAAGAGTTAAACGACGCTCTGCTTTAATTTTCCGCCCACTCATTTGAGTGGGATTTGTAATTTTCATTTTTGTAACTTAGTTTATTTTTATTTATGCATTTATTTCCGCCTACTCGTTATGAGTAAAATGGCGCATTGTTTTAATTTACCGACTACTTGTTTAAGTAGGACTCGTCATTTACCGCCTACTCAGTTTTGAGTAGGACTTGTACTTGCATTTATTTCCCGACTACTCATTCGAGTAGGACTTGCTTTACTTAATTTCTTTATGGTTTTGAAGTGTGCGTGAGTGCCTGCATCAATTAGCTTTCTTTCAATTTATCTAAACACCCTGTTTTTTTTATGTTTTCTCTTATAACTGTTTAGCTCTTAAATTCAAACTCACGTTTCACTAAAAACCATAAAGTCGTCCCCATACCAATGAGTGGCTAATCTCTATTAGCCTTCGGCATCGAAGAGCATTGGGACATATAAAATGATTCAAAATAGTTAAGGTTCTTTATTTTTATTTTTATTTAAGGACTTAAGGTTTGCCCCGGGTTAACGAAGCATAGGACCACATAATCGATGTGTGGGCTCTATTTCCGTTATCTATACGCAATGCCGAAAGGCTGCACGTATGGACCGATCCCCCTTGGGTAAAGAAAACTGCGTATGCTCCCTCGAAAGTGGAGAAGTGTAGTTCTACCGGATTGGGTTCCCCACCCAATAGCAGGGTTCTTAGCGTAATGCGGGCGTTAAGGGGAATCCTTCATCGGACTAACATTCTGTCGAATAGCCTTAGCATCTAGGTGAGCAATATCCCTAGACCCAGGTGAGCTCATGTCTATGGAACCTCCACGGCCAAGTTCCCTTTATTAATTTAAAAACTAAGTTCAATAATTATTAAGAATTATTTTTGTATTAATCTGATTCGATGACGAGCGTTAACCCATCATCGAATTAATCTAAGTAAAATTCTGCTCTCTTTTCTTTCCACTTTAATTAACTAAAAATCTCACCTTACTGATAGTAAGATAATAGTCTTCCTGGAAGAGTAGATATTATGAAGGATCAAGCGCATACCCAACTGCACCAAAAGCCCGGACTGTTGGAGAGGGTGCTACTTAATTTTTTATATAAGTAGCAGAGCGCCACGGGTCAAGTGAAGGAACGCCGGACCCAACAATCCCCCCCCCCCGGCGTCCAGCACAACCCGTCGGCTCAGAGGTGGGGTTACCACATGGCCCACACGGCTCAGAGGTGGGGTTACCACATGTCCACGGTTGCCTGACCCACCGGACCCACACAGGTAGAAGGGAAAAATCAGGATTTAATAGCGCCCCCCCGGTCTTGAACCCGTGACCTCCTCTGATACCAATTGAAGGATCAAGCGCATACCCAACTGCACCAAAAGCCCGGACTGTTGGAGAGGGTGCTACTTAATTTTTTATATAAGTAGCAGAGCGCCACGGGTCAAGTGAAGGAACACCGGACCCAACAATCCCAAAAATTGAAAGTGAGGGGATAAGTTGTAAACTACTCTAGAGGGGGGGTGAATAGAGTATTCAAATTTTATGAATAACTAGTCAGCTCCCTTGGAGTTGATTTGCGGAATAAAATAATCTGATACTTGAACCCTAAGAGCCTAACACAGTGAAGTGCACAAGTGAGAGAGTTAACTGAAATTTCAGATTAACTATAAACCTATCACAGCAACTAGCAATCCTAGGTAGTTCTATCACAGCCACAGAATAAGCAATTTAAGCAAAACAGCCAGAGACACAGGATATATAGTGGTTCCCTCTTAATAGGTACTCCACTCTTCTACCACCCTGGTAGGAATCCACTACAGGTTTTTGCTAAGGTGCCCTGCCACCAATGATCTGATTCAGGTAGATCAAACAGACCCTTTGAGCTTTTGATAAGGATGCTCAACCACAGGTTGTTGATAAGGTGCCCTGTCACCAACGTTCACTTTTGAAGAGATGTGAACAAACTCTTTTTACAAAGGGGTTGAGAGGGTTAGATTATCTTCTCTGTTGTAAATACAGATTAGAGAAGACTTGTGGATTCTCTAAAGAATCAAAGTCTCCCCCTGGCTCAGTGAAAGTCCAGGGAAAGCCTTTGCTTCAGGATGAAGGAGTTTCAGATAAACTGAAACTAAATCCTCAGAGATCTGTAGACTGATTTTTATCAGGTCTTCAGATTCTGGAGCACGTGAAGCAGATCTGGAGCTTTTTCTGAAGTCTTGAAAAACTCTAAGCAGATGCTCAGGAGACTTGAGAATGAATAGATTGCTTTGAACTTTTGCTTCAGGAAAGCTTTTCTTCTTCTGATTGTGAGATTGTGAAGAGTTGCTCTGGAGAAGCTTGAAAGAATGCAGCACACTAAAATCTCTCTGTTACTGTTACTCCTTGTTCTGAGAAAAAATCTCTCTTAAATATGTCTTCTCGTTTGTCTTTTGGAACGGCTCTATTGATTTGAATTCTCGAGCCCTGCAACAAATTATCTCAAAATAGAATATAGCAATAAGAATAGAATGACCTATTAGCTCTCTGTCAGTCCCAATAAGGAAATAAATGAATAGGAAAATATCTCAGCATAAAGATTTATCGTTCTTGGAAATAGCATACACCGCCAACGGCTAGAATACAGCCTGGCAATATATTTTGTATAATAAGACAAAAATGCTTTATCAAAATACGAAATCCCGTAATTTATGCTTGACATATTTGGTAAGTAATTCATTTGAATTTAAGCCATAAATTAGCAAAAACATTCTTCAGAAAATCTTTCTAACCACACGTTAAAACACTTGGAAATAAACCAAGGAATAAAATAAATACAAACAGTTAAAGGCAGACAGAAATCGTCGAACAGGGGTTCGATGATCGTCGACCTAGCTAACAGATCGTCGACTGAAAACAGAAATCTGTCGAAACAGAAATCGTCGACCAGAAATCGTCGACCACCTCAAGATATCGATGACTAAGGCAGAGATCTGTCGAGACAGATATCGTCGACCATCTCATGATGTCGACGATTAAGGCAAAGATCTGTCGAGACAGAAATCGTGAAACAAGACCACGATCGTCGAACTGCTGATAGCAGATCGTCGACCAACCTTCAGAGCATAATACGCTTGCTCTGAGATCGTCGACCATCGACGATAATTGTCTTGACTTCAACGATTCTATAGCCCTGCTATCGTCGACCATTGATCGACGATCGCGAGGCCTCGTTCGACGATGGTCGAACGGAAAAAGAGCCTTAACTAAAGATTCATTCTACAACTTCTATTCTAAGCTCTAGGTCAGATATAAACTGCCCTAGGGAGACTAAACAAAGTCTAAACATGATCATATATAGTTATATGGATCAAGAGGGACTGGAAAAGGGATTACATAAGCCAAATCACATCTAGGGTACCAACAATCTCCCCCTATTTGGGTTATGTTATCCAATTCGATCTAAAAGGTAATGCACACAGTAACAAAAGCAGATATTAACCAAAAAATTTAAATCACAGGCAATCCACAGGAAAACATAAAACCATAAATCAGCAGAACTAAAGTATCAAGCAGATTTATCAGAGGTTTTAGCATCAGATGATTTCTTAGGGATTACAGCTGGTTTGAAGATAATTTCTCTGTTTGGATTTGCTGCTTGTCTTTTGGATAGCATTAGATCGTGTTCACCAATAATTTTCTTTTCAGCATAGCTTGGTAGAACTGCAGCAGGGTGCAATTTCATGTATACTTCAGTATTGAAAATTTCAGAGTTTACTTGAATTTTGCTGAGTTCCTTTTCTCTGAATTCGGACATAGTTGTATATGCTGTAGGGTCTAGTCCTTGAGCTTTGGCTCTCTCCATCATGCTTAGTGCAATAGATTCCTTAAATCTTGCCATAGAGGCAATTCTTTCAGATTCAGTCATATCTGATGGAGAGGGTGGTCTGTCAGAATCAGCTTGAGCTGCAATCTCCATGTTCCTTTGAAGAGCTGTGGCTATTTTGCTTGAGTCAGAAGGAATTTGTGCAACCTTCTTAGGATTTGTTTCAACATAAAGAGATCTTGGAGGAGCAAGTTCAATGAACTTCTTGTGGGATTTCTCTGAAAAGACCACTCTTTTTCCTTTTGTTTCAATTGTCTCAGCAGCAGCAGGTTTCCTTGATGAGGAGGATGGACCTCTCCTGGGAGGAGAAGGTTTCCATTCTGGAATTTTCTTTTTAGGAGAGGGAGGAGGAGAGAAGGTAGGTTGCTGAAAAGTCATCTCCTTTATTTATTCCATGAGAACATTTTCATTTCTTTTTCTTCCTTGTCCTGATACATCTTGGCCTCCCTGGCTTTGATTACTCCTTCTCTGGTAGGACTGATGAATGTTAGAGCTGGCTAATCTTGCAGACGGGGCAGAAGAGAGACTTCTAGAGGCTCCAGCACCAGGAGGTGGAGGAGGACCTCTAGGGGGGAATTTCTGAATAGGGATGTCATATCTTTTTGATCTCTTTTTCTCTCTTGTCTGATTCTTTGAGAGCCTCATCCAGGGTCGAAATTCTTTGCTCTTGGGATCAATTCCCTTCAGAATGAAATATGGAACATCCTTGTCTGGATTGGCAGTAGGAGGAGCAGATGCTTTCCTTTTCTTGGATACAGCCTTTTTTTTTTCTGGGAGCTATCAGAATCCTCAGAGTCATCATTATCAGAGGAGTGAGATGAGGTTCTGCCGGCATAATCATCAAAATCTAGATTTGGGATATCCTTGGCAGCTATAGCATGCTCAGCCTTCTGCTTCTCTCTATCTTCTCTTTCTCTTGCTTCCTCAATGGCATCTTGCTCAAGGAGGGCATCAAGATCAACATTTGGAGTGCTCTCCCAGAGATCTGATTTGGGATACAAGTCAGGAACTATCCTGGGGACCAGTTCTGCAGTAGAAGGAATGGATAGAGGATAGGTAAGGATAGGAGGAGAAAAGATGACAATATCTGCAGGAGCAGATGCTTTTTCTAGAGAGATGGCTAGGGAATCCAAATGATAATTAGCCAACCCTTCAATGTACTCAGAGGCAATATTCTCAGCCACAAAGGCTATAAATTGTTCTAGGTTTAGAGTACCTGAGATTGATTCCTTTTCAATCATCTTGGAGGCTTTTTCTGGTAAAGCTAGCATGGCCTCAGCTTCTTCAGCAGTAGCAGCAGCAGCAGTGTTGATTGTGCCTGCATACAAAGAAAGATAGGTTAACAACCAAGTGGGAATAAGATATTCCCCCCAAGGTGAGCAACAACAGGTAATTGATAGAGTTACCTGAAGATCTACACAGGATACCACTTTGCATCTAGGAAGGAGGTTATAATTCCTTCTAGATGTTTAGCGACATCAGGGATAGACACCTCTGCAAGACACACGAGGAGTGCTATACAGGAAAAGAAGAGAGAGTCCTTGACCAAGGGGTCATCAAGGAACTCAGGTCTATAAGAGACCATTTTCTCTTGAAAAGAAGGAACAAGAGGAGTAGATGTGAGTGAGGACTCACAGTCTAGGTTAAGATAGGATTCCAAATCTTGAATGGAATTTGCAGCAACATCTTGCAATACTGATGCAGGATCATCAGCAGCTGAGATGAGATAGGAAGGAATAAGAAATTAACTCCAAGTTGGAGTGAATTAAATAGAATCTTAAATAACATTATACCATCAGATTGAGCAGCAACATTCTCAAATTGTTGAACCACTACTTCTGTATCATTAGTGTTCAATGGAGATTTTTCACCAATGTCCATGGGGACTACTTCATTATCTTTCTCAGGAATTTCTTCATCAGAAGCTTGATTCACTAGGGAGTGAATGTCCTTGTTAGATAAAGATATCAATTTAACATCCTGATTATAACTTTTAGAGGAAGTGATTTACCTTCTGGATGCTTTGGAAGCTCTTGAGATTCTCCTATAGTTGCTGAAAGGGGAAGAGAAGAGTTGTCCTGAAGGGCCAAGGCATCACCTGAGACCACTTCAACAGACATCTCCCCCTGCATGACTTCAGTGGGAACTGGAGTCATGCATCTTACTGAAGAGGGCTCAGCAGAGGGTGGAAATGATTTGATGGCTTCAGTAAGGGCTTTGATGGATGCAATGAGAGGGGCATTGGCAGCCTCAATCATTTTTTGGATGGATGGAGTGATGAGCTCTACAACATGTGCAAGCAATTCAGGAGTTATCTGAAATGCTGATGATGTAGAGGTGGATGGAATGGAAGCAATATGATCTACCACATGATCAAAGGAATCACGTGGAGATGGGTGAACATCAACATGAGTGTGGGATTCATGTTGAGAGAGGTGCGTGAGGATGGTAGCAGTCACCATGTCAACACTGGCTGAAGCTGCCAGATGTTGTGGTGTTGGTGACTGGGATGGAGATGCAGGTGGAATGAGAGATGCATGTTGTGGTGGCACTGCAGGGTGTGTGGAAAGTAATGCAGGAGATGAGGATGCAGGGGTAAAGAGGGAGGATGAAGGGATTGCTGAGCCTTCCCCAGCAAGCTGGAGAGTGGCTGAATCAGCCCTTGTGTCTGATTGAGGGTTAGGATCAACCCTGGCTGACTTCTTGATAACTCTCTGAGATTTCTTGAAGAGAGAGGGGTCCAACCTCTTGCTAGCGTTGACTGCGGAGGGTGCAGAAACAAGCAGCAGGGGTGCTTTCACATATAGAAACACACCCAACACCCTGGCAAGATTTACTTCTTTCTGATTGTTCTTTCTCCTTATTAGTTCAAACAGAACTTTTCCCCAGGCAATCTGTGCCTTATTCACCAAAGCTGACATCAGGGCAAACTGTTGCCTGTTGATGTTGTCGTGAGCAGAATGTTTTCCCAAAACGACCTTGCCCACCAGGTCGGCCAGAAACTTGTACTCTGGAGACAGATTTATCTTTAGCAACTTAGCTGGAATACCCTCAGCATGGCCCATCACAGTTAGCATGCGGCCATATTCTTCTGCAGTTTGCTCATAGTCATCAGTTCCGGTTGGCAGTCCAAACAGCTCAGTCAAAACTTCAGGAGTCAGAATGACCTCCTCTCCATTTATCTTTCCAGACATTTCTTCGTCGCTGGAGGACGAGGTATATACCCATTCTCGAATCTCTGGTATATTAATCTTTGGTGAGAATGACATAAATTTCTTTAGGCCTTGATCTTCACATAGCTTCAGAATGGCTTGGATGGGTTGATCACATCGGCTGAAAGAATCGAAGTCGACACAGAAGCCAGTGTCGAACTTCATCCCAAAGAGAACAGCAGAAGGAATCGCCATAGGATTTGAGAGAAAATGGCGAATCGAGAAGCAAAGCAGGGGAGAAGAGAATCGCGCGGGATTAGAGTTCGAGAGCGAATTCTAAGCCAGAAGATGGAATATGAAAAGACGGAGCGGAAGGACGACGATCTCCAGACCTAAATCGACTATTAGAAACAAATCTGCGATCGTCGATCCCGGAATAAAATCGGTCGTCGAATAAAGATCGACGATAGTTAATGTTTGACTAATCGTCAAATATCGACCGACTACAAGCAATCACCACGATCGTCGATCAATATATGATGGTCGACGATTCTCCACACAGCACAGAAAAGCTGTCGTCGACCATTGGTCGACGATAGATACCTAAGGAGAGATCGTTGACCGGTTGATCGACGATTTCTGCCTTACTACCGAACGAGCTGTCGTCGACCGTTGGTCGACGATAGTTCTGACCTGGTCGAAGATCGTCGAGCAGTCGTTCGACGATTTTAGACAGAAAACAAAACTAACCAAATTTTCACTACTCTGAACCATTAATCATACCAAGCTGGTTCAGGAAGAACAAATGCCTTTGTTCATCAAGGGGCTTAGTGAAAATATCTCCTCTCTGCAGGTCTGTGGATATAAATTCCATTGCTATCTTGTTCTTTTCCACATTATCTCTCAGAAAATGATGTCTAATCTCAATGTGCTTGGTCCTAGAATGGTGCACAGGATTTTGAGCAATTGATATTGCACTGGTACTGTCACACAGAATTTTTGTTTTTGAGTGTGTATACCCATAATCCACTAGCTGATTTTGAATCCACAGAATCTGTGAACAACAACTAGCTGCTGCAATATATTCAGCCTCAGCAGTTGAAGTAGACACAGATGCCTGTTTCTTACAAAACCAAGAGACAAGTCTCTCTCCCAGGAACTGACAGGTCCCTGAGGTGCTTTTCCTGTCAACTCTACATCCAGCATAATCAGCATCTGAATATCCAATTAATTCAAATCCTGACTCAGCTGGGTACCACAGTCCTAAGTTAGGGCATCCCTTAAGGTATCTCAAGATCCTCTTGAGGAGAGTTAAGTGAGATTCCTTTGGGTTGACCTGAAACCTAGCACATAGGCATGTAGCAAACATTATGTCAGGCCTACTTGCAGTCAAATACAGCAGGGAACCAACAATGGCTCTATAGTTCTTTTGATCAACAGACTTGCCATTGACATCAGAATCAATAACTGCATTTGAGGCCATAGGTGTGTGATGTGTATAAAAATATACAATTTTATTTCATATTAAATATACATATTTATAAATAAAAACCTTAGTTTTTATTATATAAAACTAACTAATTTTATTATATTGTATTTTTCTGTTTTAAAATTAAATTCTAAGTTTTTTCTGAAATTTTGTATTTTTTTCTTAGGTCACGCCCCTAGGTCACGCCCGTGACCTAGGGCGTGACAGCTCTTTTTAATCCCGTTTTTCTGCTATTTTTCTGGACAGATCAAACTCAGGAAATTGATGGTCACGCCTGCTGAACACGCCCGTGCCAAAGGCGACACGCCAGTGACCTAACCAAATTCTATCCAGAAGTCCAGCAAGCTGCCGCGCTGTCGCCATGCCCCGTGCCGTCTGTTGAAGTACATGCATGACACGCCCGTGACCCGTTTCGACACGCCCGTGACCAGTTCAAATCTATCCAAATCTCCAGCTGGCTTGCCACCTGTCCCGACAGCCTGTATGTCACGCCCGTGACCCTGTCACGCCCTACCCGACACGCCCGTATCAGGGGGCGTGTCACCTGAAATTTTTTTCTATAATTAGGCCGGCAGGGATTTGTAAATTCAATTGAACTCCAGCAGATTCCTTAAGAACTGTTAGGACTCCCCAGCTCTCTGACAAGGAACTGGTAGTAGCTTTCAAGTATTCTAAAGTTCTGTAAGTTGTAATTTTTCAGCTTTATTTTCAGCTTTTTAGAAAGTTGTAATATTTTCGGACTTTATAAAATAGGCTCTTTCAATTTCAATTCTGAGTACTTTACTGCTTTCTCTTACTTTATTTTCTTTATACTATCCCGAATGAAAGGCGAAGCTCTGCTTATGTCCTGGATTAAGATAGTGTAAAACTGCTTTCAAATCTATTTTCAAAACCCTATTCTTTCATACTATTCCGAATGAAAGGCGAGGCGAAAGCCTAAGTCCTGAATTCAGATAGTGCGGAAGCGCTGCAAAATTTTACTACCCTATCTCAACAACAAAGGTGAAGCGAAAGCTTAAATCCTGGATTGAGATAGATAGGTAGATATTATTTTCTGTACTTTATATCGCCCCCATCCTGAGAAGAGGCTAAGAACCCTTAGCACTTGGTCAAGATGAGCTCTGGGCTGGATACTATTTTCAACTATTTCAACTCTACTTTCTAGTTATTCTAACTAGGGTTTTCTTAATTGATCATATACCAGGTGACGAGACACTACGTTTACGTTAACCCGTTTAAACGCAAGCCTTCCCGGTCGTACTTTCGAGTCAGTGATGCTACCACAGGAACCCTCTCGTTAAGTTAGATAATTAAGAAATAAAGTTGTTCTTTAATAGGCGAATTAATATCCGCTCAATTTGATTCTGAAATCAAGGACTAAGCTCTAAGTCCCTATCTTAATAAAATCACGTATATTTATTTTTCTATCTTTAGTTTTTAAAATATAAACTCCACTCTTTTCGTTCGATAAAATAATAGTCAGTTCTAAAAAGTAGAATAATTAACACCGATCCCAGGAAAAATACGACCTTGATATTTTCTACAAAATACTATACTCCTATGCGATAGGTACTCTTGCCTTAATCCACAGGATATAAGTAAGTAAAAAAGAGATAGACTTATATACGTAAAAGATTATATAAAACCAAATCTATCTTCTTTAAAACAAACTTTACTTATCAAGCTTTTTGGCGCCGTTGCCGGGGATTAGTTTATTTGTGTTAATATTTGAAAATAAAAGAACGCTATTAATTTTATCTTTTCTTTTTCTTGTTATTTAAAAAACTTTAGTTTTATAAAAATAAAACAAAAATAAAATTCCCTGAATTTAAAACTTTGTTTTTATAAAACCTAAATTTTTATTAACAAGTTTATTAACCACTAACAAATTCTAACAGAAAAACCTAACCAACTAATTTAACGTATTTTATATAAAACTTGAAAAAAAAAATAGTTTATAATAAAAAACTTGCTTTTATTATAAAACTGCTTTTATAAAAAAACATGTTTTATATAAAAAACCTGTTTTTAGTTATTTTCCGTTGTACGTCTTTTTGTGTGTTTGTATTTTTTTAACTTAGTTTTTTTTTACTTAGTTTTTTTTATACAAAAGTCTTTTTTAGTGTATGACCCGCGGAACTCCATCTGATTTAACTCTTGGACTTGATCCTGAAATCGAACGCACCTTTCGCAGGCGCCTCCGATCTCTGAATCAAGAGCTCGTGTTAAATCTGGAAGAGTCCGTAGGCACCGCACACGTTCAAGAAATGGCAGCAGAGCAACAACAAATGCCAGAGGTGGTCCCCCAAAGGACCATGTCTTATTATGCACGACCTAATTTAGATGACACCGGGTCTAGTATCGTTCGTCCACCAATTGCTAATAATAACTTCGAGATTAAATCGAGTATAATCCAAATGATTCAAAATTCTGTTCAATTCGATGGATTACCCGATGAAGATCCAAACACGCACTTATGCAATTTCTTAGAAATATGCGACACATTTAAGATAAATGGCGTCACTGATGATGCCATCCGTCTTCGCTTATTTCCTTTTTCCTTACGAACGAAAGCCAAACAGTGGCTAGGTTCTCTCCCCAGAGGATCTATTACCACTTGGGCTGAAATGACCGAAAAATTCCTTACAAAGTATTTTCCACCTGCAAAAACCGCACGTCTGCGTGCGGATATTTCTTCCTTTGTGCAAGGCGAGTCCGAGTCTCTTTATGAGACTTGGGAACGTTTTAAGGAATATTTACGTCGGTGTCCACATCACGCACTGCCAACTTGGCTCCAGGTACAAATATTTTATAATGGTTTGAATATTCAAACCAGACAAGCCATTGATGCTGCCGCTGGGGGCACGCTCAATAACAAAACCCCCGAGGCCGCTCAAACCCTCTTTGAGGAAATGGCCATGAACGCGTACCAGTGGAACGTGCCAAGGTCACACCCTAAATAAGCTGGGATATATGAGCTCGACACTTCTTCTACTTTAGCACTCCAAGTAGAAAATCTAACTAAACAATTGGCTGGAATATCTGCTTCCTCCACCACTACTTGGAATTCGAATAATAATATAATTGAAGAAATCGATTATATGGGGAACTCTTATAGACCTTCCTATAATCCTAATATGAACTTAAATAATAATTCTTATAATCCAGGATATAGGAACCATCCTAATTTTTCGTGGAGCAACCCCAATAATGCTCAGCGCCCACCGACTGCAAATCCAATTGGATTTGCACCGCAACCCCCACAACCACAAATACCACCACCACCACCGAACCAATTTAGGCCAACCCCGATAGAAGACATATTTACGAAATATGTCAGTATCAATGAGTCCAATATCCGGAACCTGACCGGATCAATTAAAAATTTAGAAACACAAATTGGACAAATTTCAAAAATGCTATCGGAACGCCAACCTGGTAATTTGCCAGGAAATACGGAACCAAATCCGCTGGATACTGGCCATTCCAGTAACCCAAGTTGACAAGCCGTTCAACTACGAAGTGGCAGGGAGCTACCACCACCCGTTAGGGTAGAAAAAGAAGCTAAGGTTAGCCTTCCTACACCACTTCCCGTTACGACTCTGCCTCCTCAACCCCCGCGAATTTCTTCCACACATGTTGTTTTACCTTATCCATCTAAACTAAAAGATGAGCGAGAAGATGAACAATATAAAAATTTTCTAAAAATGCTAAAACAAATTCAAATCAATATACCTTTCTGCGAGGCAATTGTACAAATGCCTAAATACGCAAAATATTTAAAAGCGTTATTTTCAAATAAAAAGAAACTCGAAGATATTTCGAGAGTTTTTCTTAACGCCGAATGTTCAGCCGTTTTATTACATATATTACCCCCAAAATTAAACGATCCGGGACGATTTTCTATCCCGTGTCTTTTCGGTAATCTATTAATAAAAGATGCGTTAGCAGATTTAGGTGCTAGCATAAATTTAATGCCCTACTCGCTCTTTCAAAAACTAGGATTAGGTAACCCCAGCCCAACTAAAATGAGCATCCAATTAGCAGATCATTCTATTAAATATCCAGTAGGGATAGTAGAGGATGTTCTGGTCAAAATAGACAAGTTTATCTTCCCGGTAGACTTTGTTATACTTGACATAGAGGAAGACGCCGATGTTCCCATAATTCTCGGTCGTCCTTTTCTCGCAACCTCTCGCGCGATAATAGACGTAAGTAACGGTAGACTTCTCTTACGAGTAGGAGATGACGAGGTTACTATCGATATAGATCCCTCTATGAAAAATTCTTTAATAAATGACGATTCCTGCTATCTTGCGGAAGCCTCTTTTGAGGAAAATGGTTTTCCCTATTCTGATTTATTTTCAATAACTGTAGAAGAATCGGACTTGGCAGACTTACCCATTTCAAATAAAATGCCCACCGATGACCCTTTAGAACCATTTATATCTTTAACTTCTACAACTTTAAAAACCCCAACTTCATATGAAAAACCACCAACCCCCGAGCTGAAAACACTTCCTGCACATTTAAAATACGTTTTCCTTGAAGCCGAATCTAAACTCCCTGTTATCATTTCTGCCGAATTAAATGATAAGAAAACGTCTGAATTAATAGAAGTGTTAAAACAACATCGCCGTGCATTAGCATGGCAAATTTCTGATATTCAAGGACTCAACCCATCTTTTTGTACACATAAAATATTTTTGGAAGATAACCCTCGTAAATCTATCCAGCCCCAACGTCGTTTAAATCCTAATATGAAGGATGTCGTAAAAGCTGAAGTAATGAAATTATTAGACGCAGGAATTATCTATCCAATCTCAGATAGCACATGGGTTAGTCCCGTACAAGTCGTCCCTAAGAAGGGCGGTATAACGGTAGTGCCAAACGCTAATAATGAACTAATTCCAACACGTACTGTTACGGGTTGGAGGATGTGCATCGATTATCGAAAATTAAATGATGCCACCCGTAAAGATCACTTTCCACTACCGTTTATAGATCAAATATTAGAGCGACTCTCGGGTCACTCATATTATTGTTTTCTCGATGGTTATTCCGGGTATTTACAAATTCCTATAGCCCCTGAAGATCAAGAGAAAACTACGTTCACTTGCCCCTTTGGTACTTTTGCCTATAGGCGAATGCCGTTTGGACTTTGTAATGCGCCAGCTACATTTCAAAGATGTATGCTAGCTATTTTTGGCAAGTTAGTAGAGGACGTTATGGAAGTATTTATGGATGATTTCTCCGTCTTTGGAGACTCATTCCATACGTGTTTAGATAACCTCGCTCGTGTTCTTCAACGCTGTGAAGACACGAATTTAGTGTTGAACTGGGAGAAATGTCATTTTATGGTCCGCGAAGGTTTAGTTCTCGGTCATAAAATTTCTTCCCAGGGAATCGAGGTCGATAAGGCCAAAATAGAAATAATTGAAAAACTTCCTCCTCCAACAAATGTAAAATCTATTCGAAGTTTCTTAGGCCATGCAGGTTTCTATAGACGGTTCATTCAAAATTTCTCTAAAATAACAAAACCGTTAACTCATTTATTAGAAAAAGAAGCCCCATTTATATTCAATAGTGAATGCTTAGTAGCATTCAATATTATTAAAGATAAACTTATCAACTCTCCTATTTTAGTTGCCCCAGACTGGTCCTTTCCTTTTGAGATCATGTGTGATGCGAGTGATTATGCGGTAGGAGCTGTCTTAGGACAACGAGTAGACAAATATTTTCATCCTATCTATTATGCAAGTAAAACTCTCACATCCACACAAACCAATTACACGACCACGGAAAAGGAACTACTGGCGATTGTATTTGCATTTGATAAGTTTAGATCTTATATTACACTATCGAAAGTTATAGTTTTTACGGATCATTCTGCTTTAAAATATTTACTAACAAAGGCAGATGCCAAACCCCGTTTATTACGTTGGATTCTCTTATTACAAGAATTTGATTTAGAGATCCGAGATAAGAAAGGCGCAGAAAATTTAGCAGCCGATCATCTTTCTCGACTAGAGAATTCTGCAACAGATACACTCGTGGAAGCCGACATCGAAGATAAATTCCCTGAAGAAAGTCTCCTCGCCCTCGAAAAGGTACCAAACTCTTCTACTCCTTGGTTCGCAGACTTGGCTAACTATTTAGTAGCCCGAGTCCTTCCAAAAGCTTTTTCATTTCAAGAAAAGAAGAAATTCTTTTCTGACTTGAAAAACTACTTTTGGGAAGACCCGTATTTATTCCGAGTCTGTGCCGACCAAGTAATTCGAAGATGTATTTCGAACGAGGAAGGACTAAAAATACTACGGCACTGCCACGAAGGACCAACCGGCGGACATTATCAATCCAACCGGACTGCACGTAAAGCCCTTGAAGCAGGTTTCTTTTGGCCTACTTTATTCAAGGATGCTCAAAAATTGGTAAGCGTTTGCAACCGCTGCCAACGATCAGGTAACATTTCCCGTCGGGACGAAATGCCCCAAAACTTTTACTTAGAATGTGAAATTTTTGATCTGTGGGGCATAGATTTTGTAGGCCCTTTACCTCCTTCTTTTAAAAATCGTTATATCTTAGTAGCGGTCGATTACGTTTCACGATGGGCTGAAGCGCAAGCTTTACCCACCGCTGACTCGAGAGTCGTCGTTAAATTTCTGAAAACCTTATTTTCACGTTTTGGCACGCCTAGGGCAATAGTTAGCGACCGAGGTACTCATTTTTGTAACACCCAGATGGCTAAAGTGTTAGCCAAATATGGAGTTACTCATAAACTCGCTACCGCTTATCACCCCCAAACAAGCGGCCAAGTGGAGGTAGTCAATAGAGAACTAAAGCGCATATTAGAAAAAACTGTAGATACCAATCGAAAAGATTGGTCCCTCAAATTAGATGATGCACTTTGGTCCTACCGTACAGCATTCAAAACTGCGATCGGTTGTACACCTTATCGTTTAGTATATGGAAAAGCATGTCACCTACCTGTAGAATTAGAACATCGCGCATACTGGGCGCTCAAATTTCTTAACTTAGATACAAACTTAGCCGCCGAACAACGTAAATTTCAACTCAATGAACTTGAGGAATGGCGTGCAAATGCCTATGAAAATAATAAATTTTATAAAGAGCGATCTAAGTTTTATCATGATAGGAAAATTAAATTTCCAAAATCTTTTTCACCAGGTGATCTTGTCCTACTATATAACTCACGCCTTAAATTATTTCCAGGAAAATTAAAATCCCGATGGACCGGACCCTACACTGTTAAACAAACCTGGCCATATGGGACCGTTCTTATTTCTCACCCTGAACTAGGAACTTTCAAAGTAAACGGGCACCGTTTAAAACTATATTTTACTGGGGACCCTTTTCAAAAAGAACCTGAAACCCTAACACTACTCCATAACCTCGAAATATAAATTCCTTTGTATATTTCCATCTTTTATGCTTTTGTATATTCTGTACATATTTTTCACTTCATACATATGCCTAACATAAGTATGGGGGTGCTTTTTAGCTGCAAGTTATTTTCACTTTTATGATATTTCTTATATGTTTTCAATAAAAGTATTGTTTATTTTAGTACTCACCAAAACAATTCAAAATTTTCAAAACCATACTATGTAAATATATTCCAAAAATCTGAGTTGATCAAAAATGCAAATTATTCAATTTTCAAATTTACTACTCCTTCTCATAACTAGATAGATATAAATATCCGGAATAAATTTGTAAAATCCTATCTTGTAAATTTCATTATAATCAGAGTTATTATTTTAGCAAGCCTGCTTTCAATATCAAAAGAAATACATATATATACAATAGAAGCAAACATATTATGTTCACCAAACAATTATAGACTGTAATTATCCTTACTCCATTCTTAACGAAATATAAGAAATACAAACTATTATAGTTGCTCTCAAAATTTTTTATCCAACTCTTGAATATTTAATTATTTTTACTTGGCATGTTTTCTTACGCAAGCAAGTATCTAGGAGTATGTGCTCCTAGTAAAAGAAAAGATCTTATGTCAATGGGAATAAGATTTCATTCCGTACACATAGGCATCCAATAAATATGAAAAGATTATATGGAAAGGAGTATGTGCTCCTCTAAATATACATTGGATTCAATTAAAAACTCAAGTATGCTTTGTAATTTTTTGCCACTTTGGAATTACATTCCTTAGTAGTTATAACAACGCATAACTTAGATAAAAAGATGATAGAATACAAAAATCTATCACTTCTACAAAAACCTATTGTATAGGTAAAATTCCACCCTTCCAAAGTTGATATTCTATTTTTGTTTAAAATTTTGAGAGAGCATAAATAATAGAATGCATATTTCCAATATATCTCGTATAAAGACATAGTAATCATAAAGCCAATCTAACCTTCTTATATCTGATTTTAATATATGCTTACTATTTGTTTTCAAAAACTTTTATGGCTATAAATTCTAACTCTGGTATCAATGATATGTACGATAACATTCAAAATCTTTATTCACCGGATGTTTATACCTATTTTATCTTGAAGAATTAAATTGATAGTAAATAGAAAATTTATTAACCTTGTAAATATACTCAACTCTATTATTGCTCTGGAATAGCAAAATCTAAGTATGGGGGTATTTGATGTGTATAAAAATATACAATTTTATTTCATATTAAATATACATATTTATAAATAAAAACCTTAGTTTTTATTATATAAAACTAACTAATTTTATTATATTGTATTTTTCTGTTTTAAAATTAAATTCTAAGTTTTTTCTGAAATTTTGTATTTTTTTCTTAGGTCACGCCCCTAGGTCACGCCCGTGACCTAGGGCGTGACAGCTCTTTTTAATCCCGTTTTTCTGCTATTTTTCTGGACAGATCAAACTCAGGAAATTGATGGTCACGCCTGCTGAACACGCCCGTGCCAGAGGCGACACGCCCGTGACCTAACCAAATTCTATCCAGAAGTCCAGCAAGCTGCCGCGCTGTCGCCACGCCCCGTGCCGTCTATTGAAGTACATGCATGACACGCCCGTGACCCGTTTCGACACGCCCGTGACCAGTTCAAATCTATCCAAATCTCCAGCTGGCTTGCCACCTGTCCCGACAGCCTGTATGTCACGCCCGTGACCCTGTCACGCCCTACCCGACACGCCCGTGTCAGGGGGCGTGTCACCTGAAATTTTTTTCTATAAATAGGCCGGCAGGGATTTGTAAATTCAATTGAACTCCAGCAGATTCCTTAAGAACTGTTAGGACTCCCCAGCTCTCTGACAAGGAACTGGTAGTAGCTTTCAAGTATTCTAAAGTTCTGTAAGTTGTAATTTTTCAGCTTTATTTTCAGCTTTTTAGAAAGTTGTAATATTTTCGGACTTTATAAAATAGGCTCTTTCAATTTCAATTCTGAGTACTTTACTGCTTTCTCTTACTTTATTTTCTTTATACTATCCCGAATGAAAGGCGAAGCTCTGCTTATGTCCTGGATTAAGATAGTGTAAAACTGCTTTCAAATCTATTTTAAAAACCCTATTCTTTCATACTATTCCGAATGAAAGGCGAGGCGAAAGCCTAAGTCCTGAATTCAGATAGTGCGGAAGCGCTGCAAAATTTTACTACCCTATCTCAACAACAAAGGTGAAGCGAAAGCTTAAATCCTGGATTGAGATAGATAGGTAGATATTATTTTCTGTACTTTATACCGCCCCCATCCTGAGAAGAGGCTAAGAACCCTTAGCACTTGGTCAAGATGAGCTCTGGGCTGGATACTATTTTCAACTATTTCAACTCTACTTTCTAGTTATTCTAACTAGGGTTTTCTTAATTGATCATATACCAGGTGACGAGACACTACGTTTACGTTAACCCGTTTAAACGCAAGCCTTCCCGGTCGTACTTTCGAGTCAGTGATGCTACCACAGGAACCCTCTCGTTAAGTTAGATAATTAAGAAATAAAGTTGTTCTTTAATAGGCGAATTAATATCCGCTCAATTTGATTCTGAAATCAAGGACTAAGCTCTAAGTCCCTATCTTAATAAAATCACGTATATTTATTTTTCTATCTTTAGTTTTTAAAATATAAACTCCACTCTTTTCGTTCGATAAAATAATAGTCAGTTCTAAAAAGTAGAATAATTAACACCGATCCCAGGAAAAATACGACCTTGATATTTTCTACAAAATACTATACTCCTATGCGATAGGTACTCTTGCCTTAATCCACAGGATATAAGTAAGTAAAAAAGAGATAGACTTATATACGTAAAAGATTATATAAAACCAAATCTATCTTCTTTAAAACAAACTTTACTTATTAGTGTGCTCATTGATGAAGCATCAGACATTCCAAATCTTTTAACCAGCTCTCTGGCATATTTTGATTGAGAAATGAAGATACCATCAACACACTGTTTCACTTGGAGACCAAGGAAATAGGATAACTCACCCATGCTGCTCATCTCAAACTTGGAGTGCATTAGTTCAGAGAACCTCTTGCATAGTTTGGGATCAGTAGAACCAAATATAATGTCATCTACATAGATTTGAACTAACAGTTGTGAGTCCTTATGATGTCTAATGAAAAGAGTTCTATCTACTACACCTCTCACAAACTTGTGTTCTAGAAGGAAATTTGCTAAGGTCTCATACCAAGCTCTAGGAGCTTGCTTAAGTCCATATAGAGCCTTTTGGAGTTTGAACACATGAGTGGGTAAGGTTGATGAAACAAACCCTGGTGGTTGTTCAACAAACACTTCTTCCTTTAAATCTCCATTGAGGAAGGCACTCTTCACATCCATTTGGAAGACCTTAAATCTTTTATAGGCAGCATAGGCTAGGAAAATTCTAATGGCTTCTAGTCTAGCTACAGGGGCAAAAGTCTGATCATAATCTATGCCTTCCTCCTGTCTATAGCCTTGAGCTACTAGCCTAGCCTTATTTCTAACAACTATGCCTTGGGCATCAAGCTTGTTTCTAAACACCCACTTGGTGCCTATGATCCGTTGGCCTCTTGGTCTTGGAACCAAAGTCCAAACTTTACATCTTTCAAACTGGTTAAGTTCCTCTTGCATGGCTATAATCCAGTGTGGATCAAGCTCAGCATCTTTAATGGTTAGGGGCTCAACCTGAGAAAGGAAACAAGCAAACATCACATCTTTGTTGAGTTGATGTCTTGTCTGGACTCCTACTGAAATGTCTCCAATCACTTGAGATACAGGATGATCTCTAAGTGTGACAAGATCAGTAGGTTCAGCAATGATCTGATCTTCAACAGTTTCAGGATTTGATTCCTCATGTGGAATTTGATCAACTGTTGGAGCAGGTGCTTTAACTTGAAGAAGTTCTACATCAGATTCAGAATCTGATGAAGCAGCCTGAGGAGTTTGTTGGGGATGATTCTCCTGTGTGAGTCTCAAACCTTCCAAATCCTTACTTACTCCTAGGACTTGCACTGTACTATTAGAGGAAGAGTCCTTCTCCTTATAATACATGACTGTCTCATCAAAAGAGACATGTGCAGACTCTTCTATCTTAAGAGAGGATTTATTGAGGACCCTATAGGCTTTGCTTACTTGAGAGTATCCTAGAAAAACTCCCATTGAAGCTTTTGCCTCAAATTTTCTATGGTATTCTTTGTTATTGTTATGAACAAAAGCAACACAGCCAAATACTCTAAAATAGTCTATTTTAGGTTTCACTTGCTTAAGTAATTCATAGGGAGTCTTACCCTTAAGTTTATGTATCAGACTTCTGTTCAATACATAGTTAGCTGTGCTAACTGCTTCAGCCCAAAAGGACAGAGGCATGTTAGCATCTGCCAACAATGTACTTGCAGCTTCAATTAGGGTTCTGTTTTTCCTTTCAACTACCCCATTTTGTTGAGGAGTTCTAGGAGCAGAGAAGCTATGTTTGATACCTTCCTTCTCACAGAATTCTTGCATAAGAAGAGACTCAAACTCAGTACCATGATCACTTCTGATCAAGGCAATCTGAGTAGAATACTCACTCTGTATACACTTTAGAAAATCTGTATGAACCTTGAAGTTATCAGCCTTAGTTCTCAAGAAGAATACCCAAGTGAACCTAGAGAAGTCATCTATAATTACTAGAGTGTAAGACTTTCCTCCAAGACTCTGTACAGCAATAGGACCAAATAAATCCAAATGTAGCAAGTACAGAATCCTGGGAGAATCACTTTTATTAACTGATTTAAAGCTATTCCTTGTTTGCTTACCTAATTGACAAGCTTTGCAAAGGCCTTCCTTCTTGTAGGGGCAAGAAGGTAGACCTCGTACAAGATTGTATTTAGCCAACCTAGAAATGTTTTTCAAATTTACATGACTAAGTCTCTTATGCCAAAGGGTATTATTACTGGTTACTTCATTAAATAAGCATATTTCAGATTTGTATGAGTTAAAGTCTACAATATAAACATTACCAATTCTAATACCTACTAAAACAACATTATTATTCAAAGTAATATTGCAAGCAGTGTCAGTAAACCATACCTTGTACCCAGCATCACACATTTGACTTACAGAGATTAGGTTGTGCTTTAGTCCGGAGACATACGCAACCTTCTTGAATGTTACAGCTCCTATGGTGAAGCTGACATACCCTTCAGTCTGTCCACAGCTGGAATCCCCAAATACAACTCTTGGTCCCAGCTTGGCTTTGAACCCTGACAGATTCTTCTTCTTTCCTGTCATATGCTTTGAGCATCCACTATCCAGATACCATTTGTCATGTATGACTGGATAGGTCTTTACCTGCAAAGATATCAATTATACATTGTGGACCCAGGTTACCTTGGGTCCAGTATTCTTTACAAAAGAAAAACTAGATATAAAAGATTTTGCAGGCTTAGATTTATATCCTAAAGGGTGTGATCTCCTAGGTGGGATAATCCATTCAGTTGAAGGATTAAACATCCTAGGGTAGTGATTGGGATTTGCACATCTGGAAGTTTGAAATTTATTTTCCAGCTTAAGTCCAGATCGTCGATCCACGGTCGACGATCGCAAGCCATATCGTCGACCATTTGTAGTAGTGCTATGTTCTGGATTCCACGATCGTCGATCACTGGTCGACGACTCAAGATGAGATCGTCGATCTCCTGCACCAAAGATATCATACTTGGTGAAGGTGTTCAGCGATCGTCGATAGACGTTCGACGATTGGTTTGACGATCGTCGATTAATGTTCGACGATTTTTGTAAAGCTAGAAATTTTTTCTTCCTATTCTCTTTCTTAATCTTATTCTGAATTTTCTTGCATTTTTCAATTTCCTCAGTATTCTTTATTCCTGATTCAGAAACAAATTTTACTAGAGTGCTAAATCTCTCCTTTGTGAGGAGGATGGGTTCACTAGGTGTAGCACCTAAGCCTAGTTTATCATTACCAACCCTAGTGTTTGCTATACAGGTTATTTCAGATAATTTAAGACTTCTGCCATTTAATTGTTCTTCTAACCTCTTAGATTTAGCTAGTTCTAATTTTAAGAATGTTACTTCTTCTCTTAATCTTTCTAATTCCTTTTCTAATCTGATTATTTCAGTACCTTCCATGTCTAGTTCCATTATTTTTAATCTAAGTGACTTAATTTCTTTTTCAGATAATAGTAAATCTAAACATAGAGTTTTAAATTTTAGTTTGAACTCAGGAGATGAGAAATCAAATGAGTCGATTACCTGGTCCTCCATAAAGGAATCTTCTACATTGTCTCCTTCTTCTTCAGAATTCTCTGCAGCTGACAGAGAGCTGCAGGCATCAATAGCCATGAGGCAGACCTCTTTGGCTTTCTTCTCTTCTTCTTCTTCTGAGTCACTGGAGCTAGAGGAGCAGGTATCCTCTTCTATTTCACTCCAGGTAGCAGCCACAAATCCCTTGTCCTTCTTCTTGTATTTGTGTGATGAGGACTTGGAGTGGTGCTTCCTGTACTCTTTCTCATGTTTCTTCTCCTTGTGTTTCTTCTCTGGACAATCTGGGGCAATGTGTCCAGGCTTGCTGCAAACATAACAAATGATTTCTTTAGATGGAGTCTTGTCATACCTTGGTTTGTCCTCATGCTTGGAGAACTTCTTTCTGAGGTCTCTTCTTCCCATGTTGAAGAACCTCTTGGCAATGAGTGCCAGTAACTCCTCATTTGATTGACTTCCTTCAGAAGTCTCAGCCGCCTTAAGAGCTAGAGAGTGCTCTTTCTTTGTAGGTGTAGGAGTTTTTACTTCAATTGCAGCAGCTCTGCTCTTTAGAGTTTGCTCATATGACTTGAGCTTTCCCAACTGAGCTTCTGTGGAGAGTTCTACAGTGTTTCTTCCATCCTTGATGGGCCATATCCTTGAGTCCCAAGAGATGGGAAGGCACATCAGGATCTTGTCATTTACTTCTGACAAAGTTATCTCCTTGTCCAAAGACCTCAGTTCACTTATTATTGAACTGAGTCTTGTGTACATTGTGTCAATGTCTTCAGCATCATCCTTCTTGAAATTTTCATACTGAGAGGTGAGATTGGATCTCCTATCCTTCCTCTCATCAGCTGAGCCAGCAACTATGTGGTTGAGGGAATCCCACATAGCTTTGGCTGAGGTACATTCAGCCAGCTTCTGGAATATCTCATCAGACATTGTCTGAGCTAGGATATTCATTGCTTTAGCATCAGCTGCTTTTGCCTTCTTGTAAGTTTCATTGTAGTCAGGTGGTGGCACGGCACTGAGATCAGCAGAAGTGGAAGCAGCAGCAGGCCTAGCAGGTGGTCCTGTCAAAATAGAGGAAAAGATATCTTCATCAATAGAGTTCATGTATAGTCTTATCCTGGCCTTCCATATGCCAAACTTGGACAAGTTACATACAGGAGGTCTGGTGCTTGAATAATCCTTAGACTGGGCCATGTGTGAAAGTGTTTGTGAATGGTATCAGAAAACAACTTATCATAGGATCTTTTAACTCAGGTGTTAGCCTGTATGAACAGACAACCTGCCTCTGATACCAATTGAAAGTGAGGGGATAAGTTGTAAACTACTCTAGAGGGGGGGGGGTGAATAGAGTATTCAAATTTTATGAATAACTAGTCAGCTCCCTTGGAGTTGATTTGCGGAATAAAATAATCTGATACTTGAACCCTAAGAGCCTAACACAGTGAAGTGCACAAGTGAGAGAGTTAACTGAAATTTCAGATTAACTATAAACCTATCACAGCAACTAGCAATCCTAGGTAGTTCTATCACAGCCACAGAATAAGCAATTTAAGCAAAACAGCCAGAGACACAGGATATATAGTGGTTCCCTCTTAATAGGTACTCCACTCTTCTACCACCCTGGTAGGAATCCACTACAGGTTTTTGCTAAGGTGCCCTGCCACCAATGATCTGATTTAGGTAGATCAAACAGACCCTTTGAGCTTTTGATAAGGATGCTCAACCACAGGTTGTTGATAAGGTGCCCTGTCACCAACGTTCACTTTTGAAGAGATGTGAACAAACTCTTTTTACAAAGGGGTTGAGAGGGTTAGATTATCTTCTCTGTTGTAAATACAGATTAGAGAAGACTTGTGGATTCTCTAAAGAATCAAAGTCTCCCCCTAGCTCAGTGAAAGTCCAGGGAAAGCCTTTGCTTCAGGATGAAGGAGTTTCAGATAAACTGAAACTAAATCCTCAGAGATCTGTAGACTGATTTTTATCAGGTCTTCAGATTCTGGAGCACGTGAAGCAGATCTGGAGCTTTTTCTGAAGTCTTGAAAAACTCTAAGCAGATGCTCAGGAGACTTGAGAATGAAATAGATTGCTTTGAACTTTTGCTTCAGGAAAGCTTTTCTTCTTCTGATTGTGAGATTGTGAAGAGTTGCTCTGGAGAAGCTTGAAAGAATGCAGCACACTAAAATCTCTCTGTTACTGTTACTCCTTGTTCTGAGAAAAAATCTCTCTTAAATATGTCTTCTCGTTTGTCTTTTGGAATGGCTCTATTGATTTGAATTCTCGAGCCCTGCAACAGATTATCTCAAAATAGAATATAGCAATAGGAATAGAATGACCTATTAGCTCTCTGTCAGTCCCAATAAGGAAATAAATGAATAGGAAAATACCTCAGCATAAAGATTTATCGTTCTTGGAAATAGCATACACCGCCAACGGCTAGAATATAGCCTGGCAATATATTTTGTATAATAAGACAAAAATGCTTTATCAAAATACGAAATCCCGTAATTTATGCTTGACATATTTGGTAAGTAATTCATTTGAATTTAAGCCATAAATTAGCAAAAACATTCTTCAGAAAATCTTTCTGACCACACGTTAAAACACTTGGAAATAAACCAAGGAATAAAATAAATACAAACCGTTAAAGGCAGACAGAAATCGTCGAACAGGGGTTCGATGATCGTCGACCTAGCTAACAGATCGTCGACTGAAAATAGAAATCTGTCGAAACAGAAATCGTCGACCAGAAATCATCGACCAGCTCAAGATATCGATGACTAAGGCAGAGATCTGTCGAGACAGATATCGTCGACCATCTCATGATGTCGACGATTAAGGCAAAGATCTGTCGAGACAGAAATCGTGAAACAAGACCACGATCGTCGAACTGCTGATAGCAGATCGTCGACCAACCTTCAGAGCATAATACGCTTGCTCTGAGATCGTCGACCATCGGTCGACGATAATTTTCTTGACTTCAATGATTCTATAGCCCTGCTATCGTCGACCATTGATCGACGATCGCGAGGCCTCGTTTGACGATGGTCGAACGGAAAAAGAGCCTTAACTAAAGATTCATTCTACAACTTCTATTCTAAGCTCTAGGTCAGATATAAACTGCCCTAGGGAGACTAAACAAAGTCTAAACATGATCATATATAGTTATATGGATCAAGAGGGACTGGAAAAGGGATTACATAAGCCAAATCACATCTAGGGTACCAACATATTATCAACGTGCCCCCAAGAACAATATGATCTCGGTATTCTCTCGAATACCGAGTACTACTTGCGATAGGTGCACTTGCCTCATTTCGTAAGAAAACTCGATCTTCTAACTAGCCCGCAGAATCAGACCATTTCGAACCAACCACAGTCGGTCTTTGTTCTGCGGCCATCAAGTTTTTGGCTCCGTTGCCGGGGAGCACGGTTGTTAAATCGAATCCAGGACTCTATTAATTTTACTTTATTTTCAAATAAAAAATAATAAAAAAAATCCTTCCCCCTTCGTTTTTTTAGGGGTGTATGACCCGTGGACAACCTTCGAGTTCTGAAATTTTCGAATTCGACCCTGAGATCAACCGCTCTCTTTCGCGTATCCGATCTCAACGTCAAATTACCTTTTTAGACCCGGAATAATCCACCAGAGAACCCTCTTCTCCTTCTATTTCCGACCCAAATAATGCCCAACCAGCCGAGCGTACGATGTCTTACTACGCTCGACCCAACTTGGATGACACTGGGTCAAGTATTGTTCGGCCTGCTGTGGCGAACAATAATTTATAAATTAAGTCAAGTGTTATACAAATGATCCAAAACGCCGTGCAGTTCGACGAACAGCCGGATGAGGACCCTAATAACCACTTGTCTAATTTTTTAGAAATCTTCGATACTTTCAAGATAAATGGCGTCACTTATGATGCCATTCGATTGCGCCTCTTTCCCTTCTCCCTTATGTCCAAGGCCAAGGCATGGTTGGTTTCCCTATCGCGGGGATCCATCACGACCTGGGCGGAGTTGTCCGAGAAATTCCTTACTAAATATTTTCCGCCCGCAAATACTTCTAGATTGTGGGCGGACATATCGTCATTTGTGCAAAATGACTATGAGTCTCTTTTTGAGACTTGGGAGCGTTTTAAGGAATTTCTCCGCCGGTGCCCGCACCACGCGCTGCCAACGTGGTTGCATGTACAGATTTTTTATAATGGACTGAACAGTCAGATCCATCAAATGATTGACGCGGCTGCCGGGGGCACTCTGAATAATAAGACCCCCGAGGCCGCCCAGGCTCTTTTCGAAGAAATGGCTATGAACGCCTACCAATGGAATGTCCCGCGGGCGCTCCATAAGCAGGCTAGCCTTTTTGAAGTGGATGCCACTACTCAGCTAGCCCTTCAAGTCGAAAGGCTAACTAAGCAGGTGGCGGAGATGTCTGTTGCCTCCCCCACTCCGCCTTGTTTTCTCCACCCTAATGCCTCCGTGGTCGATGAGTTCGTGGACTACATGGGGAATCTAGTGCGTCCCTCCTTCCAAAACAACCCTTATAGTAGCCACTATAATCCGGGATAGAGGAACCACCAAAATTTCTCATGGAGTAACCCGAATAACGCGCAGCGCCCTCCCCCCACTTTCTTTTGTGCGCTCTTTTCCGTCCCCTCCTCCTAAGCCTCTTCCGGTGGAGGAAAATTTTAGTCGATACGTCGCGTCCAACGAGTCTAATACCCAGAACATCACCAGATTGCTGAAAAATTAAGAAATACAGGTTAGACAGCTGGCGCGACTTATGTCGGAACGCGCTCTGGGGGCACTGCTAGGGAATACGGACCCAATCCAAGGGAGAATGCCAACGCTATAACCCTCCGTGGCGATAAGGAGGTGGTCGATCCAAAACAGATCTATCCTCAGGTATATAATTCACCTCCAACCCCTCTTCCCTCTTCTTCGATTACGCAACCCTTACCGAGTTTAAACGACAAAACTATTTTAAATATGGCGCTGGCTTACCTGCATAAGTTAGATAACGAGCGAGTGAACACGCAATATGAAAAATTTATTTTATTACTTAAACAAATTCATATTATTGTTCCTTTTTGCGAGGCCATCTCGCAAATGCCTAAATATGCAAAATATTTAAAAGAGCTTCTTTCTAACAAACGAAAACTTGAAGATATTTTGCATATTTCTCTTAAGACTGTCTGCTCGGCCGCTCTTACTAATAAGTTGCCCTAAAAACAAAACGACCCGGGACGGTTTTCCACCCCGTGCCTTTTTGGCAATGTATTAGTAAAATACGCCTTGGCAGACTTAGACGCGAGCATTAATTTGATGTCGTTCTCGCTCTTACTGCGATTAGGTTTGGGTACTCCTACTCCTACCAATATGCGCATCCAACTAGCGGATCGCTCGGTAAGGTTCCCCATCGGGGTAGTTGATGATGTCCTTGTCCGAGTAGACAAGTTCACCTTCCCGGTGGACTTCGTCATCTTAGACATCGAGGAGGACGCCCAGGTATGAATAATACTCGGTCGCCCTTTCCTCGCAACCTCACGTGCGCTAATCGGTGTAAGTAACGGTTATCTTCTCCTTTGGGTAGGAGACGACCAAGTTACTTTTTCTATTAACCCCTCAATGGAAGAATCGTCGCCGAGCGACGATTTCTGCTATTCTTTAGATTCTTTTTTTGGAGATTGTTCTTCTCTGGTTTTCGAGTCCATGTTTTTAAAAGAAAATATTTTTTCACTCGAAAATTTTTATTGCGATGAGGATGCGTCTACGGATATGCCTTTTGAACCAATTGGTTCAAAAGACATTAGAACTAAAACCTCGCTAGAAGAACCGCCCACCCTAGATCTCAAACCATTGCCCGAATCCCTCAAATATGCCTTTCTGGTGAAAAATGATACACTCCCGGTGATCATTTCTTCGCATTTAAGTGATTCGGAGACCTCTAATTTATTGGAGGGTTTGCTTAAACATCACAACGCAATTGTGTGGCAAATTTCTGACCTTAAGGGGATTAACACTTCTTTCTGCACTCATAAAATTTTATTAAACGATAATTGTCGCAAAACCATTCAGTCGTAGGGACGCCTTAACCCAAACATGAAAGACGTCGTGAAAACTGAGATAATTAAATTATTAGATGCGAGGATTATTTATCCCATTTCTGATAGTGCAAGGGTTAGTCCCATTCAAGTCATGCCCAATAAGGGCGGTCTGACCGTAGTGGCGAATGAGCACAACGAGCTCGTCCCAACTCGTACTGTTATGGGTTGGCGTGTGTGCATCGATTATCGCAAACTTAATGATGGCACCCGCAAGGACCATTTCCCACTACCATTCCTTGACAAAATTATCGAGCATCTTTCCAGTCATCCATTTTATTATTTTCTCGATGGTTTATCGAGGTTTTTCCAAATTCCCATTTCCCCCGAAGACCAAGATAAAACAGCTTTTACTTGCTTGTTTGGCACCTTCGCCTACCGAAGAATGCCATTTAGCCTCTGCAATGCGCCAGCTAAATTCCAAAGATGTATGCTAGCAATCTTTGGCGAGATAGTAGAAGATATTATGGAAGTATTTATGGATGACTTTTCTGTATTCGGATGCTCATTCCCGGATTGCCTTCGTAATCTCGATCGTGTCCTCCAGCGATGCGAGGACACGCATCTTGTTTTAAATTGGGAAAAGAGTAACTTTATGGTTCGAGGAGGTTTTTTCCTCGTCCATAAGATTTCTATTAAGGGGATAGAGGTCAATAAGGCCAAAGTAGAAATCATAGAAAAGCTTCCTTAGCCGACTAAGGTTAAATCTATTAGGAGTTTCTTAGGTCACGCGGGCTTTTATAGGCGTTTCATTCAACATTTTTCAAAAATAACAAAGCCGCTAACTCGTCTCTTGGAAAAGGATTCACATTTTGTCTTTAGTAGCGATTGCGATTCTGGCTTTAATTTTATTAAAAGAAAACTTATCAATTCTCCCATTCTAGTGGGCCCTAATTGGTCCCTTCCGTTCAAAATCACGTGCGATTCGAGTGATATTGCCTTAGGTGCCGTTCTTGGCCAGCGCATAGAAAACATTTTCATCCTATTTATTACGCTAGCAAGACGCTTACTTTCGCACAAGTGAATTACATAACGACGGAAAAGGAACTCTGAGCCATCGTTTTCTCCTTTGATAAGTTTCGCTCGTATTTAACGCTATCTAAAGTTATCGTTTTTACAGATCACTCTGCCCTTAAATATTTACTAGATAAAACCGACGTGAAGCCCTTCCTTCTTCGATGGATCCTCCTCCTTCAAGAGTTTTACTTGGAGATTCGAGAAAAGATGGGCGTGGAAAATCTTGCGGCAGACCACCTTTCCCATTTCAAAAATCTTGCTGCGGAACGCTCGTTGAATCTGAAATAAATGACAGATTACCCGAGGAATGCCTTCTTGCCATTCGTTTGTGTTCGTCACCTTCGCATTGGTTCGTAGATTTTGCGAACTACTTAGTCGCGCGGGTACTTCCAAAAGAATTTTCAAGGCATCAAAAGATGAAATTCTTTTCCGACTTGAAAAATTTCTTTTGGGAAGACCAATTTCTTTTTCGTATCTACACGGACCAAGCGGTTCGAAGATGCGTCGCGGGTGTGGAGTGAATGAAAATACATAGGCACTGCCACAAGGGTCCAGCCGGGGGGAACTATCAAGCCATTCAGACCGCTAGGAAGGCGCTAGAGGCGGGCTACTTTTGGCCCACTCTCTTCAAAGACGCGCATGATTTTGTCCACGCATGCGATAGCTGTCAGCGGTCGGGTAACATCTCACGTCGAGACGAGATTCCCCAAAACATGTTTTTAGAATGCGAAGTCTTCGATTTATGGGGGATAGATATTGTAAGCCCCTACCTCCTTCTTATAAAAATACGTATATTTTAGTGGCGGTCGACTACGTATCAAGGTGGGTGGAAGCACAAGCTCTCCCCACCAACGATGCGCGAGTCATCGTGACATTTCTAAAAAAATTATTTTCTCGATCGGCACGCCTTGCACTATTGTTAGTGATAGGGGAACGCATTTCTGTAACGCTCTAATGGCTAAGACGTTAGCTAAATACTGAGTCACGCACAAACATGCCACCCCCTGCCACCCGCAAACAAGTGGCCAAGTTGAGGTAGTAAATCGAGAGATAAAACGAATATTAGAAAAAATAATTTCACTTAATAGGAAAGATTGGTCCGTTAAGCTTGACGACGCATTTTGGGCGTATCGTACGGCGTACAAAACCGCTACCGGGTGTACTCCGTTTCGATTAGTCTATGGCAAGCGTGCCATTAACCCGTAGAACTAGAACATCGCGCACTTTGGGCATTAAAACTTTTAAACCTTGGCGCTAACTTAGCCGCTCAGAATAGAAAACTGCAACTAAACGAGCTCGATGAATGGCGTGCGAATGCTTACGAGAGCAATAAGTTCTATAAGGAGCGTTCTAAGTTAAATCACGATCGAAAAATCAAAGCCCCAAAAATATTTTCTCCAGGCGATCTTGTCTTTCTGTACAATTCACATCTTAGGCTTTTCCCGGGTAAACTAAAATCACGAAGTTTCGTCCCCTTCAAGGTTGAAGAGGTTTGGCCATATGGGACCATACTCATCTCCCACCCTGAAAAAGGCACTTTTAAAGTGAACTGTCATCGGTTAAAGTCTTATATAGCGGGCGACCCTGTGATCGGTAGGAGTGAAACCATAACCCTTCTCCATATATAATCCCCGCCAATATAGTCAAGCTATAAGACTATAAACAAAGCGCTCCTGGGAGGCACCCCACGCTTAACTTTTTATTATTATACGTCTTTATTTATTATCCTTTCTATTTTTCTAATAACGGCAGGGTTTTTAATGGGCTTTCCCAAGTGCGGATCAGGGATGTTTTCTGCCCACCCTCTTTCTCTTTTTTCGTACATATAGCTGCTATCTTGTTCCTCATGCTTAGTATACAACATTTGGGACAATGTTGGAACTAAGTATGGGGGTGTTTTTGTATTTTCGTACTTTCTTTTTCTGCACCTTTATTTTCCCGGATTTCAAAAAATATATATATTAAAAATAAACAAAAATTTTAAAAAAACAGAACTTCAAAAATAAAAAAAATATATATATATAAAACACAAAAATCGAAAAATTTCATTTTTGAAACTTTGACTTATTTTTAACTCGGTCCGCGAGATCCAGCTCATCGAGCCATCCACATAACGAGTCATCTTGCGGCAACCTAGTTTTCATTTTTGTAAATATTTTTGTAACTATTTTTTGTAAATAATTTTTGTAAATAATTTTTGTAAGTATTTTTTGTAAATACTCTTTCTCTTTCCCCTCTCCTTTTTTCTCTCTCATCCTTGTAAATAACTTCTCTTTTTCTCCCAATTTTTTGTAAAGAGAATGAAAATTTTCTTAAATATACAAAAAAAAATTCACAATACTTAAAAATACAAAAAAATTCGCAAAACTTGAAAATCTAAAATTTTTTTATTTTCGCATTTTCCTTTCTTCAGTATGTATATATTAAAGCAATAAATAAAAAAATACAAAAAAAGATAATAACTTCAAAAATTCAAAAAATATATATATAATTTATGAAATAAATAAATCAAATATATCATTCCAAAGTTTTTTTTGCTATCCAAAAATTTTGTTTTGAGTTTATTTATATGCGAATTTGATCAATTCTTTGTTCAGTATTCGTTTGTTAATTATAGATTAAAAAATTTAAATAGTCGGGGTTAAGTTTTAAAGAATTTATTATACTTTGTTAAAAATAGGGGACTCGTTTTAGGCACTACTTCTAATTTTTCATAGATAGGAGCATGTGTACAATGTTAGAAAATAACGACTATAGAATTCAATTATGCTTACTTTTAGATTTCTGAAAAATTGGAACCTACAATTTATAAAGGTTGCTCTCAAAAATTTTTTAATTAAAAATCTAGTTTTCTTTTCTCCACTTACTTATCATGAACTACTTGGTATGATAAAAATTCCCCCCCCCCCCTAAAAAAAGACATCCTATGTCAATGGGAATAAGATTTCATTCCGTAAACATAGACACCCAATAATTAAAAAAAGATTATATGTTACGGAGTAAGAGGATAAAATTCATTACTCCTACACATATACATTGGGTTATTTTTTATTATGAAGAAAAAAATCATGTTAAGGAAAATAAGATTTCATTTTCCTATAACATCCAAATAAGAAAAAATGGAGGTTCGAGAAAAAATTACCTCGCCTTAAAATCCAAGCCTCTTCAAAAACCAACATCATCCCCCCTTAGCCAATTTCATGACTCTAGAATTAATTCAAAAATCTTTTGGATAAATTCGTAAATTGCATTATTTCCGATAAAACTCCTATAAGCTAAAGTTCATATAATTCCAAACTATTTTTGTTAATATAACCAATACAATTATTGCTTTCTATTTGATTACATCAAGAAGTCTTTTGGCCAAAAATTTTTCCCTGTTTAAATCATCTACATAATTTTAGGACTTAACTCTTATACCCCGTATATTTATTTAGATCTCTCTAATAATTAATTTAAGCGGTAGCAGAACTTAGAGTTTTTTATTATTCCTTATAAGTTAACCTCAAACTTTTGCTCTGGAATAGCAAAAGCTTAAGTATGGGGGTATTTGATGAGTTATAAATATACCTACTTTTATAGTAGTTTTTATTAAGTCATTATACTTTTTTTTGCCTTTTTGGTTGTTTTATTTAATAAATATGCTTCTTTTTGTAAAAACAATCCAAACATAAGTTTTTTTGTTTTCTGAATTTTTTTAAGAAAAAGTAAAAATTTTACCTGACACGCCCGTGTCATTGAGTCTGTTACGCCCGTATCGATGTTGGCACTCAACGCCTCCAGCCAGTAAAGCACAAGTTGATTTCCCCCAGCCAAGTGCCTAGTCACGCCCCCTGTCACGCACGTGTCGGACACGTGTCACTTCCAGAACCTTCCAGAACGAAGCCAGCTGCCGGATTTCGCCAAGTCAAACATGCAACCTTCGACACCCCCCCCTGTTACGCCCGTGACCAGGGCGTGTCACACCCGAAATTTTGTCTATAAATAAAAAAATTCTGTATTGCCCAAGGGTTAACTTTTTTAGCCAACTTTAGTGTGTTTTGTGGGCTGCCTTGGTGCACTTCCATCTCATGTAAGAATATTTCTCCCCCCTCCATTTTCATGTTTGTTTTAGCTTTTCCTTTTTCCTTGTAATAGCTTGTAATAACTTTAATCATGAAAAAAAATGTTTTCTTCTCTCTCTCTCTCTACATGGAATGTAAATGTATTTGGGTGCTTCACTTTCTTTCTCCTTTTTACCCTTATTTTCATCTTTGTTTTTCATTTCTATGAAAAGTGTGTGTGGGTTTGTGAGTGATGCTTTTATTTTTATTTATCTTCATAATGCAAAATTGTTAGGATAGCTCTTATGTTTTATGTTTTAATTTCAAGTTTTATGTTTCTTTGTTATAAAAAATTCATCATGTTAGGTTTTAAGTATATTTGTTTTAGAAAATTTCAAGATTTATGTTACCTAAAAAATTTCAACTTTTCCCTCCTTATGGGTTTTGCAAAAGTGCATTTGAAATGTGATTTTTGTTTTCCTTTAACTTAGGCTTTGTTTTGGTTGTAAAATTTTCATGTTCTTTTTAATTTTAAAAACCACTTTTTATTCACTTTTAGGAACCCTTAAGAAAGAAAAGGTTGTAAATTTAATTTTTCATGAACTTGAAAGTTTTCTTTAATTTCAAAACCATTTCCCTCTTTTAATTTTTATTTCATCTTTTTATTTGTTTTTGGCAAGTTGTAATGGTAGAAAAGTTGTAGTTTTAATTTTTAGATAACTTTCATTTTTATGTTATTTTTATGTGTGTGTGAGTGTATGAGTTAAATTTTCATTTTGTTCTTTTAAATTCCATGTTGTGTGTGTGAGTGTATGAGAATAACCTTTTGCGCTTTCTTTTATTCTTTCTTTAATTTATGTAGAGTGTGTGAGTGTAGGTGATAACTTTTAAGTCTTTGTTTTATTGCTTTCTTCAATTATGTAGAGTGTGTGCGTGTAGGTGATAATTTTATTGCTTTCATTCTCCCGCCCACTCATTTGATCCGGGACTCGCAATTTTATCGCTTTCTCAAATATGTAGAGTGTGTGCTTGTGTGCATATATTTCCGCCTACTCGTTAAGAGTTAAACGGCGTTCTGCTTTAATTTTCCGCCCACTCATTTGAGTGGGATTTGTAATTTTCATTTTTTGTAACTTAGTTTCTTTTTATTTATGCATTTATTTGCGCCTACTCGTTAAGAGTTAAATGGCGCATTGTTTTAATTTACCGCCTACTCGTTTGAGTAGTTCTCATCATTTACCGCCTACTCAGTTTTGAGTAGGACTTGTACTTGCCTTTATTTCCCGCCTACTCATTCGAGTAGGACTTGCTTTACTTAATTTTTTTATGGTTTTGAAGTGTGCGTGAGTTCCTGCATCAATTAGCTTTCTTTCAATTTATCTAAACGCCGTGTTTTTTTATGTTTTCTCTAATAACTGTTTAGCTCTTAAATTCAAACTCACGTTTCACTAAAAACCATAAAGTCGTCCCCATACCGATGAGTGGCTAATCTCTATTAGCCTTCGGCATTGAAGAGCATTGGGACATATAAAATGATTCAAAACAATTAAGGTTCTTTATTTTTATTTTAATTTAAGGAGTTAAGGTTTGCCCCGGGTTAACGACGCATAGGACCACATAATCGATGTGTGGGATCTATTTCCGTTATCCATACGCAATGTCGAGAGGCTGCATGTATGGACCGATCCCCCTTGGGTAAAGAGAACTACGTACGCCCCCTCGAAAGAGGAGAAGCGTAGTTCTACCGGATTGAGTTCCCCACCCAATAACGGGGTTCTAAGCATAATGCTTGCGTTAAGGGGAATCCTTCGTCGGACTAACGTTCTGTCGAATAGCCTTAGCGTCCAGGTGAGCGATATCCCTAGACCCAGGTGAGCTCATGTCTATGGAACCTCCTTGGCCAAGTTCCTTTTATTAATTTAAAAACTAAGTTCAATAATTGTTAAGAATTATTTTCGTCTTAATCTGATTCGATGCCGAGCGTTAACCCGTCATCGAATTAATGTAACTAAAATTCTGCTCTCTTTTCTTTCCGCTTTAATTAACTAAAAATCTCACCATACTGATAGTAAGATAATAGTCTTCTTGGAAGATTAGATATAATCAATGCGCCCCCGAGAACAATACGACCTCGGTATTCTCTCGAATACCGAGTACTACTTGCGATAGGTGCACTTTCCTCCTTTTGTTAGAAAACTCGATCTTCTAACCGGCCCGCGGAATCAGACCATTTCGAACCAACCACAGTCGGTCTCTATTCTGCAGCCATCAGCGACGTATTATAATGCAAAACATTGGATGGTGGAATTTCAAGTGGGAGATAAGGTATATTTAAAAATTTGGCTGATGCATTGAGTATCTTCAGTGCGAGGAATGAAGAAGCTCAGCCCAAGGTATGTGGGGCCTTATCTTGTGTTGGAAAGAATTGGACCCTTAGCTTATCGGCTGGAGCTGCTACCAGAGCTAGAGAATTTGCACGACGTCTTCCAGGTGTCATCACTTCGAAGGGCGCTGCTACAACCCGACAAACATATTCACATAACAGATGGGGTAGTAGCAACGCATAGATCTATTTGACTGGAGCCAGTGCGGATAGTAGACAGCGAAACAAGGAACTTGCACCGCAAAAGTGTTCCTTTGGTAAAAGAATTGTGGTCTAATCACGGGAAAGGGGAATTTTCATGGGAGCCGGTGGACTTGATGTAGAACTGCTACCTAGCGTTGTTTCTCTAAGATAAATTTGATTAGCACATTTTATTTCATGATATAATTCACCATGGCTCTAACTGATTTCGGGGACGAAATCTTTAATTTTGTTTATAGGATATGTAACATCCCATTTCATGCTAGACCCCTCGCACGTATTTTGAGCCTGGAAAATATGCATAGGTGCTTAGCGTTGAGTAGGTCGATTGGAATCGACGATTAGATGAGGAATTTATGTCAAATATTGGGCAATGTGGTATTTCATCCACCAGGGAATCGAGATGGATTGTTCTCGAGAAAAGCCTTGCTGTCTTGGAAATAATAAAAGGGACAGGCTAAGGAAGCCAACAAATTCATCGAACTCAGAAGAGTTCTTCGAACTAAACATTTCGTTGAGCTCAGGAGATTCGTCGAGCTCATTTCGTCAAACTCAGATTTCGTCGAACTCGATTTGTTGAGTAGAGACTTAGTGGAATAAAATCCATAAGCTGAGATTTAGTCGACCAGATATCGTCGAGCTCAGGAGATTCGTCGAGCTCATTTCGTCGAACCAATGTTTCGTCGACCTCGATTCGTTGATAAGAGACTTAGAGGATTAAAGCCGTGAACTAAGATTTAGTCGAACAGATTACGTCGAGCTGAGATTTTGTCGGGCATTCGTCAAACTCCGTTAGACGATTCTCAGCCACCGTTCGAAACTACTTGACTGGAGGTCCAATAGTATAATGATACATGGTGGAGTAGTTTAACCTGATACCTTAATATAAAAGAGGAGAGTCAACCCTAGCCGTCACTTTGATTATTGCCAACCTTTTATTTGTGCGGACTTGACAGAAGAAGAGGAGCAGATCGCTGGAGCCAACCTTCTTTCCCGTAATGAACAAAAATCAACAAAGGAGAGGAAGATGCCGCAAAGAAGGGTGACAAGTTCCATGGCCGAAAATGTCGGAAATGAGGTGAGCGTCCTACCCTCTCCCTTGGTGCTAGATCTCTAGTTATTCCTAGGAGAGATATCGACTCAAAAGAGTCATGATTGCAAGAAGAAGGTTTCTAGGAAGAGGCCATTCTCGGGATTGTGCCCTATGGATAGTAATGTCTTAACCCTCTCCTCTCTTCTTGAGTAGATGGTGGACTTGGTTCGTGAAGAGAAATTGGTCTAATGAGGTGAATAGGGTGGAGGAATTCCTGGATATACTTTTGAACATATGGCTTGGTGAAGGAGATCAACCGACATCATTTACCTGCTTTAAGATGTGTGCAGAAATCTATTTTCAACACGCAACAGTCTTTAAGGCCTATTTTGAGTATGTTGTGACCAGATCTGGGTTTCGGTCTGAATACAAAAGTTGTAGAGCTTGTAAAGTCCTTTCAAACGGGTGGTTACTCATTTTTGTATGAGGTCTGTAGCTTCAAGAATGTCCAATCGAAGTTGTTGTGTATTTATGGTGTATTAACCCATGGTTCTCGGGTTGGTGAAGAGGAGGTATAATGCTGACGTTAAGTTAGGTGAACATGGAATATAGGCATAATGATAAGAAGATGTAGATGAGATTTGGTTGGTCAACCCTTAGACAAACAAATGACTTGTTATAAGTATTGTACAACGATTTGGGACTGGTAAACAAATGGTTTAACTTATGTGTATTCAGGAGAAAGTTCGTAGCAAACAATGTTAGGCTTGTTGGACATAAGTTATTAGTGTATGTGGTAAGTAAATGATTGCTGGCATAAGGATGATGAATCCTTAAGGAAAATAAATGGCTTGATGTGGGTGACTATTTGACGCACTAGATTGATGTGTTGATAAGGGACTCGGTGTAGAGCCCTTGTGTGCTATTGAGCACGGAATGTGGTTAATGAAAAGAGACACATTGTGGAGTCCAGAGATGTCAAATTGAATGCGGTATAAGTTGACACGCGGTGTTATAATCCTAGGTTAATGATAATGTAGCAGGTTTGCAGGCTCGCCAGTCGTCACATCGATGGGAGTTGACAGATAGACTTTGGGCGGTTGGGCTTGATCCTCGGTGTTCATTCCCGAGGCTCCTTCGGGGCCAAGTGGATGGTTGGACTTGGTCCTAATGATTTTTCCGAGGATCCTTCCAGGTAACAACAAAGGCCAGTTCAAGGCTTGGTTCTCGGTGCACTTCTACCCGAGACTCCTGCTGAGCCGTAGTACGCATGTGAGCTCCGCTGTTATATTCTTAGCATTGAGGCATACGGAGGCCTTGGTCAGGTATTGTGGATGCCAGCCTTGTAGTGGAGATGCCCGCTTTAATGTCACCTCCTAGCCACGATAGTTGACGCCTGAGAGGTTTGCTACCTGCTTGAAAACTGGGAACTACAAGTCTGTGTCAACATAGCAGTTGCATGTGCTTGATCATGGGTGAGTCATTGCATTGCATTCATATCATTACATACAATACATGCACAAGATCCTCATCATATAGGTTTGTATGAGCACTCCTATACGATCAGTTACTTTACAGTTAAGCCGATCCTTAACTTATAAGTTTGTATGGGCATTCTTATAAGTAAAGTTACTTTCCTGTTGTAGATCAATATGCTTAGAAAGATTTATATAACTTGAGTAGAATTGTAAGATTAGAATGCTGATAATATTATTATAAATTACTTATATTGCTACTCATTACATATATACTTACTCCACCTTCTTGTAATACTGTTTTTATATACATATATATATTATACCTTGTCCTTTTCAGCGCCAGGGGCCGAGGAGCCGCCGGGGGAGAGAATAAGATAACCACTTAGTCTTTATGACTAACGGTTGCTACGCCATCCATTTTTAAGAAGTAATCCAGTATAGTGAGTTGCAGTAGATCATACAGCAGGGTAGCCTGGCCAGAGAGTCAGGGCCTGATATGACAGCTCCGTCAATGCCGTTTGTCACCGATGTAAGTTTTGGAGATTACCTTGTAGCCTTTTTGGCATTTCATACTCTGATATTATAGAAGCCTGATGGAGCTTCTTTAGTAGTTGCACTTTTTTTGGACTTTATTTGCTTATGTATGGATTAGACTTCTATTACATATTATTGGTTGGGTTGGCAATGGATGATATTGTTTTTTTCCAACAGAATAGGCGTCTTGTGGTACAGACCAGCACGTGTCTTGGTACTACCGCAAGGCGGCTGTTCTGGGCATAAGACTCCCCACGTCCTGTCTTGTGTTTCGGGAGGGGGGCTTACAAATGGTATCAGACGTGCAACGATCCTGCAATTAGGATGTTATCGAAAAATGGTGCCACCCATGTTTGAATATACAGTTTGGGGACAAACTGACTTTGCGGAAGCAGTGGTGTGCCCATATGTAATTCATACAAAGCATGTCCAACCCTTACCTTACGATTAGCCAAACTGACCCTAGTTTTGTACCCTACGAGTAGGTCCCAGTGCATGTAGAACCGGTTGGGCAGACTCCTACCTCTCCTGTACCATCTCAGTTTCAGCAATCAGAGCTGGGAGAAATGTTGACGGCCATTTTGGACGCCTTTAATGCGCAATAAGCTCCGATGCAACAACAGTGTCTGGGCTCTAACTAGTTAAGCACCTTCCGATCTATTTCCCCCTGCCTACCTTGGGGTAGAGCTATCCATTCGCACGGAAGAATTTCCTGACACCATACAAGACGTGTTGGCAGGGATTAGGTGTCCAACAAACATGGTTGTGACTTTGGAAGTGTCATTCCTACAACTACATGCAAAAAGGTGGCGGGAGTCCCTCATGGTCTCCACCATTAAAGGGCTAGTTTATAAGGAGATTTGATGGAGTGAGTTCTCAGGAGCCTTTTTAGAGCACTTTATTCCCTTATCTGCTCGAGATGAACTCGAAGAGAGATTTATACAGCTGAAGCAAGGATCGAAGTCAGTTGTGGAGTATCAACAAGAGTTCCAATATCTTGCGAGATTTGCTGATTCATATGACTTGGATGATAGAGGATATGCTAAATGCTTCTACAAAGGGCTGTGGGACTCCCTAAGGCAGACCCTTTTATTTATAGCAGATACAGCTTAGCGGAGATAATTGACGTGGCGAAGAGATTGGAGGCGGACCACTTGGGAAGTTGAAAGAGACCCACTGCGGACGTGATGGAAGATGGCCCTAGTAACAAAATAAGGCATGACAATAGAGGTGGAAGAGAATACCAGAGAGGTGGAGGGTAATTCCACCGAAATTTTAGAATGGAGCGCCAGGTCCCATAACCGCCAACAATTCCCCCACCTCCAACGTTTCAACAGTTCCAAAAACATGAAGGGCGGTTTGAGCGAATCTGCTATCAGTGCAATCAACCGAGTCATATTCGACGCTATTGTACATAGTTAGGTGAAAATGCCCCTCCGTCTTTCCCTGTGCCAGCTCCACGAGGGCGAGGACATATTCGTTGTCGAGGACGAGGACCACGAGGGAGGAATCCTCGGCATGCGCGGGAGCATGTGTTTGCACTGGACATGACGCAAGGACGAGACACACAAGATGTGATTGCAGGTACGTAGTGATTTAATTAATGTGTTATAAGTATTTTCCTTTTATGTTGCATAAGAAACGCTAGAAATCTAGCGTGAGCCTTGCTTTTGGTGCTTAGGCATCGTGACGGTTAGTGGAAAGCCAACACATATGCTATTTTATACTGGCGCAACTCACTTGTTCCTTTCGGCGGATTTTGTTAAAGACATAGAAACCGTGCACCATTTCATCGGTACCACTCAGATAGTATGACTCTCCGATGGTTCTGAAATGACGTCGTCAACAAGTTTTGATTTTGACATACTCATAAGAGGAAAGTTCTATGAAACTTCATCAACGGTATTGGGGATCCCAGAGTTTGACCTCATGCTTGGCATGAATTGGTTGAATTGGAACAAGGCTAAGATTGATTGCACGACAAGACAGATTTTCCTAAGGCATGCAGATTCAGAAGTCATTTTCCAAGGTATTGAATTCATACCCCGTATTTTGTTATCATCGATACAGGCCTTAAAAGCCCATTTGAAGGGGGATGAGGTTTATATGATTTGATTCGAACTGAAAAAGATGGCAATAGACATAAAGGATGTACGGGTGGTGCAAGATTTTCCCGAGATATTTCCCAAGAAATTGCTAGGATTGCCCCCGCATAGAGAGGGGGATTTCCAAATTAAATTAATACCGGGTGCAAACCCGAACTCTTGGACTCCGTACAGAATGGCCTCAAAGGAACTAACAGAGTTTAGAGTTCAGTTACAAGAGTTGGTGGAGTCTGAGTTTGTTCGCCCAAGTTCATCGCCTTGGGGAACCCCTATTCTGTTTGTGAAGAAAAAGGATGGTACCTTAAGATTGTGTATCGATTACCGGGAGTTCAATCGACAAATGGTGCGGAACACCTATCCGCTACACTGAATTGACGAGTTCTTCGATAAATTGGTGGGAGCACATTGATGCGGTCGCGAGAAGTGTACTTATCGCACAAGTATTATAAAATGGGTGGCTTTCCCAAGTATCGATCTCTCAAGGAACACCGCAAGGTGGAGTTTCTTATAGGAGGACTTGAGATTGACGTCTTCAGGTCTATGCTACAAAAGGGGGTTTTGGTGGGTTGCGGAAAAATAAAGTTAAATACTAAAAACTACTCCTATGCAATGTCGCTATGCGATACTTCGCCAAGCGGGATGGAAGACTACACGGGCCGCTATGCACCGAATTGCTAGGCGGATGGACGAGTAGGCAAGCTTAAGAACAAAAAGAACAGTGGAATTTGAGGGTCGTAAGCACCTCTTCGCTACGCATGCCACTAGCTATCGCTAGTGTGGCACGGTGTGGTGGGGGATGGAAAATAAAGGCGCACCTCAAGCAAATAACATAAATATGTAATCACATAGACATGATTGTATACATATGTTTATCAAAAATAAGAACAACTTCATCATATACAATAGATCAACTAAACTATCAACAACAAGAGAAGAAAAGTGTGCGAAATCGACTAGATCCGAAGTCTTGTTGAGGGTTCATGAAAGGAATCGCCAGTTTGTCAATCCGCATCCTAGCTTGATCCTCAACTGCGTCCGGGGTAGAGGAGGCTGTCACTCACTCCCAATGGGCCCGTTTTATTCATGTCACAAGCCGGTGGAAGATGGAAAAAACTTCTCCTAGCTTGATGGAGAAAGCTAGGTGAACACTCTTCTTGAAGCTTTGGGATGAAGGAGGAGGCCGAGAGGAAGATCCAGCTTGAGTTTGGCGTTGAATGCTTGCCCAGATCTCATCCCCTTGGTGGAGCAGCGGAGTTCTCCCTAAAAATGTGGAGGAAGTGGCTCGGAAAAGTCTCTCTGAAACGAAGAGAAATCTGCGCTTAAATAGAAAAGTCAGAAAAAATGGTCACTCACGGTTTGGCACACGACCGTGCATGAACCGTGCGATATTCGCGTGCAGAAAATGACTTGTAGAAGAGAGGCGTTGACCTGTGTGTTTTACTCGCACACGGTCGATTCCGCCCGTGCGTGAAGGAAATCGCACGGGTAGCAATAGAGTTGGAAATCAAGGCAAGCAGGGGAACCGTGTGTTTTACTTGTGCATGGGCGCTGTCTCCCGTACACGAACTAAACGCACGATTAAGCACAGATCACTAGAAAGCTTGGAAAAAGGTGCAGGCCGTGCGATTCCTTCTCGCATGGTTTGGCTGAAACTGTGCGGGATCAAATCATACGGGGAGAAACAGATGCCCCCAGGAATGCTGTGTGAAATGCACGATTACACTGAAACCATGTGTGACGATATGTGCCCGACCGTTCATTTTACACAGAACAAAAAAAGGAATTTGGGACGTCCCGACTACCTGTATAGAAATAAAAACAAACTGCAACACATGCTCCCAGCACCAAAATGGAAACAACAACAACAAAAAGAAACATGGGGAGCACCATGTGCTTACACCCAAAAAAAGAATGCACAATTGCTCACCCTCGGGCACAAAAAAGTGCACAATGAGGTCAAAGACCGGACAATGCAAATATAACCGAATACCGGTTGAAATGCAGTGCACGAGTGAGAAAACAAACCTAGATAAGTCTGAAGAATACTATAAATATTGGACTCATCACACCACCAGACATAAACATTTGCTCGTCTCGAGCAAATCATCTCTCCATGGACTCGAAAACAACAAAGTTGGCTTAGTAATTTCTAAATACAGTAAAACGAGATATCAAATACATCATGGACGTAGAAAATATAATAGATAAAATTTTTCATTAAGCTACGAAGTTTATAAATTTTGACAGGTGTAAATAAATATTGTAATTACTCAAAATAGGAATGTTGCAGAATCGTTTGGTCATGCGTAGGACGAAAGTAGACATGACACTATGATGAGCATTGCCAAAGACCGGAGCTCGTGATCACCTCCAAAGAAATCCATCAATGTTGGGTACCATACTCTTATTCGTTCACACTCTCTCCACAGCGCTAGTTCGACTCAAGCATGAATCCGTAGGACTTTAGGATAATAATTAGGCTTGGGTGCATACGTAGATAATGATGCAAAATGTAAAACAGCGGCTACGCACAACCCAAATGAGCTCATACAAATGCATATCCTCTTGAAAATAATACGTGCTGGTGCACCACACAACCAAACTTTAACTTGACAACACTAGTGTGTGCACCGCCAACCGCCATAGCACAACATAAACATAATTTTCATTTAAAATTTTTCATCTTTCATATCAAACAACATTTTTTTCTTTTTCAATTTTTTTTATAACAACATTTAGCCAAATTAGCATTAACATCTCCACCTCACAACCACAAACTACATCGCAGCAACAACAACTAGCCGAAGAATTAACATACTAATAGCTATAAATAAGGGTGTGCTACTAGGAAAGGTCTTTAGGCTTTGGTGATTGCAAGTAGAGATAAATAAAAAGGTGGGATAGACGCAAAATGGGCTAACAAGGATTATCGTTTGGATGGGTACAAGGTTCAACCGGGCCCAAATGATGTCCTACGTCACGCTCACGCTTTACTAACCAAGCATCAATGCTTCGAGAGTAGCTTGGGGCAAGTTCTTAGCCATAGAGAAAGATGATCCTTCCTCCCGACTCGAGCAATACGAGGCTAGTGACGGCTACACACATTCATATACTACCATTCGATTACTCCAGATTCAACATTTTTTGAGTAGCACAAACAATATTTACGAATACAAAAAAATATAAACTACAAGCATAAAAAATTGAATCTATACCTTTTTTACGCAGACCAATAGTACTCGATTTGGAGCACTACACGAGTTTCACACTACTCTATCCTAAAATTCTAAGCCAACACTCCTATTTTAAATCCCACACAAAAGATATAAATTTGATTCGAGCCGAGCGCGTGCTTAAGATCGCGCTCATGTGGGTGTAGGTGCACAATGCGGACATGAAAACAGAAAATGAAAATAACTTTTGGAATGAATGTGCTAATAGTGCTTGTGCATCGGTAACTTGCATAACTCTCCCCCACCAGACTCGATCTAAGCAACCTATCAAAAGATTTGCAATAAAAACAGTGAAGAAAGAGTTGGGGGAAAAGTTACCCATGCTCAGCTTATGAGCATACAAGAAGATTGGCGTGAAAGCATGAAGCCAAACCTGTAAAAATATAACTCCTCCACTGCACAAGGAAAAAGGCCACCTACAAAACAGCTCAAGCAAAATTTGAATATAATAGCTATACAAAACATTGAAAAAGATTTTAAAACAGTAAAAAAAACTAACTATAACTACTCCTAGATAAGTACTGGGGTTATTGTCATCCCAGCATGACTTATTAAATTCTATACAGTTCTAGCTAATAGGTCTATGAAATAGAAAATGTATAGGTAACTGTTCCATTATCCATTTCGGCAACGGGTACCGATACGGAGACAAAACAGTTACCCCTCTACCTAAATAATAATACCTGAAAATCTAAGGTAGAGGAAACATGAAATAAGATGAGGAGGAGCACTAGTCCTCGCTCATCTTATCACAAAACAAATCCTTGCCTGGCAAGGTGTCATCCATCTCAGGTGTGTAGGAAGCGATAGCAACGACATGAGCAAAAGTCTCATCATCATCCCAGCTTACCGGTGGTGACTCGACCTGTACATTCTCAGATAGAGAAAGGGGATCAAAAAATAAAGGAGATGAAGAACTAAAATTATCAAAAATAGGGGGAGTGGTCCTGGTCTAACTCCTAGCAGGATCCAAGCATAGATCATCGTTGGTGTCATATGATTCGTATCGTGGAGAATCCGAGGACTCGAGGTCCGCGGGGTAAGAGGAACGGCCTCGTCCAATAAAGAGGTGCAAACCTCCACATCGTAAAGGCAATATTCCTCATCCTACCGGGGTGCGTAAAAGTTTTCCGAAGACCCACATTCTCCATCGGAGATAGTAGATTCATCATCCCACTTCGCCGCAACCTTTGGCACCAAATCATCCTCGAATACGTCATCATCAACCGAGTCATAAAAAAGGGGAGTAGCACGCTCAGAAAAAAATTACGGAGGGGCAAAATTGCTCTCAAAATTGAGCACTAAATGAGAGGACCCCCTTTACAAGATAATTCGAAGACACCACCCCGTCAACATGAACATTTTCTGCTTCCCATACAGGATCGCCCATGGATTCCTGATCCTCTTTTTGCTGGCTAACACAGGAGTGATCGTGATCACACAAGGGAAGCTCGTATAAAGGGAGCGAGGAACCCATGAAGGATCTGTATGCAGCGAGAGATTCCTCTGTAATCTCAACGAGTAAAGTTAGAGGTAGATGAGCGATATCAGTGTATGGGCCAGGCAATACCCTGGTAGTCCTGTCTAGAACAGTCTTCCGCAAATGGTAGGTTGTTGCGCACACGCCCTAACAGGGAGAAGGCTCGCACAAGAGAGGGATGTCCTTCACCATGTGGTCTACACCTTGACATAACAAACATATAATACAATGCACGGCTTTCATAACAGTCATAACATCAATGCATCGACGCAAAGTTACATAGAGACGGCACTCGGCTACGGAATACATCGCAAACAAAAATATTTACCAAAAAGTGTGTTACACACTAAAATAAAAATATAACGGATCTGTTGTCTAAACCAAAAATCAGAAAAGGGGCAAAAAGAAATAAGCTAAGAAATGGAAAATAGGAAAATAAATAAAAACAAGTAACAATAATCACAAGATCTCCTTTTAGAAAACTCACACGGCTGTGCTCCCCGGCAACGGCGCCAAAAACTTGATACAGTCGTGGCAAGTGTAGCAGTCGCACAAGTAATATAAAATAGGTGGCTTTCCCAAGTATCGATCTCTCAAGGAACACCGTAAGGTGGAGTTTCTTCTAGGAGGAGTTGAGATTGAAGTCTACAGGTCTAAGCTACGAAAAGGGGGTTTTGGTGTGTTGCGGGAAAATAAAGTAAAATACTAACAATTACTCCTACGCAACGCCGCTATACGATGCTTCGCCAGGCGGGATGGAAGACAACACGTGCCGCTATGCACCAAATCGCTAGGCGGATGGACGAGTAGGCAAGCGTAAGAACCAAAAGAACAGCGGAATTTGAGGGTCGTAAGCACCTCTTTGCTACGCACGCTACTAGAAATTACTAGTGCGACACAGTGTGGTGGGGGATAGAAAATAAAGGTGCACCTCAAGCAAATAACATAAATATGAAATCACATAGACATGATTGTATACATATGTTTATCTAAATAAGAACAACTTCATCCTATACAAGAGATCAACTAAACTATCAATAACAAGAGAAGAAAAGTGTGCGAAATCGACCAGATCCGCAGTCTTGCTGAGGGTTCACGGAAAGAATTGCCGGGTTATCAATCCGCATCCTAGCTCGGTCCTAAACTGCTTCTGGGGTAGAGGAGGTTGTCATTCACTCCTAATGGGCTCCTCTTCTTCGTGTCAGAAGCATATGGAGGATGGCACACATTTCTCCTAGCTTGATGGAGAAAGCTAGGTCAACACTCTTCTTGAAGCTCAAGGATGAAGGAGGAGGCCGAGAGGAAGCTCCGACTTGAGTTTGGCGTTGAATGCTTGCCCGGTTCTCCTCCCCTTGGTGGAACGGCGGAGTTCGCCCTAAAATTGCGGAGGAAGTGGCGGGGAAAAAGTCACTCTAAAACGGAGAGAAATCTGCGCTTAAATAGAAATGCCATAAAAAATGGTCACGCACAGTCTAGCGCATGACCGTACGTGAACTGTGCGATATTCGCGCGGAAAAATGACTTGAAGAAGAGAGGCATTGACCCGTACGTTTTACTCGTGCACGGGGAATTCCGCCCATGCGTGAAGGAAATCGCATGGGTAGCAATAGAGTTGGAAATCAAGGCAAGCAGGGGAACCGTTCGTTTTACTCACGCACGGGCATTGCCGCCCGTGCATGAACGAAACGCACGATTAACCATAGATCACTGGAAAGCATGGCAAAAGGTGCAGGCCGTGCGATTCCTTCTCGCACGGTTTGGCCGAAACCGTGCAGGAACAAATTGCAAGGGTAGAAACAGATGCCCCCGGGAATGCTGTGTGAAACGCATGATTGCACTTAAAACGTGCGCGAATAAATTCGCATGACATGCGTTTTACACAGAACTGAAAATGGAATTTGGGACGTCCCGACTACCTGCATAGAAATAAAAACAAATTGGAGTACAGGTTCCCTGCGCCAAAATGGAAACAACAACAAAAAAAAATATGGGGAGCACCATGTGCTTACTCCCAACAAAAGAATGCGCAATTGCACACCCTCGGGACCAAAATAGTGCATAATAATGTCAAAGACTGGACAATGCAAATATAACTTAATACCGATTGAAATGTAGTGCACGAGTGAGAAAACAAGCCCAGATGAGTCCGAAAAACACTATAAATATCTGACCCATCAAGCATTGGTTCTCCAAGTTTGATTTGTTTTCGAGATATTATCAGCGGAGGATACAGGAAGGAGATATTCAGAAGACGGCATTCAACTCAAGGTACGAACTGTAGGAATTCACTGTGATGTCGTTTGTGCTTACAAACGCTCCTTCATCATTCATTATCCTGATGAACAAAGTGTTTGAGCCATATCTAGACATCTTCGTCATCATCGTCATCAATGTCATTTTTGTCTACTCGAAGACAGAAGAGGAGGATGTTGAACATTTGACCTTGGTGCTAAAGAAGTTAAAAGAGCATGCTTTGTGTGTAAAATTCAGCAAGTGCAAATTCTGGCTCCAAGAAGTTGCCTTCTTAGGCCATGTGATCAGTGGGGCTGGACAAGCTGTGGACCCGGCCAAGGTGCATACCGTGAAGGAATGGGCATCCTTGAAGGCAACGGGTGATGTGCAAAGCTTCCTCGGACTTGCTGGGTATTATCGCAAGTTCGTGAAGGGATTCTCCAAGATAACCCTTCCTCTTACTACATTGACGTAGAAAGGTGTGCCTTACGAGTGGACACCCCAGTATGAAGCTGTGTTCCAGGAACTGAAAGATATACTTACTACCGCAACCATCCTAGACCTTTTATCTGGGAAGGAAGGATTTCAATTCTTAAATAACGCGTCATACAAGGGATGGGGGCAGTACTGATGCAGCACGGTTATGTGATTGCACATGCCTTAAGGCAACTAAAGAAGCATGAAGTCAATTATCCAGTTCACGAATTAGAACTGTGGGTTGTGGTATTCACCCTAAAAGTTTGGAGACACTACCTATATGGAGTCCATTGCGAGTTATTTTCGGACCACAAAAATCTAAAGTATGTTCATATTCAGAAGGAACTGAATTTGAGGAAGCGGCGCTGGTTGGAATTTTGGTACGATTATGAGTTCACCTTGAACTACCACCCCTAAAAAAGCAAACTCGGTGGATGATGCATTGAGCAGAAAAGTACCAGACTCGAGCTCTGAGTCTCGGTTAATGAGTATGGAATTAGCTCGAATGCTCGAGGAAATGGAGATCATATTGGTGTATAAAGTTCCTTCAAAAAAGTATACGGAGTACTTGGCGACCATGAGTATAGTCTGTGATATTTGGGACCAAATCCAGGCAAAACAAGGAAAAGAAGCTGCTTTGGCTCACGTGATTAAGACAGTTGAGGGTGGATCCACCGAGGAGTATATATTAAAAGAAGGCCTCGTTTATTTTCGTGGCCGGCTCTACATTCCCAAGGGCGGTGAAATCCGAGAAGACATATTAAGAGAAGCGCATTGTTCTATGTATTCAGTCCACCCCGGAATTTCAAAAATATAAAGCGACCTACGGAAGACTATGTTCTGTCGGGTAATGAAGAAAGATGTCAAGTTCTATGTTACACACTGCGAAGCATGTCAGAAGGTGAAGGTGGAGTGCAGAAGTGCCAGGATTGTTATAGTCATTTCCCATTCTGGTATGGAATTCCGAGGATATCTCTATGGAATTTGTCCATGGGTTACCGCAATCGCGCTCCGGAAATGATTCGATTCGGGTGATTGTAGATCGCTTTACGAAGGTGGCTAGATTTATTCCTATGAAGAAGGAGGCACATGTGGATATTTTAGTCCGACTCTTTGTGGAACAGTTTGTATGATATCATGGGGTGCCAAAGATAATCGTCTCCGACCGCGATGGTCATTTTACCTCCAAAGAATGGAGAGCAGTACAAACATACTTGGGATCTCAACTTAACTTCTGCACCGCTTTTCATCCACAGACTGATTGGCAGTCTGAAAGGAACATTAGAACATTAGAAGATCTCCTGAGGTTATGTGTGTTAGACCGGAGCGAGCTGTGGGTAAGGCTCTTACCATTGGTGGAATTTTCTTATAAAAATAGCCATCATGCTAGCAACGGGATGGCACCGCACGAAGCTCTTTATGGGAGGAAGTGTAGGACTCCTCTATCATGGGTACAGGATAAAGACCAAAAGGTTTTAGGAATTGAGTATATTGATTACACCGATGCACTCCTGAGATTGATACAAGACCATATGCTCGAGGCTCAGAGTCGGCAGGTGAAATATTATAATGCAAAACATCGCATGGTTGAATTTCAAGTGGGAGATAAGGTATATTTAAAAAATCAAGCTGAAGCATGGAGTATCTCGAGTGCGAGGAATGAAAAAGCTCAGCCCAAAGTATGTGGGGCTTTATGTTATGTTCGAAAGAATTGGACCTTTAGCTTACCGATTGGAGCTCCCACCAAAGCTAGAGAATTTACACGACGTCTTCCATGTGTCAACACTTCGAAGGGCACTACTACAACCTTACCAACATGTTCACACCACAGATGGGGTGGTAGCAATGCATAGATCTGTTCGACTAGAGCCAGTGCAGATAGTATAGAGCGAAATAAGGAACTTGCACCGAAAAAGTGTTCCTTTGGTAATGTATTGTGGTCTAATCACGGGAAGGAGGAATTTACATGGGAGCCGAAGGACTTGATGCGAAAGAGCTACCGGGCATTGTTCCTCCAAGGTAAATTTGATTAGCACATTTTATTTCATGATATAATTCACCATTGCCCTAACTAATTTCGGGGACGAAATCTTTTATTATGTTTGTAGCATTTGTAACATCCACTTTTGTGTTAGACCCCGCATGCATTTTGAGCCGAGAAAATTGGCTCAGGTGCTTAGCGTTGAGTAAGTCGATTGGACTCGATGATTAGATGAGGAATATATGTAGAATATTATGTAATATGATATTTCATCTACCAGGGAATCAAGATGGATTGTTCTCGAGAAAAGCCTTGCTGTCTCGGAAACAATCAAAGGGACCAACTATAAGACTCCATTTATTTTTCTTATTTTTAAACCACCGGGGTCTTAGGTCGAAAAAAGCCGCTTTGAGGTGACACCTTCACACCCGGAAAGGCCATCACTATAAAACGTTGATCCTTCCAGCCAAATCAATCACAGAAAAGTAGCAAAATAATTAAAAGGCAAGTCCACATAAATCATATATATAGTAAATAATCTCCACAAAGGGAGAGTCCACAAAAATATTAAAGCAACAGAAAATAGGGCTCATGCCCGGTACATCAATATCCTCACTATTAATCACTCAGCGCAGAAGCAAAAGCTAAATATCTACTAACGATCAGGACTCACGGTCCTAGCAGCATGAACTCCGGTGCTAGACTGTCCCATCTCCAAGCGTGTCGACCTCCGGGGCTGCTCCTCCATGCTGGGCTCCACGGTCCCCTAAAATGATGTGGTTCAAAAACCGTTAGTCTAAAAGACTAAGTCCTATCATCCCCCACCCCTTCCCCCATGGCTCGTAGGCACCGAGCGGGGAGGAGGAAAGGAAAGGTAGTGAGGGTGGAGAATGAACAAGAAGAAGGTGATGACGGAACTAATCTAGCAGTTCTATGAGTATATAATGCAGTAATGATAGTATGAAAGACATAATATATAATATGTAACATTAACTTATATGAAAACACATAAGCTAAGGGATCTTCCACAAGGCTCTTGTCGTAAAAAAGGCCTAACCCAATATATACGATGGGGTGTCTTTTTTGTAGCAGCATGTATATATCTACAGGGTAAAAAACCTTAACTTATAAGCACGCTCACGCGAACTTATTAGCCAAGGGGTCGTTTTGCAGGGCCTACTGTATAAAGTGTCCCATACCACTTTATACAATAGGTGTAGGGGTTATATGCAATGATAATGGCATGACATGAAAAACATGGTATGATGTGAACATGCAAGTGCAATTCACCCACTCGACTCTGTGCACACAGACCTTTAGTTCCGCCTTTCTGGAGCCTAACCACCTAGAATACCTCCGTAGTGGCAAACAGAAGCGGTGGGTTTGGCCTCACCCACATCTAAACCGGTAATTGCACTACAAGTAAGACCTATTGTAAGCCTCGATGCTGGAGCATTTAGCGGAGCTCCTGCGTACTCTTGCCAACTGGCGCTCTGGACTTTATCTGGCGAAGTGAAAAACCACACTTGCTGAGTTGACGTATTGGCGTCGGTGCATAGACCCTCCAATATCGAAGACCCACCACATTAAACTTTATGGACATGCAATCTTATGAATTAGCTACCGAGCCAAAGTTCCCCGAACCATACCATCTGTAACAATCAACAACTGAGCCTATGCTCCTAGGACAACTTTCCCATCATCAAACCACCGAGCCTACTGCCTGTGTGACCCAACCTAATATCCCGAGACATCGAGGTGAGTGAAAGTAAATCCCTAGTTATGTTAGTTACTATTGCAATTGATGTGCTCTCGGTAAGTTTACCGATCACGGACAAGTAATAAAGATGAGGAGTAGCTTCCCCAGATATCGATCTCACGCGGAGTGCAAGTAGGTAGCATGGACATAAATTTTGGAAAAACGAATGCATGTGAACCTATGAAAAAGATGGAGGTTTGGGGTTTGGTTTTGGATTCCTATGCTAAGCATAATTAAACTAGTGTGGGTCGCCTTCACCGCGTCGTATGGGTGGATCACTCCAACGAGTAATAATATAGATGAACGGACAAACGAGGGTTATAAACACCTCTTCGCAGCGCGCGCTTCTAACAATCACTAGAACGGCTCAAACACAACCAAAGATTAAAACATCATTAACAAACCTAGATGAAACTCAAGAAAAAATAGTTTTATCAAGTTATGAGTTTACCAACAGTAGTTTAGAACATAACAAGCTTAAAAAGTGGAGAAAAACAACCGAGCGCACGAAAGCTCTCCAAGATTCTCGGCCAGAAGTGAAGGATGTCAATCCTCATCCTAGCTCGGTCTTCGGAAGGCATCTGGGATCCAGAAGGGCTATCACTTCCTTATTCTAACCCGTTCTCTTCGTGTCGAGTCGCTGAGTCAGATCTAAATTGAGAACTTCTCAAGTGCAGCAACAAGTAGCTCTGATGGTAGCTAGGAGGTTGAAGAAGATGAAGATAGCCGAATATGGAACTTTTACAAGCTTTCAGAGGAGAAATGGTGGCCGGAAGAGCTTCCCATGGAGGAGAGAGAGAGGGACGGCTGGAGGCTGGATTTCTCTCTCAAAGGAGCGGAAATAGCGGGAGAAAACGGAGTTGTTTTTCGGTCTAGAAGAAATCTGCATCTTAAATAGTAAAAGTCAGAAAAAAATGGTCACGCACGGTCTAGTGTACGACCGTGCGTCAACCGTGTGATATTAATATCCAGAAAATGCCTGAGGAAGAAGAAGCATTGATCTGTGCATTTTACTCACGGACGGGCGATTCCGCCCGTATGCTAAGGAAATCACACGGGTAACGACAGAATGCACAAAATGCAGGCAACCGGGTGGAATCGTGCGTTTAACTCGCGCATGGGCGCTTCCGCCCATGCGTGAAGGAAAACACATGATTAACCACAGAATGGCCTAAAAACAAAAGCTCTAGGAAAAATATGTGTTTCCTTCGTTCACGGTTCCGAAGAAACCGTGCGTGAAGGAATCACATGGGCCGGTCAATTCTTCTAGAATAACTTGCAGAAAACGTACAACAAGAAGGAACCGTGCGCTATGTTGGATCCCTAGTTGGATTTGGGCTAGGTTAACTAATTTAGGCTGAGTCTGACCTATCTTGTATATCCAGGGGCATGTCTAGTAGTCCTAGAGTTTAGGCTAAGTCCTCTTAGTTCTACCTTCCTTGGACCAGCCAGCAAAGGACCTCAGAAGTCTCAGACTTAGAAGATATTATAAGACAGTTTGATAAGTTGGAATTCTTCGAACTCAGCTCAACGATCGTCGATCTTAGATCGACGAAACTTAGAGTTAATTCTCTGTGTTGAGCTCGATAATATTCTAGATCAGGTCGACGATTTGTTCTCTTTAGACAGATTCTCAGCTCGACGAACTCAGAGTGCAGATTTGGAAAGTATTTCTCTGTTAGCAGTTTGAAGAGCTCGGGTCAACGAACTGGAATTATCTGGTCGACGATCTTGGATCTCAGGTCGACGAATTCTGTTCAGAGTTCGATGTTTTCTGTTAAGTTTCAGAATGAGTTTTTCCTCCTTCTGCTCCTTTATTTTCTCAATTATTAGCAGTATTATTCTGAGTATTTAATCCATATATTCAACTGGATATAGCCGTGATAGTTTTACTTTCAAGACTACCTAAACACCTAGAGGGGGGGGTGAATAGGTACTTTTCCTTGATTTAACTTAAGGAAGAATATAACTACAGTTCTTTTAATAAATCAGATATTTCTTTAGCTAACACAGTACAGCAATCACATCATACACACATCACAGATTGCACACAGATTTATAGTGGTTCCCCAAGGTCTGGGTACATCCACTTTCCCCCTTCACCTATCTAGCAGTATGCTAGAGTCGGCCTAACTTCTTCCTTTAACTCAGATCCTCAGATCCTAGAGCTCAGAATCCATAAGGATTCCTACAACTCAGGCTAACAAGCCCTACCTCTGTCTTGCACAAGTCCTACAGCTCAGAGAATACCTTCTCCTACAACTCAGGAATAAACAGCCCTACCTCAGCCTTGCCACAAGGCCTATAGCTCTGAGAATACCTTCTCCTACAACTCAGGCATAAACAGCCCTACCACTTAGAGAATAAATCTCCTATACTCAGCCTTTATAAAATAGGCTTACAACTGAGATCTATGAATAGATCCTACAGAATTTGATAAGGAATTTTGTAATCTCTTAACCCTGTTGAGAGAGAAGGGATAAGAACTTTTTTGATCTGCTTCTTGAAGAGGCTGATTGCTGAAATCAACTTGATCTTAGCTTTCTTCAAAGCTTCTTTAATCTGAACTTAGTTGGGTTGATTTCCTTTGAATATAACTGACTGGCAGCTTCCTTCTTAGACTTCAGAAATAGATCTTAATCTTCTTGACAGATTAGTTCAGTATCTGCTTCTTGAGAGACCTGTGAATGTCTCCTTCTTGTCTTCAAATAGCTGTATCTCTCTCTATCCAAACCACTTGAAGATACTTCTGAATTCTGATTGAATTCAACTTAGACACAATCTGAATAGTAAACTACTTCAGAACGTCTTCTTAGATCTTCTCACGAAGATCTTCTTCTTTGTTACTTGTACTTTCTTGATCAGAGATCAATCTCTAATTGTGTTAGTTGTGACAATACTTATTTCTTTCTTATATGTATTTTTCTTCTGTTGAATCCATCTATTTTTAGATTTAATCCATGGTAACTGGCTGATCCGGTTTTTAACTAACTTCTGACAAGTCTGACAGCTTCAGTAAACCTGTTGTAACTCAAAGCTGTCAAGTCTTCAAACAATTCTTGGGCCTTTGACTCTGTCAGCAAAGCGTCGAGTCTATCTGACATAAAGTGTCGAGACCATCTGTCAATATGTGTCGACACAAGTGACTTAAGTGTCGACACAGCCTTTGGTGATGTCGACATAGCTGCCTTGATGTCGACACAGCTTCTTGACACTGCATCTTGAGAATGTGTCGACACTGATTATTTTTGTCGACACAAACACTTCACCATTCATCAGCAATCAACTTGGTCTAGACTCAGCTGTGTGTCGAAACAAGTCTTGTGTGTCGACACAGTTAATGTAGACTCAGAACATAGCGTGTGTCGACACTGCCTCCAGGTTTCGACACAGTTATTGTCGACTCTTCCTCTGTGTGTCGACACAGCCTCTGGGTGTCGACACAGTTGATGTCGACTGACTATTTCTGTGTGTCGACACTTCCTCCTGGTGTCAACACAAATCCAATGAGGTGTCAACACAGCCATTTCCAAGTGTCGACACAATCTTATTGAAGTGTCGACACAGCTTCCTCAGTTGTCGACATATGGACTTAGAATATTTTTTCTGGATTCTAGCACATTCTTAACCTGCACATATAAACTTAAAATAACATCAAATACATATTGATGTATATCATTGAGCTAAGTTAGGCTTCTCCAAATCAAGTACACATTTTCCAATGTACCCAACAATCTCCCCATATTTGAAGAAGTCGTAACCCTTTAGCCAATGATATACACCACTTAGAAAATAAAGAAGATGATGTACATAAGCATTATATGACAGGATACTATAACAAAACACATATCATTGTTACATCACAGAATAAAGATGTAAAAGAGAATGATCACAGAATATTGTTTTGTATATTACTCAAAAATATTTGTTACAAGTTGTTTACATTGATTTCTTTAACAAACCAACAATTACATAGTTCTTGAACAAAAACTAGTAAAGCTAAGACTAAGGCTGGACAGGCTCCTTGATGATAATCCCTTTGCCAGATTTAATCTGAGCATTCACAATAGGTTCTGTATCTTCAATAAGCTTCTTGCCTTTCAACTCAGCTTTCTTTTGTGCATCAGCCTTGATCCTTTGCCTTTCAAAATAATCAAAGGGCTTGGGGAAATACTTGCTAGGTTCTTGAGTATAAGGAGTTAGCTTCCCAATCTTAGCCTTTCTCCTGTGTTGAATTATGGCCTCCTGTCTGGCTTTAGACTTTTGCCATTCTTGCTTATTGTACCATTTTCCACTTTCATGTACTTGATCTTTTACAGCTTTCCAGGCAGTTAAAATGATATTCCTTGTAGTTGGGCTCTACTGCTCAAAGTCTGGCTTTAATTCTTCTTTCTCTCTGAATCTCTTCTTTGATAACTTAGCATCTTGCTGAGCTTTGATAACACTATCTGGCATATCAAACTTTTCAATAATAACATTTGTAATTGGTTGTGGAGGGTTGTACATTGACTCAACATATTGATGTACCATTTCAATATCTGCAGGAGGATAAATGACTTGGGCAATCTCAGGTTGATCACCTTCAAGTAGAATTGGTTGCACCCCTGACTCAGCCATATTATCATCATCACACAAGGGTGGATATCCCAGAGTGGCTCTTATGCTGTTAGTAACCCATTTGGCATGATCAGATCCAGCATAGACTAACACCATCTCCCCCTTTATGACTTCTCTTGTCATATGATCTCTTAAGTCCTCTTTCCGAAATCTTATTTGCCCATCCAGGTAATTGATTCCATCTTTAAAGAATGGCTTTAGCTTTTGAATCTTGTCACTAATTAACTTCTCAGATGAAGTGATGGCAGTTTTAACTGATTCTAGGGCAGCCTGTAGCTTCTTATCATATTCTTCTATTTCTTTAGCCCTTGCAGCAGTCATTGCAACAACTGTGTTTGAGAACTCAGTGACAATCACATTATGTGATTCAGTCAGATTGTCATTCATTCTTATTTGATTCTCAAGGACATAGATCAGCCTACTCATCCACTTGCTTTTTAATATCTGCTTGTTGCTATGCAAGAAATACCACAGCATTGCCCCCCTTGTGGAAGAAATCTGTCATCTCTTTTTTATTCTGATTAACTTCAAATCTGATAGATTTTATATCTTGTGCCAGATCAAATTGAAGAGCCTTATGGTTTTCATCCACATATTTTTCTAGAAGCAATCTCTGCTAATCAAATTTTACTTGTAAGTCAACCAAGTACTTGCTGTAATCAATCTCAGGAGTAGAATGTGAAGTAGTTGTTTGGAGAGCCTTCTTATAACTTTGACTTCTTCTCTTAAAGACCATTAATTTTCTTTTCTTGGCCTCCCTTACTTCTTCATGCTCAGACTCTGAAGAACTTTCATTATTAACTCTCTCTTTGGGAGTGGAAGAAATTTCTTTCTAAGCTACTTGTTGCTCCTCCTCTATATCAACCTGCTCCCCCTCAACCCTTACTTGCTCCGCCTCAAATCTTAGGGTCTCCATTTTATCTGTTTCTCCTCCAATATCAGGAAACAGCTCTTCAAGAGTGAATTCTTGTTGTGTGAGAGCAAGGTACTTTCTAAACAGCAGCAGCAGTAATAGCAGAAATATCAAGATAAGTTTTAGAAACAATGTCCTCTGATAAATTGATTCTTTCTTCCTCTTGTACCTGTTCAGACTCTGGCTCCCCCTGCAAATGTGCATTCTCAGCATTGTCCTGAACTTGTATACTTTCCAGCTCCCCCTGCACTTATGCAATAACTGTCTCCCCCTGCACCTGTGCAAATATAGTATCTTCCTGGACTTGTGCATCTTCAGGACCATGCTCTTGCCTGTCCACATCAGGCATTTCTTTATAAAGAACTCTATCCCATCTTGAGAATAACCTCATGTCCATTCTCCTAATATGATTTATCTTTGATCTAGGAATCTGTTGCATCACCTCTGTAATTATTCCAGCCAGGTACAGACTCATGATCCTAGCCAAGTTTTGCTTCTTGATTCCTTCTTTATTCCTATCAAACAGTACTGCAGACCAATTTGTTTGAATCTTAAAGATCACCCTTGTCATCTGGATGAATATATAGGCTGATATCCTATCATGGCCACCTGGTTTACATAAGATCACTTTACCTATTATTTCAGAAAGGAATTTCCCTTGATGATTCATTCCATTTCTGTTTATGGCAGCTCCTATCTTTATGGTTGGATCCAATCCACACCATTGAAGTGCCTCCCTGGTCCTTGAGGCTGGGACCTCTTCCTCATCTTGTATTCTAGGAAGATGGAGAATCTTTCTCAACCTTTTCTGAGATAGCTTGACTTTTTCTCCATGAATAGTGGATTTGATCTTCAAGCCAGTTGAGTCCATTTATGCAGCAGTATCGAACTTGAATACTTCCTTCTTCCATATCTTACTAGGTTCAGAGACAAGATATTCTAATCAGTTTTCTACAAGAAGTGAAATGACCTGTTTGATCTCTGAGTCGGCATCGTCGAATGCATGCCTAATCAACTCATATCCTTCATTGACGTTGTCTTCAACCTTGGGCGCCATTGGAATGAAGAGAAAGCCTGATTGGAGAGGAGAGAGATTGTCAACACAAGGTTTTTGTCTCGAAACCCTGGTGAGCGTGTTGACAAAAAAAGTTCTTGACCTATTTATACCCTTCTAATCAAAGAAGATAAAAAAGCGGGCAAAAACTGTCTAAAAGTGTCGACACTGTTTGGATGTGTCGACACAAACTTCTATTGTCTCGACCACGGCGCTGACTACAATGTGTCGACACTAATTGATGATATATCGACACTAGAGATACTTAGTAGTTCATAAGAAAATTCTGTGTCGACTCTTATTATAAGTGTCGACACAAAATCTGTAAGTGTCGACACCATTACTCTGGTTGTGTCAACACAATATTTATGGATGTGTCGACTCTTTGTCCCTTAGGTGTCGACACATTTTCTCTGTGTCGACACAATTTCCCTGAATTGTCGACATGACTTTTCTGTGTCGACACCTTATCACTTAATGTGTCGACACCATTTTACTTAGCCAATTTTTGGTAAACTAACCTATGATTAGTATTCCTAATTCAATTTTAAATCTATTGAATTTTGTTTCATCTAGAGGCTTAGTAACAATATCTGCAATTTGATAATCAGTTTTAATAAATTCTAATGAGCTTTCTTCTTTTTCTACATGTTCTCTAAGAAAATGGTATTTTATCTCTATATGCTTAGTTCTACTATGTGAAACAGGATTGTTTGCAATAGAAATGACACTTTTAGAATAACACAATAAAGGTGTTCTACTTAATTGAATACCATAGTCCCTTAGCTGATGTTGAATCCACAACAGCTGTGCACAACAATTTCCTGCTGCCACATATTCAGACACAGCTGTGGATATTGCCACACTAGTCTGCTTCTTACTGCTCCAAGATATCAATCTTCCTCCCAGGAATTGGCATATACCTGTAGTACTTTTTCTATCTTTTTTACAGCCTGCAAAATCTGCATCTTGAGGCCTTGATATGCTGCATAGGCAAGTAACATTCTGATTGCTTCCAGTCTTGCTACTGGGGCAAATGTTTGTTCAAAGTCTATTCCCTCTTACTGCATGTATCCTTTTGCAACAAATCTTGCATTATTCTTTACAATAACTCCATTCTCATCCAACTTGTTCCTAAAAATCCACTTTGTACCAATGATGTTGTGGTCTTTTAGTTTAGGAACCAACTCCCAGACCTTGCATCTTCTAAACTAATTAAGCTCCTCTTGCATAGCATTAATCCAGTGTTGGTCTTGGATAGCTTCTTCAAATTTATTTGGCTCCGGTGTACATAGAAAACTTGAGTGCAGGACTGTATTCAGATTTCTACTTCTGGTTTGCTCTCCATGTCTTGGATAACCAATTATATGATTTGCTGGATGATCCTTTAGATGTCTTACAGCTGGAGGTAGACTTCCTTATTGTTGAACACCTCCAGTTTCTTCATTATGCTTCACCTCTTTGTTGTCATCAGCTTCTAGAGAGTCTTGTACTCCCCCTGGAAAGTAGCCATCATTTTCCAATACTTCATCTGCAGTTGAGCCTTCTGCAATGTAAAGCTTGTCCATTCTATTGCTTATACCTGTTAGACTGCATGTACTACACGGCAACTCACTGTTGATTATTCTTGTTTCATCAAATACCACATGTACAAATTCTTATACAACCTGAGTAATCAAGTTGTAGACTCTATAAGCCTTACTATTGTTGTTGTACCCAACAAATATCTCATCTTGGGATTTGGCAGCAAACTTAGTTAAATAAGACTTGCCATTGTTAAGGATATAACACTTGCAACCAAAGATCCTAAAATAGGATAAATTTGGTTTTCTACCTTTCATAATCTCACAGGGAGTCTTTTTGTGGCACTTAGTGATAGAAGCCCTGTTGAGTACATGACATGCATTGTTTACTGCCTCAGCCCAGAAATATTCTTGGAGAGAAGTGTCACTCAATAGAGTTCTACCAGCCTCAATCAATGTCCTATTTTTTGTTTCAGCAATACCATTTTGCTGAGGTGTTCTAGGTGAGGAGAATTCTTGGAAAATCCTAAATTCTTCACATAATCTTGTCATACTTTCGGATTGAAATTCAGTGCCATGGTCACTTCTGATTTTGACCACTGTACTGTTCAGTTCATTCTGAATTTGTTTGACAAAACTATGTAAAACACTTGGGGTTTCAGATTTCTGTCTTTGAAAGAACACCCAGGAATATCTAGAATAGTCATCTACAACCACAAAACTATAGACCTTCCTACCTAGACTATGAACTGGCATAGGACCAAAAAGATCCATATGTAAGAGGTATAGACACCTCACTGAATCCTTGTTTTTATGGCTATGAAAGGAGGATTTTGTCTGCTTGCCCTTTTGACAAGCTGAACATATCTCTTCTTTTATACACTTAACTTGAGGACCATTCCTCACTAACACTTTACTAAAGAGTTGGCCAATTATCTTGTAGTTTAGATGAGACAGCCTCTTGTGCCATTTGACACAATGAGATGCTTTCTCATCAGCTACAAGACAAATAGGAGAACCTTTGTTCACACACCCAAAATCAAGATAATAAACATTTCTCTTTCTATATCCTGTCAAAATGATCTTTTGATCACATGACCTTTTGATATGGCATCCATTCTTAACAAATGAAATGTCATATCCTAGATCACTCAGCTGACTTATGCTTATCAGGTTATGTTTCAAACCTTTTACATAAGCCACTTTAGTGATGGTAATTTTGTTGGAAGAGATGTTACCCAATCCATTGATGATTCCTCTTTCAGATCCACCAAAGATTACTTTAGGCCCATCCTTGATAGATGTGTACTCCTTCAATAGCCCCTTTGTTCCAGTCATGTGCCTAGAACATCCATTGTCAAAGTACCAAATAGGGGCATGAAAACTTTGACTTTCCTGCAATACAGAATTACTTTCCCTTAGAACCTAAGTAAGTCTTAGGTCCTTGGTTCAAGTTAGCACCATTCATATCGAAACTACTAGCAGCTCTTCTAACTGGTAGACTATTGTTCTTCCTGACACTTATGTTATGTCAGCAGTCTAAGGCAAAATGGCTTGTATTGCAACAGCACTAGCATTCATACTTGTTGTATCTAGGTCTAGATACATTTTTGACAGAAGAATTTCTGTTCTGTGCTGGTGATGCTGCAGCTACACCCACTAGTGTCTTATAACCATGGGGTTTATGAACATGGGCTGACTTATTGGCATTAATACACTTGTTATTCAGAATATCAGTCTTATTATGACCATGAGTGTTTTCAAGATCATACTTGTTAGAAGTCTCATGCACCTTTCTAAAAACTAAAGGGACTTTAAAGTTCAATGGCTGAACAGAGGCTTTGCTCTTTCTCTTTAAATGGGCAGCCCTGGTGTTACCTTTATAGCCTATTCCAGCCTTACCCTTTTGAGCCACAAACTCATCTATTAAGGGTAAGACTGATTTTGGCTTAGAGTAACTAGCCACCAAATCATTCTCTACCTGAAGTCTGACTTCCAAACCTTTAATTAGATCATTTTTATTTGTGATTGTACCCATCTGAATAACAGTAATAGTTTTTAGCTTGGAAACCTCATTCATTTGTTGATCCAATTCTTTCTCTAAACCAGATACAGTCATCTTAAGATCTGCAATTTCCTTAGCCTGATTTTTGGCCAGGTTTTTGCTTTTCTTAAGTGCCTGCAATAAGTCCCCATATTCATCTATCAACTGATGAATATCTCCTTCAGATTCTGATCCATCCGCATCACTTGATGAAGATGAGTCTGACTCTGAACCAGTACTGTAATCAGAAATTCTAGAATTACTTTGTACCTTACTGGGACAAGGCTAATCCTGACACTTGTTGTCTTCTGATTCAGCCATCAGTCCTATGCACTGATGGTCTTCTTGTTCATAGATGGAGTTCAACAATTGCATAAACTCATCTTCTTCACTAGCTACATACAGTCCAATGTATGCTTCTGCTTCAGATTCTGATTCTGAGGAGGATTGATCTATAAGACTCTTCTCTTTCTTAGCAACAAAGGATTTCTCCTTCTTGCCCTTTTGTTGAGTCTTCTTTCTGTCTGCTGACTCCTTCCTCATTTCTAGACACTCAGCCAGCACATGTCCTGGCCTATTGCAGCAATAGGAAACAATTTTTGATGTTGTAGCTTTGTTGGGCTTAGACCTGCTCCTTTCCTTTCTTGATGATTTTCTCTTTTGATAGTAGTCATCAACTGGCTGTGATGTGGAGGGCCTTGACTTCCACTGCTTCTTCTTCAAGAACCTCTGAAACTGCCTTATAAAGGCAGCAAAATCTGCATCTGAATCACTGCTATCTTAGTTCTAATTGTCTTAATTCTCTGAGATAACTTCAGCAACTTCCTTAGGAGGTGATGAAGACATCCTCCTGCTCTTACTAGTGGCTTCAACCTTGAAGGCCACTGACTTTTCTCTATGCTCTCCTTTTGTATTTATTTCTTCCTCCTTCCTAGCCATTAGTTGCATTTCATATGATAGCAACTTTCCAAATAAGGTTGGAGGAGAAATGTCTGCTAGTTTGGCCACTTCTCTAATGGCACAAATCTTGGTATCCCAATCCTATATTAAGGATCTTAGGAATTTGTCATTCTGTTCATAAGTACTGAAGACCCTTCCATAGGACATCAGTTCATTCAGTATCCTGTAGAATTTCTTGTAGCATTCAGATATGCTATCAGACTTCCCTTGTCTGAAACTCTCATATTCTTGATTGAGCCCTCCATGTCGACAATCAAAGTGTCCCACATTTCTTTGGAGGTTTTGTAGTGAATCAAATTTTGGAAAGTAGAATCATCTATGGCACTCACTATGATATTCTGAGCTCTTTTATCTATAGTTTCCAATATAATCTCATCCTTGGTCATTTCAGAAAAATCTTTAGGAGTTCTTTGATTTGCATCTAGAACTTACACATTTATTTGGATATATGGAGCTTTTTTTACTGTGATATATATCTTTGGGTTAGAGGCCTCCATAAAAAATCTAACCCTTTCTTTCAAGATTCCAAAAATCTCTTTCCTGCAAATGAGTAATTTCATTGACCCTAGTTCCTTGTGATTCTCTCCAGAACCAATTTTCTTGATTCTTGATTCTGCCTTAGGGATCTAACTCAGACTGTTAAGTCTTTCTTTGAGCAACCTGCCTCTGATATCACTTGATAGTTTTACTTTCAAGACTACCTAAACACCTAGAGGGGGGGGGGTGAATAGGTACTTTTCCTTGATTTAATTTTAGGCAGAATATAACTACAGTTCTTTGAATAAATCAGATATTTCTATAGCTAACACATTACAATAATCACAATCATACACACATCACAGATTGCACACAGATTTATAGTGGTTCCCCAAGGTCTGGGTACATCCACTTTCCCCCTTCACCTATCTAGTAGTATGCTAGAGTCGGCCTAACTTTTTTCCTTTAACTGAAATCCTCAGATCCTACAGCTCAGAATCCAGAAGGATTCCTATAACTCAGGATAACAAGCCCTACCTCAGCCTTGCCACAAGGCCTACAGCTCATAGAATACCTTCTCCTACAACTCAAGAATAAACAGCCCTACCTCAGCCTTGCCACAAGGCCTACAGCTCAGAGAATACCTTCTCCTACAACTCAGGCATAAACAACCCTACCACTCAGAGAATAAATCTCCTACACTCAGCCTTTATAAAAAAGGCTTACAACTCAGGTCTATGAATAGATCCTACAGAATTTTATTAGGAATTTTGTAATCTCTTACCCCTGTTGAGAGAGAAGGGATAAGAACTTTCGTGATCAGCTTCTTGAAGAGGCTGATGGCTGAAATCAACTTGATCTTAGCTTTCTTCAAAGGTTCTTGAATTTGAACTTATTTGGGTTGATTTCCTTTGAATATAACTGACTGGCAGCTTCCTTCTTATACTTCAGAAAAAGATCTAAATCTTCTTGACAGATTAGTTCAGTATCTGCTTCTTGAGAGACTTGTAAATGTATCCTTCTTGTCTTCAAATAGCTTGATCTCTCTCTATCCAAACCTCTTGAAGATACTTCTGAATTCTGATTGAATTCAACTTAGACAGAATCTGAATAGTAAACAACTTCAGAACGTCTTCTTAGATTTTCTTACGAAGATCTTCTTCTTTGTTACTTGTACTTTCTTGATCAGAGATCAATCTTTAATTTGGTTAGTTGTGACAATACTTATTCCTATCTTATATGGATTTTTCTTCTTCTGAATCCATCTATTTTAAGACTTCATCCATGGTAACCGGCTGATCCGGTTTATAACTAACTTCTTACAAGTCTGACAGCTTTAGTAAACCTGTTGTAACTCACAGCAGTCAAGTCTTCAAATAGTTCTTAAGCCTTTGACTCTGTCAGCAAAGCGTCGAGTCTGTCTGTCATAAAGTGTCGAAGCCTTCTGTTAATATGTATCGACACAAGTGACTTAAGTGTCGACACAGCCTTTGGTGATGTCGACATAGCTGCCTTGATGTCGACACAGCTTCTTGACACTGCATCTTTAGAATGTTTCGACACTGATTATTTGTGTTGACACAAACACTTCACCATTCATCAGCAATCAACTTGGTCTAGACTCAAGTTTGTGTCAACACAAGTCCTGTGTGTCGACACAGTTGATGTACACTCAGGACATAGCGTGTGTCGACATTGCCTCCAGGTGTCGACATAGTTGTTGTCGACTCTGCCTCTGTGTGTCGACACAGCCTCCCGGTGTCGACACAGTTGATGTCGACTGACTATTTATGTGTTTCGACACAGCCTCCCGGTGTCGACACAAATTCACTGAGGTGTCGACACAGCCATTTCCAAGTGTCGACACAATCTCACTGAAGTGTCGACACAGCTTCCTCAGGTGTCGACATATGGACTTAGAATATTTTTTCTTCATTCTAACACATTCTTAACCTGCACATATAAACTCAAAATAACATCAAATACACCCTCATGTATATCATTGAGCTAAGTGAGTCTTCTCCAAATCAGGTACACATTTTCCAATGTACCCAACAAGCCGTTATTGGCTGCATTAAATATGGTATTCATCAGAATATTTACTTGCTTATTCTATCAAGGACAGTTGGGGAAACTCATAAAAGTTTTTATTCTAGCCGTTTTGAATTATCCAGATCAGTCAACATTTAAGGAAGTTATTCAATATTCAAAGGAGAATTAATTGACAGAATATTAAAAAGAGATTCTCTCTTTTCAAGGACACAGAGATAAGAAAAGAAAAAGATACAGTACAGAGAACATTGAACAACTGGACGTCTCTTTCATTCTCTCTCAGCACTTTTTCATTCTTTGCACTCAAGACTAAAGAAGAACAATCATAAGAAATCAAGAGTCTTCTTCATCTTCAGTTCCAGGAATCTACAAAAATCTTTGATTCAACATCAGTCAACTGGATTTCCTAGACATTTGCAGATCAAAACTGAAGACCTACTCACCCTAAAGCAAAGCACATTCTTCCTAAACCTTCAACTTCTCAGGGGGAGCTTTGACACCATCAGAATCCACAAAGTCTTCTTAAGTTGATTTGGAAAAAGAGAAGACAAACATAAACCTCTTTCCACCCCACTGTATAGGGTTTTAACACCCTTCAAAAGTTAGCTTGGTTGCAAGTCTCCTAATCAAAACCTGTTTGTGGATTCCTACAAGGGTGGTAGAAGAGTGAATGTACCCAAGTTAAGGGGAACCACTATAAATTTCTTGTGTTGTCTGGTTGCACATTTTCAGTTTTTTTTGTTCTTGCTGTGTTTGTTATTGCTGGAATAGTTAGCCTATTTTCTTTTGCTTAACTACTATATGGTATCACTATTTTCACTATGATATAAATTAAGAATAAACAAAAAATTTTAATACCTTACTTACCCCCCCCCCCCCCCTCTATAGTAATCAGATATAACCCTCCTTTCAATTGGTATCAGAGGGTGTGTTTGTTTGGTTGTACAAGTTAACACATGAACCAAGATTTAGATAGATTAGATTTTCTTCTTCTCAACTTTTCTTCAATCACAATGGCATAGAACAAGGATTATGCATGCAACAGACCTGCAGTTTGCAATCTAAATATGTTTGCCATCTGGAAGGCAAGAATTAAACTGTATATGAACTCAATTTATGAGGACATATTTAATTCAATTTTGACAGGACCTCCTACTGCAGTAACTGCTTCAACTTCTACATCAAACACTCATGCTGTTCCACCACCTGATTGGACAAATGCACAAAAGAAAGCCAAAATTGCAGATGCCAAAGTAATGAACATATTGGCTCAAACCATGTCAGATGACATCTTTCAAAAGGTGGCTGAATGCACCTCTACAAAACAATCTGGGATTCTCTCAACCAGATGGTAGCTAGCTTAGTAGATGAGAGAAAGGATAAAAGATCAACTCTCGTCTCACATTATGAAAACTTCAAGAAAGATGAAGCTGAATCTGTTAGTGACATGTACAATAGATTAAGCTCCATCATCAGTGAGTTGAAGACCTTGGATAAATACATCTCTCTCAAAGAGGTGAATGACAAGATCCTAATGTGCTCCCCAAGCTCATGGGACTCCAGGATCTGGCCAATAAAAGAGGCCAGAAGCTTGAATGAGATTTCCACAGAATCTCTCCTAGGAAAGCTCAAATACTATGAGCAACTGATCAAATCCAGGGAAGATGTAGAACAAAGTACTCCTCCACCAGTAAGAAAGGAGAAAAATATAACATTCAAGGCTGTTGAAGAGACTGAAGCTTCAACAGTCAATGAAGAATTGATGAGTCTCTTTTCTAAGAGATTCTATAAAATGGCAAGAAAGGACTTCAAGAGAAAGTCATCTAGGAATGATGACAAGCCCAGGTATGATAAAACTCCTACTAAATAAATCGTGTGCTTTGGATGCAGGAAACCTGGACATTTCATTTCTGAATGCCCTGAGAATCAGAAGAAAGAGAAGAGAAGAGAAGAAGACCCCAGGAGCAAGAACTACAGCAGGCCTTCCTCCAGCAAGCACTAAAAGAAGGAGAAGGGCTTTGTTGTTGAAACCTGGAGTGACACAGAAGATGAATCCACATCTTCTAGCTCCATTGAAGAGGAAGAAGAGGCAAAGGCTAGGGAAGTCTGCCTCATGGCTATCAATTCCTGTTGCATCCTATCAGATGCTGAAGAAGAATCTGATAATGAAGATGCTTCAGAATCAGAAGCTGATCAGGTACAATCATCATTTGATTATAGTTCTAATAGTTTTAAAATTGAATTTAAAACCATGTGTATAGATTTAATTAACTCTGAAAAAGTAATTAAACTTCTTAAAGAAAGATTAACTGATCAAGACAAGCACATTGCTGAAAATAATAAACTAACATTTGAACTTGACTCAGCAAATAAACACATTGTTTTCCGAAATCGTAACTAGGTAAGGCCAAGAAATTAGAAGAATCTCTAAATTGTAGAAGCTTACAATAGTTAGACATAACTAGTACTATAAATGCTAGGACTAATAACAGTAAACTAGGACTAGTTGCATCATCTATTGAACCACTTATAATCCCGAAGAATCAGTTATCTAAACCAGTAAATTTTATTTCAGATAAGGGTAAAAAGAATGCTGAACAAGTAGATAAATTAAATGAGTATTAAAGAAAATGGAACGAAAACAAAAATACAAGAATAAGAAGAAATACAACTACAATAATGTTCAAATAATTTTGTCGAACTCAGATCGACAAAATATATAGAGTTCGTCGACTTCAGAATGATGAACTCTGAACGCAAACCATAACAACAATTATTCTTCGACCAATGATCGATGAAACCAATATGGTTCGTAGACCAGAGATCAATGATATTGGTGCCCTGAGAATGAATACCTTTATTCTTCGAGCAGAGATCGAAGATCTTATCACAATTCGTCGAGTTCAGTTCGACGAACTTATCAGAGTTTATCGATCCCAGATCAGTATAACATATATCTTAATCGTTTTGAAATCTATAATCCACCAAGAAATTTAATAATAAATTTAATCAATGGTTTATCCCACCTAGTATATATCATCCTTTAGGTTATAAAAGCCAGCCCGAATACTCTTACATTTCTAGTTTTAATTATATGAATAAAGAAGGACCCAAGGTAACCTGGGTCAGAAATGACTGATATGTTTTCATTGCAGGTGAAAGACAATTCTACCACAAAGAAACAGTGTTATTTGAACAGTGGTTGTTCTAAGCATATGACAGGAAATAAGGCTAACCTAACACACTACAAGGCAAAGCTAGGACCAAAAGTAATATTTGGTGACTCCAATTATGGCAAGACCGAAGTCTATGGAAAAGTTGAAGTTGGAGCTGTCACCTTCAGGAATGTAGCATATATAAGTGGACTGAAGGACAACCTACTCTCTATAAGTTAATTATGTGATTAAAGGTTTCAGGTATCATTCACTAAAACCTCTTGTATTATCACTTCTTTGGACAATAGTGTAGTATTGACTGACACTAGAGTAGGAAACATTTACTTAGTATCAGCCAAATCTGAAATTTGCCTATTTAATTTAACTAGTATAACAATGACCTTTGACATAGGAGATTAGGTCATGTTAACTTGAAAAATATTGCCAAATTATCTAGGGACAACCTTGTCAGAGGTTTGCCTTCTTACCCCTACAAGAAGGAAAACCTTTGCAGGGCTTGTTAATTAGGCAAGCAAACTAAAAATAGTTTTAAATCATTAAACAAAAGTGACTCACCAAGGATATTATACTTACTACATATGGACCTTTTTGGCCCTATAGCAGTACAGAGTCTAGGAGGGAAATCTTATACTTTAGTAATTGTAGATGACTTCTCTAGATTCACTTGGGTTTTCTTTCTGAGATTTAAGTCTGATAACTTTAAGATTCTTACAGACTTTCTCAAGAACATATAGATTGAGTACTCTACTCCAGTTGCATAGATCATAAGTGATCATGGTACTGAGTTTGAGTCTCTTTTTATACAAGAGTTTTTAGAAGGAAGGCATCAGACAATGCATCTCAGCTCCTAGAACACCTCAATAGAATCGGGTTGCTGAAAGGAAGAATAGAACACTAATTGAATCTGTAGGCACATTACTTGCAGATGCTTATTTGCCCCTATCCTTTTGGGCATAGGCTGTAAGCACAATAAATTATGTGCGAAATAGAAGTCTTATAAACAAACTTAAGAATAAGACACCTTATGAGTTATTGAAAGGGAAGAAACCTAAAGTAAACTTCTTTAAAATTTTTGGATGTTTATTTTATATTTACAACAACAATTAGAAAAACATTAGAAAGTTTGAATCTAAGTCTGATAGGAGAATTTTTCTTGGATATTCCCAAGTAAGCAAGGCTTATACGGTTTATTACAAATCTACTTTAAAAATTGAAGAGTTTATCCATGTTTCTTTTTATGAGACTAGCATGTTTTATAAGGTGAAGAATTATTCTACCAGTGATACTTTGCAGGTACCTAACATGTGTGAGAGACTAAATGAGTTGACCCTCACCAATGAGGCTGTTATGCATCCTCCTTAACATATTGCTGAAGAAAGTGATGATGAAGAAACTGATGTCAATGTAGAACCAACAACAGCAAATCCCATTCCACTAGAGGAATTTATTCCCCAAGCTGTTGAACAAACAACTCCACCCACTAACTTGATCACACTTAGAGATCACCCCATATCTCAAGTAATTGGAGACATGTCAGCTGGTGTGCAAACAAGGCATCAACTCAACCAAGATTTGATGCATGCCTGCTTTATATCTTAAATTGATCCCCAATCCATTAAAGATGCAGAGCAAGACCACACTGGATCATTGCAATGCAAGAGGAGCTCAATCAATTTGAGAGAAGCAGAGTTTGGGACTTAGTTCCAAGACCTAAAGTCTAATCAGTCATTAGAACTAAGTGAGTATATAAAAAAAGATGGATTCCCAAGGTGTCATCATAAGGAATAAAGCAAGACTTGTTGCTCAAGGTTATACGCAAAAGAAAGGGATTGACTATGACCAGACTTTTGCACCTATTGCAAGGCTGGAAGCAACCAGGATCTTCCTTGAATATGTTGCCTATAAAAGATTTGAAGTTTTTCAAATGGAGGTCAAGAGTGCCTTTCTGAATGGAGAACTAAAAGAAGAGGTCAATGTTGAACAACCTCCAGGTTTCATCTCTCCAACTAATCCTTCTTATGTCTTTAGATTTCATAAAGCTCTTTATGGTGTAAAGCAAGCTCCAAGAGATTGGTATGAGACCTTAGCCAGCTTCCTTTTAGTACATAAATTTTTTAAAGGCATTGTAGATAGGACATTATTTACTAGGCACCATAAGGATCAAATTTTATTAGTACAAATTTATGTAGATGATATTATATTTGGGTCTATAGATTCCAAACTATGCAAGGAGTTCTCTGACCTCATGAATTCAAAGTTTGAGATGAGTAGCATGGGTGAGCTCTCCTACTTCCTTAGTCTCCAAGTGAAGCAGCTACTTGATGGCATCTTTATATCCCAGCCTAAATATGCTAAAGAGCTGATAAAAATGTTTGGGATGTCAGATGCCTCAGCCAAGAAAACACCTATGGCTATAAATGTTGTAATTGACTCTGATGAACATGGGAAACTTGTTGATTAGAAATTATATAGGGCCATTTTTGGATCCCTACTATACCTTACAATAAGTAGACCTGACATAATGTTCTCTACATGTCTTTGTTCTAGGTTCTAAGTGAACACCAAAGAATATCACCTTACTTTCTTAAAAAGGATTTTAAGATATATAAAGAGTAGTCCTAGTCTAGGACTTTGGTATCCTACTTAGTCAGAGATGAGTTAACTGGATACTAGGATGCTGACTTTCCTGGATTAAGAGTAGACAGAAAAATTACCTTAGGAACATGCCAATTCCTTTATACTAGATTAGTCTCCTGGTTTTGTAAGAAATAGTCATCTATGTCTACATCAACTGCTAAAGAAGAATATATAGCAGCTGGCAGTTGCTGTTCCCAAATGTTGTGGATCCAGAACCAACTTCTGGACTATGGGTTCAACTTAAATAATTCAACTCTATTATGTGATAACACAAGTGCAATTTCCATTGCACAAAATCCAGTCCATCACAGTAGAACTTAGCATATAGATATTCGACATCATTTAATTTGAGAGTGTCTAGACAAAAATAAAATTAACCTTGTCTATATATACACTGATTTGCAAAGAGCAGATAGCTTCACCAAACCTTTGGATGAGAGGAACCATCTATTATTTATAAATTAGCTTGGTATGATAAATGGAGAAGCCTTAATATAATTTCTATCTATGGTCGATGAATCTTTCAAATTTCGTCGAATGGAGATTGACGAACAGAGGAAATGTTCTTCAGATTTTTCGTCGACCTGAGATTGACAAACTCTCTGAGTAAATCATTTTTCGTCAACCTGAGATCGATGATCTGGCTTCAGAAAATTTTTCATCGGCCTAAGAACGACAAAAAGTTTTCCCTTCTTCTGATTGAGATCGACGAACTCTTTTGTCAATAAAATATTTCGTCGACCCCAGATAAAAGATTTCTTATGTTTCACAGGACGGAATTTATCGTTTCATATTCTGAAAAACCTTATAACTAGGTTTTCTTCTACCTCCATCACGCGCTTTCAGTTCCCTTGCACTTGATCATTTTGTTTCCTTATTGCAAGTGACTATGGCGATTTTGACTGGTGCTCTTACAGGAATGAAGTTTGACATGGGTTTTGACATTGACTTTGCATCGTTTCAACACTCTTATTAGATATTTCTTGATATTCTACAGTCTTTTGAAGAATTACACTTGAAGAACTTGATGACAACTAGAATGAAGATAGCAGCGACTGAAATCAGAGAATGGGTTTACTCGTCATCGGCTCCAGACGCTGATACCATGGTTGGAACTATAGCGGGTAACTCCATCCCTCTAACCCCAGAAACTCTTACAGAAATTTTAGGTTTAGTAAATGGAGAAGAAGAACTTGAAATTAAGTTTTCTGAATTTTATGAGATGTTGACTTTAATGGGATATTCTGGAGATAACCCCAATAAATTATTGAAGAAACATTTGTATGTCAGGTATAAGTTTCTTGCAGAAGTAGTTGGCAAGGTTTTGCTGCGCAAGCATACCACCCATGAGTATATTACTAGACAATAGTTTTTAGTTATGTGTGGTGTAGTTAACAAGAAAGCCGTTAACTGGGCTCGGATTTTGTTTGATCTAATAAGGAAGAAAAACACTAAAAAGGAGTGTGTTTTGGGAGGATACTTGGCGTCTTCCTTCATGCAAAGGCTACTAAATCACTGGTCGCCCTGACCGTATTCATCAACGCCTCGACGAGGATGACCTGCGCCTTATTTGGCAGGTGGGAAAGGAACATCCCAAATCCATCCATGGCTTTCTCCTCCAAGATTTCTTAGAGTACCAGGGCTATTCCAGCCGCTTCCCACCCTGCAGAGGACAATTCTATTCCTACTCCTCCATTCGTTCAAAATCCTTCCACATCCATCCAACAAATCCTTACTGCTCCAGTTCATCAACCCACACCTACACCAACACCTCTAGCTTACCCCATCCACCCTTCTTCACCAGTTCATCAACCTACACCTCCACAATCCCCCATTTCTTCTCTAGTACAACAACAATAACATCTTAAGCAAGCTATTTCACCAGTTTCTATTATGCCTCTTTTGTCCCTCCTTCCTTCTCATCTTGTAGATATACCTCAACTTCAAAATTTCTCATCACTACCATCATTCAACCTTCTTTCATCTCTAAGCCATTCTTTATCGCCTCCAGAGGAACTCATGACAGACTGTCATACCTCATCCTCTTTTGTCAATCCATCTATCTCTACTCAGTCCCCTCTAGAATTCATGGAATTAACATCACTCTCCATTTCTTCCATACTGCAATCCATCACACCCCAACTTCAACAACTTATAGCAGAGGCTATTTCACCTCTTACTTCTTCTATCTCCACTCTTGCTGCTCAGCATTCTGCCCTCCCTGTCCCTCCTTCTATCAGGGGCCTGATCCAGTTACTACTTAAACCATGCAGTGGGAGATACTTTGTGAAGAAGTAGCTCCAGCAATAACATCAGCAAAAGATCCAGCAGCAGCAGTAACAACAAAAGATGAAGACATTGTTAAAACAGAGATTCCTGATGCAGAACTTGATGAATTTTTGGATTCAGATCTTGAGTCAACTGAGTTACCTCTTTCTATGGGAATTCTTTATATAAATTGTTTCATTTCTCTAGATCTTGAACTGGGTTCAGTTCTTAATTATTTTGATCTTTCTTATAGAGACTGTCTTCCTTTTGTCTCTTTTTAGTTATGTATAGATATAGTTTGTTATACAGCTCCTATCAGTTCAGAAATTCTATAGCAAATTCAGAATAGCTTTAAAGCTCCAGAGCCTGAACTTGTTTTAGTTCCAGAGGCGGAGCTTATCAAGGTGGCTAAGGATAAATTTTCTGAGCCCAAGGCTCATTCTCTGTAACACCCCGAAACTCAAAAGAGGGACGGGTGATGTTTTAGGCCCAGTTTGGTTTTTGGAGCAGGTGTCACGGGCGTGTCACGGGCGTGTCACGGGCGTGTCACGGGCGTGTCACGGGCGTGTCACGGGCGTGTCACGGGCGTGTCACGGGCGTGTCACGGGCGTGTCACGGGCGTGTCACGGGCGTGTCACGGGCGTGTTCGGCCTCTGGTCGTGCGGTCGACGCTTTGGCGGTCGACGCTAGTCGAGTTTTAGAACACGGCCTAGGACACGGGCGTGTCCCAGGCTGTGTCACTCCAGGGATTCTGCAAGTGTGGTACACGGGCCGTGACACGGGCACAAACACGGGCGTGTCAAATTTGACACGGGCGTGTCTGATGCCGTGTCATAAGGCCGTGTACCTCTCTGACTGCAAAATATTGGTCGAGTGCACACGGGGGGCATGACACGGGTCCCGACACGGGCGTGTCGCAAGTGACACGGGCTTGTCGGAGGCCGTGTCAAAGGCCGTGTGCTGGTTTTTCAACTCGATCGAGACGGCGAATGGGTGACACGGCCAGGCACACGGCCGTGTTGCAACCCGTGTTCGGTCCAGATTTTCTAATTTGTGTTCCGATCGTGGCCGTTCGTTCTTTTCTTTGGAAGATCCAACGGTGGGGGGCCTCCCTGGGCGGTTTAAGGCCGGGAATAGGGTTCCAAACCCTCATTCCCCACTTTCTTTTATCTCTCTAAGTTCTAGAGAGAAGGGAGAGCAAGGAGGCCAAGTTCCGGCCGCCGGCGAAGCTTCGGAGGTCCGTTTCGCGAGCGGAGTTCAGATCTGCGAAGGTGCGAGCGTTGCAGTGGTTTTCAATCGAGCAAATATTCTCCATGGCTAGGAAGAGGGGACGGAAGGTAACGACGCTTCTCCTCTCGGTTTTTAGGATTTAGGATGCATGAATAGCATCCCCTTCCTTTCATATTTTGAGCGCTGAATCTCTCAAATGAGAGGGATTCGTGTAGCCTAGGTTCAAGAGGAACCTCCGGGTTGAATATGTTCATCCCGGCATGCTTTGCAATAGAGATCCTCTCCGTTAGCGGATTAGGCATTGTGGGTGAAGCTGTGGTCGCGACCGTTAGTCCGACCCGGTGATGTTGCATAGCGAGCTTCGGGGATTCGGTAGAAATCCGTTGCGGTAATACGTCGTTGTATGTATGTGTTTTCCCCCTTACATTTGAGTGAGTACTCGTGGTCGGAACCGGACAAGGTTAGCTCCGTGTTGTGCGGTAGATGATTTCCTTGGAGCACGGGAAAGACACGGTGCGAATGGTGATTGGAGTGGGGAAACCTTTGTTTGTGCTGTGCAAAGGCGCGGCTATGTCTCCGTGGTCGGCTGGCTATCCCGTGACGCGCAAGTCATGTGAGGGAAGTGTCCCGGCCAGACTAGCCCCTTGTATGGACTGACGAGAATGTCGAGCGAAGGACAAGCCCGGGCACTGTAGCCATGAGCGGGTGGGGTCCAGCAAGGCTTCTTAGAATCGGTCAGTGTGAGACGGAACCCTGACGTGCGAAGTCAGAATGTGCGGGCAAGCCCCGGGGTATATGACCCTTGTGCGGGTGGGGCCTTTGCAAGGTTCCGTGTGACGGCGTGTGTGCCGTTAGGGACATGGTGGTTCCCTTGTGTTTGCGGCTTTAAGCCAATGGGGAAATGGAAGTACCCAGTGTTTGATGATGTGCTAGATGCATACGAGCTAGGGTGTCTTGGGTGAAACCCGGGTTGCATTCATGTTGCATAGTAGGCCCCTTTCACTTTGTACAAAACATAGAGAACATGTATGCTGTATGAGACATCCAAGCCTGTTTTACCGCTTTAATATATATGCTCTTTTGGTATACGAAGTGCTAACTTGCAGGTGGAGTGGTACCCCGGGGTCCGTTAGGGACGGCCGGGAGGAGATGTGTTTGTTACACAGTAGAGGTCAGCCTTTGCTGACCCACGTTACTTCAAATCCTTACAGGGCAAGGATCGCATGCAGGAGCTAGCGCACCGGGCGAAAAGCCCTAAGCCTCATGAAGTGTTGCTGTGCTTGGTTTCTCCCTTTGTGTTTGCCACTTTTGTTATGTTTATGTCCGGCTTGCATGCCGAGGTAGCCTAGGAGTGCTTGTCACATTTATATGTTTTGGACTATTATTGTGTAAGGCCTTAAGGCCATTTGATACTCTATCGTTAGTGGATAACTTCTGTCGGTTTGTTCTGTTTCCGCTGTGTTTGTCTGGAGTTTTGAGATTGGGTAGTTTTCATATCATCTTTTAATACTAAAGCCGTGGCGTCCGTATGTTGTGGGGCCCCGACCGGACCCATATTATAGGGTCTTTACAGGGGAGGTGTTACAATTTGGTATCAGAGGGAGGTTCGCGTTCCAGTGAGAAGTTTCGCGGTCGAAAGTATAAGTCGAGTCGCGTATTAGAAGTTATCCACATAGGAGTATCGCAGGACCATGAGTGTCCTTGTGTTCGAGTCTTGCAATTAGAGACTGATTTGCGTTTTCATGCTTGTGTTTAGAGTGCAAGCAACGAGGCTGGGACCTCGAGGCCAAGAGAAGAGCTCTCGGCAAGTAGTGCGACTGCGCAAGGTCCGCTAGGGATGGGGGTCACACCGGCCGACTTCTGCCGTATGCTTGCAGAAGCGATGGTGGTGGCCCAAGCTGCAGCGACAGCAAAGGTAGCAGCTCCAATTGCCTAGGTAGCAACTCCTGCTACCCCGGACATGGCAGCGACCGTGCAGGTTGAGGAAGCCAGGCGGGCAGAGCCGCAGGCCGAGAGAGTGGTTGTCGGGCATGGGGACCGGCAAATGAAGTACTTTCTGAGTTTCCACCCTCCAACCTTCAAGGGAATCAGCACACCCATAGATGCAGAGGATTGGTGGGCTAGAATTCAGGAGCTTCTGAGGGCGGCAGAGGTGCCAGATGAGAAAAAGACAGAGTTCGCAGCCTTTATGTTGGAGGGAGATACCAAATTATGGTGGGTGAGCCACAGTGGCCGGCAGTTTCTAGGACACACACCGTCCATCGAGGAGTTTGGGAATGCCTTCCTGAAGAAGTACATACCCGCCTCAAAGAGGTTAGCCCTCCAGAGGCAGTTCCTACATCTGGTGCAGCGAGACAAGTCAGTGGATGAGTATGTTCAAGAATTTACTCGCTTGGGCAGTTATGAAGGGACGACCATGGCAGACGATGAAGAGAGGGACAATCTCTTCTACCATGGATTGAGGGAGAACCTAAGACAACCCCTCATATCGATGAAACATGCGGGTTTCAACGAATTGGTGGAGACGACCCGAATTTTGGAGAGTGATATGGAGCGATCCCAGCGTCGCAAGGGTTTCACACCCAAACAGGGGGAGGAGATGAAGCCTGCCCAGTCACATGGAAAGGCGGAAGGGAGCCGATGGAAGAAGAAGCCTTCCCCATATAAGTCGGGCGAGAAAAGTAATTGGACGTCCAGAGGGTCACACTCTAAGGGCCCTCAGACGTGCTATAGTTGTGGCCAGCCGGGCCACATAGCAAGATTTTGTACCCAAGGGGGCACTGAGCAAGAGCCAAGGCAGAAGCAAACTGTGCGCTCCGTCCCCAGTGCCGCAGAGAAAGGGAAGATGGCGGAGTCGAGTGCTTCTCGGTTTCAACCAGTACAGCCAAGGGCCTACAACCTTGGGCAACAAGAAGCAATCCGTCAACCCGATGTGGTGACAGGTACGAGAGTTCAACCTGCACCTAAGATTCCTGTCTTTCAAGCCTTTATGTTTGTTGCATGTGTGTAGGCTTTGTAATGGTATCTGGGTACCCCGTTAGGATACTCTTTGATACGGGAGCGTCGCACTCCTTCCTTGCGGAAGGCTTTATTCGGAGGATCGGAGTGGAGTCTTTCTCGACGGACTCCGAGTTGAAAGTGCGCATGCCCAATGGGCCATCTATGACTACCAGGGCTAGAGACCGGATTTGTTGGAGTCTTGAGGGAGTCGACTTCTTATTGGTAGCGGCGATCTTGCCGTTGTCCGAGTTCGATGTGATTTTGGGGATGGATTGGCTAGCGGAGCAGCGTGCCAGTATCGACTGTTTGTCCAAGGTGGTAACCCTGAGGGGCGTGGGGCAAGCGGATGTCAAGTTTGAAGGCCTGCATAGAGTGGCTTGTTCCCTAGTTTCGGCACTTCAGTTAGTGCGAGCTGTTAACTAGGGAGGTGTAGCTCTAGTAGCGTTGTTGGAGGTTAGCCTCTCCAGGCTGTCTCTAGGAGAAGCGCCCGTGGTGGCGGAGTTTGGAGATGTATTTCCCGAGGAGTTACCGGGAGCACCTCCTCGGCGGGAGATTGATTTCTCCATCGAGTTGGTGCCCGAGGCTAGACCAGTGCCGCGTCCACCCTTCAGGATGGCACCAAAGGAGTTGGCCGAGCTCAAGGTTCAGTTGCAGGAGCTTTTGGAGCAAGGGTATATCAGGCCCAGCTCTTCACCGTGGAGTGCGCCGGTATTATTCGTAAAGAAGAAGGACGGTAGTATGCGTCTGTGCATAGACTACCGAGAGTTGAACAAATTGACTGTCAAGAATAAGTATCCGATCCCTCGGATAGACGATCTCTTTGACAAGTTGGTGGGGTCGGTGGTCTACTCCAAGTTGGACCTGAAGTCCGGATATTATCAGTTGCGGATTCATGACGAGGACATACCCAAGACCGCGTTTGGTACGAGGTATGGTCATTTTGAGTTCTCGGTGATGCCGTTCGGGCTAACAAACGCGCCGTCCGTGTTCATGGACTTGATGAACCGAGTGTTTCGTGAATATTTGGACCGGTTCGTAGTCGTCTTTATCGATGACATTTTGGTGTATTCCAAGTCGGAAGCGGAACACGAGTCGCACTTGCGGACAGTGTTGGAAGTATTGAGAGAGAACCAGCTTTATACGAAGTTCTCCAAGTGCGAGTTCTGGTTAGAGAAAGTGGCATTTCTAGGCCATGTGATTAGTGGGGATGAGGTGGCGGTAGATCCAACGAAAGTAGAAGCCGTCAGAGAGTGGCCAGTTTTGAGGACCGTGGCGGAAGTCCGAAGTTTTCTTGGACTAGCCGGGTACTACCGAAGGTTTGTGGAAAACTTTTCGCGGATAGCTCTACCCCTCACTTCACTAACTCGCAAGGATAAGAAATTTGTATGGACTCAAGAGTGCAACGAGGCGTTTGAAACCCTGAAGGAAAGGCTAATGACGGAGCCGATCCTAAGTCTACCAAAGGGGACCGAAGGGTTCCAGATTTTCAGCGACGCATCCGGATGCGGTTTAGGGTGCGTGTTGGTGCAGCATGGTAGCGTGATAGCTTTTGGGTCGAGCAGCTGAAGCCTCATGAGAGAAATTACCCCGTCCATGATTTGGAGTTTGCGGCGGTAATTTGTGCTTTGAAGTTGTGGAGGCACTACATTTATGGTGCAAAGGTGGAGATCATCACGGACCACAAGAGTCTGAAGTATCTCCTAGATCAGAAGGACCTAAATATACGACAGCGCAGGTGGGTCGAGTTCCTTGGGGACTACGAGGTGGCGTTTCAGTACACGCCAGGGAAAGCCAATGTGGTGGCATATGCTTTGAGTATGAAATACTCGGGGCAAGGAAATTGGATTGAAGCTCACGATGAGCGGTTAAGGCGGGACTGGGAGTCCCTTGGCTTGGAATGTGTGGCAAGAGGCGAGTCTAGCGTGGCTCGACTAAATTGGATTGAGATGCAGAGTGACTTATGCGATCGTATTCGGGAAGCGACCCGTGTAGATGCGGAGTTCCAACCTTTCCTGGAGGAAGCTCTAAAGGGCGAGGGTAGCGCCTGGGAGATGGGTGATGGGATTCTGAGGAAGGGCAGAAGGATTTGTGTACTGCAGTTCGGCAAGCTCTGCGAGGAGTTGATGTTTGAGGCCCACTTCACTAAGTACTCCATTCAGCCGGGTAGTACAAAGATGTACTTGGACTTGAAGAAGTCCTATTGGTGGCCTGGGATGAAGCGGGACGTAGCTTTGTGTGTGAGTCAGTGCCAAACTTGTCCCTTGGTGAAGGCCGAGTGTCATAAGCCAGGCGGGTTCTTGAAGCCTCTTCCAATCCCCGAATGGAAATTTGATGACATCTCCATGGATTTTGTGCATGGGTTGCCTAGATCGCAGCAGGGTAATGATGCCATTTGGGTGATTGTGGACCGCTTGACCAAAGTGGAACATTTCATCCCAAACCGGAAGGAGGACGGTGTGGAAAAGTTGGTGGAGTTGTACGTCCGCAATATTGTATGACTCCATGGGATTCCGAAGAGTATAGTCAGCGACCGGGATGGACGTTTCACGTCTAAGGATTGGCGGTTGGTGCAGAAGAGCTTGGGCACAAAACTCAAGTTCAGTACGACTTTTCATCCTCAAACTGATGGGCAAACTGAGAGAACGAACCGTACTTTGAAAGATATGCTAAGGATGTGTACTCTCGACTTCAGCAAGAAGTGGGAGGATCACCTTTTCATGGTGGAGTTTGCGTATAACAATAGTTACCAAGCTAGTGTCAAGATGGCGCCATACGAAGCTCTGTATGGGAGGCGGTGTCGAACACCAATGTCTTGGATAGAGGCGGGAGACACCAAGATTTTGGGGAAAGAAGTGGTAGCCAATGCTAGTGAGCTAGTGTAGACCATCCAAGAGCGCATGAAGGTAGCTCAAGATCGGCAGTCGAAGTATTTCAATGCTCGCCACAGGCATGTGGAATTCGCTGTGGGCGACTGGGTGTATCTTAAAATCAAGCCGTTCAAAGGCATTTCGCGAATTCGCCGACTCAAGAAGCTGAGTCCGAGATTTTTGGGACCATTCAAGGTCATCGAGCGAGTGGGAGAGGCAGCGTACCAGTTGGCATTGTCCATAGAGCTAAGTGGATTGCATGACGTTTTTCACGTCACCGTCCTGAGGAAGGCGTTGTTAGAAGCCAGCATGGTGATTGAGCTGACGGCGGTGCCGGTAGAGGAAGACTTGAGGACGCGAGTTCGTCCAATCGGGATAGAAGACTCAGAGGTTCGGAAATTGCGGAATAAGGAGGTCAGACTTGTAAAGGTCCGTTGGGACAACTATGGTTGCGAGGAGCTCTCATGGGTGCGAGAGCAGGCCATGCTGGAGGAGTACCCCGGGCTTTCCTCCTCAAGTACTGTTTAGTTTTGTTTACCTTCCATGTTTTAAATTTCGGGACGAAATTCTTTTAAGGGAGAGAGAGTTGTAACACCCCGAAACTCAAAAGTGGGACGGGTGATGTTTTAGGCCCAATTTGGTTTTTGGAGCAGGTGTCATGGGCGTGTCACGGGCGTGTCACGGGCGTGTCACGGGAGTGTCACGGGCGTGTCATGGGCGTGACACAGGCGTGTTCGGCCTCGGGTCGTGCGGTGGACGCTTTGGCGGTCGACATTAGTCGAGTTGTAGAACACGGCCTAGGACATGGGCGTGTCCTAGGCCGTGTCACTCCAGGGATTCTGCAAGTGTGGTACACGGGCTGTGACACGGGCACAAACACGGGCGTGTCAAATTTGACACGGGCGTGTCTGATGCCGTGTCATAAGGCCGTGTACCTCTCTGACTGCAAAATGTTGGTCGAGTACACACGGGGGGCGTGACACGGGTCCCAACACGGGCGTGTCGCAAGTGACACGGGCGTGTCGGAGGCCGTGTCAAAGGCCGTGTGCTGGTTTTTTGACTCGATCGAGACGGCGAATGGGTGACACGGCCAGGCACACGGGCGTGTTGCAACCCGTGTTCGGTCCAGATTTTCTAATTTGGGTTCCGATCGTGCTCGTTCGTTCTTTTCTTTGGAAGATCCAACGGTGGGGGGCCTCCCTGGGCGGTTTAAGGCCGGGAATAGGGTTCCAAACCCTCATTCCCCACATTCTTTTATCTCTCTAAGTTCTAGAGAGAAGGGAGAGCAAGGAGGCCAAGTTCCCGCAGCCGGCGAAGCTTCAGAGGTCCGTTTCGCGAGCGGAGTTCAGATCTGCGAAGGTGGGAGCGTTTCGGGGGTTTTCAACCGAGCAAATCTTCTCCATGGCTAGGAAGAGGGGACAGAAGGTAACGACGCTTCTCCTCTCATTTTTTAGGATTTAGGATGCATGAATATCATCCCCTTCCTTTCGTATTTTGAGCGTCGAATCTCTCAAATGAGAGGGATTCGTGTAGCCTATGTTCAAGAGGAACTTCCGGGTTGAGTATGTTCATCCCGGCATGCTTTGCATTAGAGATCCGCTCTGTTACCGGATTAGGCATTGTGGCTGAAGCCGTGGTCGCGACCGTTAGTCCGACCCGGTGATGTTGCATAGCGAGCTTCGGGGATTCGGTAGAAATCCGTTGCGGCAATACGCCGTTGTATGTATGTGTTTTCCCCCTTACATTTGAGTGAGTACTCGTGGTCGGAACCGGACAAGGTTAGCTCAGTGTTGTGCGGTAGATGATTTCCTTGGAGCACGGGAAAGACACGGTGTGAATGGTGATTGGGGTGGCGAAACCTTTATTTGTGCTGTGCAAAGGCGCGGCTATGTCTCCGTGGTCGGCTGGCTATCCCGTGACGCGCAAGTCTTGTGGGGGAAGTGTCCCGGCGAGACTAGCCCCTTGTGTGGACTGACGAGAATGTCGAGCGGAGGACAAGCCCGGGCACTGTGGCCATGAGCGGGTGGGGTCCAGCAAGGCTTCTTAGAATCGGTCAGTGTGAGACGGAACCCTGACGTGCGAAGTCAGAATGTGCGGGCAAGCCCCGGGGTATATGACCCTTGTGCGGGTGGGGCCTTTGCAAGGTTCCGTGTGACGGCGTGTGTGCCGTTAGGGACATGGTGGTTCCCTTGTGTTTGCGTCTTTAAGCCAATGGGTAAACTGAAGTACCCAGTGTTTGATGATGTGCTAGATGCATACGAGCTAGGGTGCCTTGGGTGAAACCCGGGTTGAATTCATGTTGCATAGTAGGCCCCTTTCACTTTGTACAAAACATAGAGAACATGTATGCTGTATGAGACATCCAAGCCTGTTTTACCGCTTTAATATATATGCTCTTTTGGTATAGAAGTGCTAACTTGCAGGTGGAGTGGTACCCCGGGGTCCGTTAGGGACGGCCGGGAGGAGATGTGTTTGTTACACAGTAGAGGTCAGCCTTTACTGACCCACGTTACTTCAAATCCTTACAGGGCAAGGATCGCATGCAGGAGCTAGCGCGCCGGGCGAAAAGCCCTAAGCCTCATGAAGTGTTGCTGTGCTTGGTTTCTCCCTTTGTGTTTGCCACTTTTGTTATGTTTATGTCCGGCTTGCATGCCGAGGTAGCCTAGGAGTGCTTGGCACACTTCTATATTTTGGACTATTATTGTGTAAGGCCTTAAGGACATTTGATACTCTATCGTTAGTGGATAACTTCTGTCGGTTTGTTCTGTTTCCGCTGTGTTTGTCTGGAGTTTTGAGATTGGGTAGTTTTCATATCATCTTTTAATACTAAAGCTGTGGCGTCCGTATGTTGTGGGGCCCCGGCCGGACCCATATTATATGGTCTTTACAGGGGAGGTGTTACATTCTCCTCCCACTTTTGCCATCTCCTCCTCTCCATTGCCAGTTATACATGAGATTTTTGCTTCATACATTACTCAGGAAGTTGAAATGGCTTCAGATGCAGTGCTTCTTCCTCTAGTTGTTCCACCTCAAGCTGAAAGCAAATTCCACCAGAAGTTATAACAGAGATTAATGAATTATATGACAACCCATAGAGTTCTTCTGAAGATGATCCTGTAGGTGATTCTGATTCTTATAATAGCAAGAAGAAAGTATTCAAGAAAAGAAAGGTTGTTCCTAAGGATGCTCCTAAGCCAAACCCAAATAATGACACTCCATATTAAATTTTGCAGAAGATAACTCCTTTTCCTGGAATGCCTAAATGGATGTGGTTATCCAAGAATTAACAAAAAGAAAGGAAGAAGAGGAGAAGGTATAGGTCTCCTCCAAGATAATTCAGGAAAGACCCTCCTCCTCCTCCCTCTTCAAGATCCTCAAGTAACATCATTCAGAAACTTGCTCGTGTTACCAAAACATATTAGAGACATCCTAGGCAATGTAGTCAGCAAACCTCTGCAAGTAATCCTCCTCCAGACTCTTCCAAGAAAGCTCCTACTCAAGATCAAAAGCAGGACTCTAGTCCAAAAAGGCCAGAGTCTCCTCCCATTCCTTTTGTTGATCCAGAACAGGAGACCTCTGCCAAGATGGCTAGATATCAAGAGCTTGTAGGACTCTCTTTGATCAACAAAGCAATGGCTGAATGCAAGGACATCTCTCAATATTCTACAATGTCAGCCTACAGAAAAGAAGAGCTGAAAAAGTATGCAAAGGCAAATAAGTTCGTTTATGTTGATAATTACATGAAACTTCACCCAGATGCTGTTGTTTCAAGAACATCATCTCAAACTTTTCTTGGAGCATCTGACATGTATATGTCAAAGAAAGAAGCTGCCAATTCAAATAGGGAAATCATATTCAAACAGCCTGCTGAAGGATCAGACAACGATAAAGCTAAACAGAGAAAATGAGTTTATCTATTGTGTTGTTCTCATTTATATTTGAACTCTATTTTTGTTTATATCATGAAGCATGTGCTGTAAATATCTACTGAATGTTTATTTCTGTCAGATATATTTTCCTTTGCTCTATGATTGCTTATTTTATTTTGTATCATTGACCTCACCCAAATAGTGGGAGATTGTTGGATCCCTAGTTGGATTTGGGCTAGGTTCATTAATTTAGGTTGAGTTTGACCCATCTTGTATAGCTAGGGTCATCTCTAGTAGTCCTAGAGTTTAGGCTAAGTCCCCTTAGTTCTACCTTCCTTGGACAAGTCAGTAAAGGACCTCAAGAGACTCAGACTTAGAAGATATCAGAAGACTGTTTGATCAGTTCAAAATTCTTTGAACTCAGCTTGACGGTCGTCGATCTTAGATCGACGAAACTCAGAGTTATTTCTCTTTGCTGAGCTCGACGATTTGTTCTCTTGAGATATATTCTCAGCTCGACAAACTCAGAGTGCAGATTTGGAAAGTATTTCTCAGTTAGCAATTCACAGAGCTCAGGTCGACGAACTAGAATTCTCTTGTCGACGATCTTGGATCTCAGGTTTACGAATTTTGTTTAGAGTTCGACATTTTCTGTCCAGTTTCAGAATGAGTTTTTCCTCCTTTTGCTCCTTTATTTTCTCATTTATTAGCAGTATTTTTCTGAGTATTTAATACATATATTCAACTTGATTTAGCCGTTATTGGCTGCATTAAATATGGTATTCATAAGGATATTTACTTGCTTATTCTATCAAGGACAGTTGGGGAAACTCATAAATGTTTTTATTCCAGCCGTTTTGAATTCTCTAGATCGGCCAGCATTTAAGAAAGTGATTCAAAATTCAAAGAAGAATTTATTGACAGAATATTATAAAGAGATCCTCTCTTTTCAAGGACACAGAGACAAGAAAAGAAAAGATACAGTACAGAGAACATTGAACCACTGGATGTCTCTTTAATTCTCTCTCAGCGCTTTTTCATTCTTTGTTAATACTCAAGACTAAAGAAAAACAATCATAAGAAATCAAGAGTCTTTTTCATCTTTAGTTCCAAGAATCTATAGAAATCATTGATTCAAGATCAGTCAACTAGATTTCCTGGACATTGGCAGATCAAAGCTGAAGACCTACTCACCCTAAAGCAAAGCTTATTATTCCTTAACCTTCATCTTCTTAGGGGGAGCTTTGACACCATCAGAATTCACAAAGTCTTCTCAAGTTAATTTGAGAAAAGAGAAGACTAACATCAACCTCTTTCCACCCCACTGTACAGGGTTTTAACTCCCTTCAAAAGTTAGCTTGGTTGCAAGTCTCCTGATCAAAAGACTTGAGATTAGTTTTTGAGCACCTGATCAAAAGCACATAGGTGGCAGTCACATGATAAAAACCTGTTAGTGGATTCCTACCAGGGTGGTAAAAGAGTGGATGTTTCGAAGTTTAGGAGAAACACAATAAATTTCTTGTGTTTTCTGGTGGCACATTTTCTGTTTGTTTTATTCTTGCTGTGTTTGTGATTGCTGGAATAATTAGCCTACTTTCTTTTGCTTAACTACTATATGGTATCATTATTTTAACTCTAATATAAATTAAGAATAAACCAAAAATTTTAATACACTATTCACCTCCCCCCCCCTCTAGAGTAATAAGATCTAACCCCTCCTTTCATGCTAAGAAAAAGCATGACCGTGCGTTTTCCTCAAATCAGAACTTTTAAAAGAGGAAAACTGACCACCTGCAAGCAGCAAACATATAACAAAGGAGGACCCTCCATCAGTACAGAAACACTATCAAAGGAGCAAAAAGAAACACGGGGAGCACCAAGTTCTTACCCCCATCAACAGAATGCGCAATTGCACACACTCATGCCCAAAATAGTGCACAAAGAGGTCAAATACCAAACGTTGCAAATATAACTAATATCCAGTTAAAATGATGTGTACACGTGAGAAAACAAGCTCAGATGAGTCCGAAAAACCCTTATATAAATCGGACTCATCACACCAATAGACTTAAACATTTTCTCGTCCCGAGCAAATCATCTCTCCATGGACTCGAAAATAGCTAGCTGGCTTAGTGATTTCTTAATAAAGTAAAATGAGAAATCAAAAACTACATGGGCATAGAAAATAAAATAGACAAAATTTCTAATTATGCTACGGAGCTTATAAATTTCGACATATGTAAATAGATATTGAAGCTACTCAAATTAGGAATGCTGGAGAATCATTCGGTCATATATAGGAAGAAAGTAGGCAGGCCAATGAGTTGAGCATTGCCAAAGACCGGGGCTCGGGATCACCTCCAAAGGAATCCAATAATGTAGGGGACCATACGCTTGCCCGTTCGCAATCTCTCCACGTTGCTAGGTAGACTCAAACGTGAATCAGTAGGACTTGTATGATAGAATGGGGCTTAGGCTACGATTTGGTAGTCAATGATAAACTTGGAGGCTACACACAACCAAAGAGAGAGAGAAATAAGCTAGACCCAAACCGCCACTTAGAGATGCACGTGTGATACACCCCCAGACTTAGCTTGAAAACCGGGTGTGCACACGGCCTAACCCCACCAAAAACTAAAAAACATGATGGGGATTCCAATTCTCATTGTAGTTTATTTGGATTTTCTTATTCATTTTTTTTCTTCTTCACTTTTTTTAAGCAAGCCCCACATTTAGCACTTAAAATTTTCATGATTTCATCACCTCATCACATGTATTCCACTAATCACAATACATCCAAATATTAACTTCAAACAAGCTGAAAGATTTGGTTGCGAACGGAGGGTTGGCTTTAGGCTTTGGTGAATGAAAGTGGAGCTAAAACAAAAGAAGGGTAGGCACAAATTTTTCTTGCAACGGTTAGCAGCTAGGACTAGGAACAAAAAGCTCAAACTAGCCAAAATGATGGCCTACCTCACGATCCCGCTCGACTAACCGGGAACCAATGCTTCGAGAGTAGCTTGGGGAAAGTTCTTAGCCACCGAGAAAGATGATCCTTTCTCTTGACTCGAGCAATACGAGGCTAGTGGTGGCTACACAAATTCCTACACTACCGTTTGATTGCTCCAGATTCAGCCAAATTGAGTAGCCCAAACAATATCTACAAATGCAGAAAAGTATAAACTACGAGCATAAAGAAAAATTGAATCTATGCTATTTCTACACACCATGAGTACTCGATTTGGAGCACTGCACGAGTTTCGAGCTACTCTATCTTAAAATCCTAAGCCAGCACCCTATCTTAAAGTTGACACAAAAGAAACGTGTTTGAATCGACCCGAGCGCTTGTATAAGATCACGCTCAAGTCAGTGTTGGTGCACACTGCAGACGTTATATAATAAAAATATAAAATGAAAATATACTTTTGGCATGCTAGCAAAAGTAGTGCATTTGAAAAGGTAACGCGTACAACTCTCCCCCACTAGACTTACTCTAAACAACCTATCAAAGATTTGCAATAAAATTAAAGAAATGAAAGTTGGGGAAGAGGTTACCAATGCTCAGGAAAAGAGCATACCCGAAGATTGGCGTTAAGCTTCAGCAATAAGCCCGCGGCCAAAGCAAAATCCACCTGCAAAAAGCATATCTCCAACCACAAAAAGCTATACAAATATAAGCACACAACTAAATTGCATAAATTTAAAGCAGCAGCAGCAGCATTGGGTTGTTTCCCAAAAGACCGTTTCTTTACCGTCCTTAAGGTGGACCAAATACTACTAACAGTTTTTTATAATGTTCAAAGGCAAAAGTAGAACCAATTCCAAGCAACAAATATAAGCAAAACAACTAAAAGAAAATAACTTCAATCAAGGTCTTGTAGTCGTATGCACTGTACATCTTTATCGACAATCCTCACCTCAAATTGCTTCAAGCGGTGCCAGTTTACTTTGAAAGTGCTACCCTTATCATCCTGAATCTCAATCGCGCCGTATGGAGAAGCACTCACCACTGTGTAAGGACCGCTCCATTTGGATTTTAACTTCCCAGGAAACAGTCGCAGACGTGAATTATACCAAAGAACCTGATCATCCGGCTTGAATTCCTTGGACGAGATATGTCTATAATGCAAGCGCTTGGTTCTTTCCTTATATATACTTGTGTTCTCATAAGCTCCAAAGAGGAACTCGTCAAGCTCACAAAGCTAACCGCGACGCTTGTCAAAAGCATCTTTATATTCCATATTGAGTAATTTAGTGGCCCACAATGCCTTGTGCTCAAATTCAACAGGAAGGTGGCACGATTTTCCATATACCAATTGGAAGGGTGACATCCCTATCGGCATCTTGAACGCGGTGCGGTTAGCCCATAGAGCATCATCCACCTTCTTAACCCACTCCTTCCGATTGGAGTGGATAGAATTTTCTAAAACCCGCTTCAATTCCCTATTATAATTCTCTACTTGCCCGCATGTTTCGGGATGGCAGGCCAAAGCAACTTTATGGTGAACACCGAACCGTTTTAGCAAGTGCGCGAACTGCTGGTTGTAGAAATGGCTACCACCGTCGCTAATTATGGTTCTCGGCGCGCCAAAGCGAGAGAGGATATTTTTATGAAGGAAGTGGAGCATGGTGCGAGCATCATTTGATGCAACCACCTCCGCCTCCGCCCATTTCAACACATAATCCACCGAAACTAGGATGTACTGCTTCCCATGCGACCTGGGGAAGGGACACATAAAATCAATCCCCCATACATCAAATAACTCGCAAACCAGCATATTGTTCAGGGGCTTTTCGTCACGTCTGGCAATATTCCCAATGCGCTGACATTCGTTGCACTCTTTGGCGTGTATATACAAGTCACGGAATAACGTAGGCCAAAACAGACCGCACTCAAGAACCTTACGAGCTGTCCAGGTTGAACCAAAATGCCCGCCTACCTCCTGATCATGACAATGACTCAAAATCTCATTAACTTCCATCTCGGGGACACAACGTCAGATAACCCCATCGGCGCATGTGCGGAATAAAAGTTGATCTTCCCAGAGATAAAACTTGACGTTAGAGAAAAACTTCTTCTTTTGTTGATACGTTAAATGTGGGGCAGCGCCTTGCTTGCTAAGAAGTTGGCAAAGTCAGCATACCACGACGTAGGGGCAATAGAAGAAATGGTGAATAGGCTCTCATCCGGAAAAGCATCGGAAATTGGAACTCCCAGTGATACCTCGCCTTCCCCTCCTTCAAGTCTCAAAAGATGGTCTGCAATCACATTGTCAACTCCACGGCGATCTCCATTTTCAATATCATAACCTTGGAGCAAAAGTATCCAACGCATGAGCTGCGGCTTAGCATCTTTCTTGCGCATGAGAAAACGAATGGCCGCATGATCAAAATGAAGCACCACCTTAGAGAGAACTAAATAGGCATGGAACTTCTCAAAGGCAAAAACTATAGCCAAAAACTACTTCTTCGTCGTGGTATAGTTCAGTTGCGCATCATTCAATATCCGACTCGCGTAGGCAATAATATGAAAGTTCTTATTTTTATGTTTCCCCGACACTACACCCACCGCGACAACACTAGCATCACATATCAACTCAAACGGCGCTGTCCAATCTAGGGATGAGAGGATTGGGGTAGAAACCAATTGATACTTCAAGCAATTAAACGCCTGATTGCATTCCTCATCGAACACAAACTTAACATCCTTCGCCAATAGATTGGATAAGGGCTTAGCTATAGACAAGAAATTCTGAATAAAGTGCCGGTAGAATCCAGCATGCCACAAAAATCTACGAATGCCATGAAGTGTCGACAGAGGGGGCATGTTTTTAATCACCTCTACCTTCGCCGGATAACCCTCCAGCCCCAGCTGAGAAACCTTATGCCCCAAAACAATCCACTCTCGTACCATAAAATGGCACTTCTCCCAGTTGAGCACAAAATTTGTAACTTCTCAAAGTTGCAAGACGAAAGCAATACAGTGTAGCGCCTCTTCGAAGATATCTACAAACAAGGAGAAGTCATCCACAAATACCTCCATGAAATCCCCAACCATCTCACGAAAAACCGTAGTCATGCATCGCTGGAAGGTAGCTACCCCATTGCACAACCAAAAAGGTAGTCCTAGGAAAGCAAAGGTCCTTGAAGGGAATGTAAAAGTTGTCTTCTCCTGATCCTCGGGGGCAATTGCTAGCTAATAGTAGCCCGAGTAGCCATCTAGGAGGCAGTAGTAATCTTGCCCGACCAACCTTTCCAGCATCTGGTCCATGAATGGCAGTGGGAAATGATCTTTCCTGGTTGTCCCTTTAAGCATTCAATAATCAATGCAAACTCTCCACCCCATGACTGACCTCATAGTAAGCGGCTCGCCGTTCCCACATCGCATGACTATGATTCCTCCCTTTTTGGGTATCAATTGCACGAGGCTCACCCATTCGCTGACGCTTATGGGTTAAATAATATCGGCATCTAAAAGCTTAATGACCTCATACTTACCAACTCCTACAACATAGGGTTCAATTTGCGCTGTGGTTGAGTTGTTTACTCGAAATCATCCTCTAGAAGTATCTTGTGAAAGCAAACTGTGGGGCTAATCCCTTCTACATCTGAAAATTTCCAACCAAAGGTCTTTAAATGTGACCTAAACACTTCAACAAGGTGGACTTCCTGATCAGCTGTAAGAAGAGCTGAAATGATGGCAAGATGAGTTTTTTCTTTCCCTAAAAAGACATACTTCAACGCGCTAGGATGTGACTTGAGCTCATGAGATCCATCTAAGTGAAATGGTGATTCTGCCAAAAGCTCGGGGTCTCCCACCTGTGCCTTGCTCGACCCTTGCTGAATCTTTATGTCAGGGTCATAAAACTCACCCTCCACCTCATCAAGCGGACAAGTTCGATCGTCGTAAACCTCCATAGCACCTAGCTCTGCATGGCTATCCCTTCTAGACGCCTTATACATATCGAAAACAGTCTTCTCTTATCCTAGGCGCAGTGTTAGCAAGCCCTTTTCCACATCGATGATGGTTGTAGCAGTGGCAGGGAATGGGCGCCCCAGAATAATCGCCATCTCATCCGCATCCTGATTATCAAGAATAACAAAATTTGCTGGAAAGGACAACCCATTAACTACAACTGTGATATCCTTAACCACTCCTACCGATTTCTTCTTTGATCGATCAACCAGCTGCAGAATAATATTAGGGGCCGAAGTTAATCAGAGCCTAGCTCACGAAAGAGAGATAACGACATGACGTTGATGGACGCCCCGGAATCACACAATGCGTAACTAAGCACGGATTGCCCAATGGTACACACAATTGTAAAGATCCCTTGATGTTTTATTTTAACGGGCCACTCCCCCACCGACAAAGTGGTGCAATCTTCCCAGGTCAAAACATTGGCGCACAACTCGGAAGCCGATTTTTAACAAGAAGATCCTTCAAATACTTTTCATAGCGCGGCACCTGTGTCAGCAAATCGACCATGGGAATGTTGACCGTAACACCCTTCAGAATGTCTTGAAACTTTTGCTACTGCCATTATTTTCTTATAATTTGCAGCCTATGCGGAAATGGAGGCCTTTCCCACTGGGGTTGGACTTCAGGTGCAATAGCCACCGAGGGTTCCTAGGGGGATTCATCAGTACTTATCCTATCCCCATGTTTAGAGGGTTGGTCCTCTTGATATGCACAATTATCCACCAGCCGACCACTTATGAGGTTCATAGCATTAACTGTCTCGGCAGGATGGCATACCCAAAATTCCAACATTTTACCCACGGCAAAATAAGATCTTGTAGCCGCTACAGTATTACAGCTTGAGTTCGATTCCACTTTCAAACCCAGTCCATAAAATGACAGACAAGCCGCTCACTTTCCTCGACGTTGCTATCTATAAACTGAGAGTCCCCACTGGCTTCAGGAATAAGAGGTATCTTCCACAAACTACTGGACCACACTACATCATCTACGATCTGCCAAGCGTCAGTCGTAGCCCTATTAAAGAGTGCACCTCCAGCCGCGGTGTCGAACAAGTATCGAAACTTTTCTTGAATACCAAAATAAAACATTTACAAGAACGGTATCCTAAACACGTTCTGAATCGAATATCTGGATTGTAGCAAAAACAAAACCTATCCCAGGCCTCGTAGAGAGACTCGCCATGGCTCTGCACGAATGTCAGCAGATCTAAATTCGTCTGCACCAACTGTGCACATGAGCAGTACTTTCTGAGGAATTGGACTTCAGCGCACTTCCAGGAAGTTGGCTCGCTTTGGACAATTTCTCTATACCATAATCTAGCTTTTCCAGCAAGAGAAAATGCAAAAAGCCAAAACTTAGCCTTGTACTGCGCATCCCCAGCATAGCAAAAGGTGCCACAAAGCTCCAGAAAGCTAGTAACATGATTCTCGACATTCTCTCCAGGGTGCCCCTAAAATACACAATGCTGCGAGATAAACAAGATTTGCTCCGCAGATAGCTCAAAATTATCCTCATTTTGGTTGGTGGCTAGCTGAGATTCCTGCATTTTGAATTATCAACTGGCAAAATTGAACAGAAAGAAAAGAACTAGTAGAGAAGAGGACATAACAGTCAAATGACAAACAAAATTCACAAAAAGAGAAAGTCCACACAATGATTGCACTCCCCGGCAACGGCGCCAAAATCTTGATGTGCTCTCGGAAAGTTTACCGATCACGGACAAGTAATAAAGAGGAGGAGTAGCTTCCCCAGATATCGATCTCACGCAGAGTGAAAGTTGGGAGCATGGACATCACTTTTGTAAAAACGAATGCAAGTGCAACTATGAAAAAGAGAGGTTTGGTTTTGGGTTCCTATGCAAAGCCTGATTAAATTAGTGTGGGTCGCCTTCACCATGTCATACTAGTGGATCACTCCAATGAGTAATAGCATAGATGAACGGGCAAACGAGGGACGTAAAAACTTCTTCACAGTGCGCGCTTCTAGCAATCGCTAGAATGGCTCAAACACAACCCAAGATTAAAACATCATTAACAAACCTAGATGAAACTCAAGCAAAAATAGTTTTATCGAGTTACAAGTTTACCAACAGCAGTTCAGAGTGTAACTAGCTTAATAAAAGTGAAGAAACACAACCGAGCGCACGAAAGATCTCGAAGATTTCGGTCGGAAGCCAAGGTTGTCAATCCTCATCCTAGCTCGGTCATCGGAAGGCGTCTGGGATCCAAAAGGGCCATCACTTCCTTCTTCTAACCCGTCCTCTTCGTGTCGAGTCACTAAGTCGGATCTGAACGGAGAACTTCTCAAGTGAAGCAACAAGTAGCTCGGATGGTAGCTTTGAGGTCGGAGAAGAGTAAGATGGCCGGAGATGGAACTTTTGCAAGCTTTTGGAGGAGAAATGGTGGCCGAAAGAGCTTCCCACGGAGGAGAGAGAGAGGGACGGCTAGAGGGACGATTTCCCTCTCAAAGGAGCGGAAATGGCGGGGGAAAACATAGTTGTTGTTCGGTCCAAAAGAAATCTCTGTCTTAAATAGTAAAAGTCAGAAAAAATTATCACGCACGGTCTGGCGCACGACCGTGCATGAATCGTGCGATATTAATCTCTAGAAATTGCCAGAGGAAGAAGAAGCGTTGACCCGTGTGTTTTTGTCATGCACAGGCGATTCCGCCCGTGCGCTAAGGAAATCGTACGGGTAATGACAGAATGCACAAAATGCAGGCAACAGGGTGGAATCGTGCGTTTCAGTCACGCACGGGCGCTTCCGCCCGTGCGTTAAGGAAAACACACGATTAACCACAAAACGGCCCAAAACAAAAGCTATAGGAAAACTGTGTGTTTCCTTCATACACGGTTCCGAAGAAACCGTGTGTGAAGGAATCTAACGGTCCGGTCAATTCTTGTAGAATAACTTGCAAAAAATGCACGACCAGAAAGAATCGTGCGCTAAGAAAATGCACGACCGTGCGTTTTCCTCAAATCAGAACTATGAAAAGAGAAAAACCGACCACCTGCAAGCAGCAAACATATAGCAAAGGAGGGCCCTCCAATAGCACAGAAAAACAATCAAAGCAGCAGAAAGAAACACGGGGAGCACCAAGTGCTTACCCCCATCAACAGAATGCGCAGTTACACACCCTCGTGCCCAAAATAGTGCATAAAGAGGTCAAAGACCGAATGATACAAATATAACCAATATCCAGTTAAAATGCAGTGCACATGTGAAAAAACAAGCCCAGATGAGTCCGAAAAACACTATATAAATCAGACTCATCAGCAGTTTATTTTGCCTACAGTTTAAGTTTGCTTAGGACTGCCCCCGACATACCCCGCGAAGGGCTCTCAAAGGGCACTACGAACTACGATGGGATGAAGCCCAAAACTCCCTTTCTCAAGGCACTTATTTTTATTGGTTAATACCTGATTCCCGATCCCTTTAGTATTACACTGGTTCTAACCCTAATGTGTTTTTACCCTATCTCCCTCTTCACAGGATAAACGATCTTTCTTCGATCCCGAGTACCACCTAAACTTAAACAACTCTAGAACCTACTCTTCCCAAATTCCAATGATATACTCCAATCCACTTACCAAAATCAGTAAATACAATCCCATCTCCATGTGACCATTCCCCATGTTAACATGATTTCAACAGTTTCATTAAACGCAGACCATCCTAAGATATATGTTGTATACAAAGGGAGGTACCCCAAATTATCATCCAAAATCCCAATAATAATTATTGGGTTTCTATCATGACATGTTAATCCTAAATCCAGAATTTCATAATTTTCCTAATTTACTTCATAATTTATTTAATTTTTCTAAGAAATCCAAATAACTTTGTTTGAACAAGAAGCACCTTTTTCAGGCATAAAATATGCTCCACAAAATTTATGATAAATACAAGATGACTATTTAGTTGTAAATTTAAAGTCTCCAAATTTTCAGCAAATTTTAGACCTCTAAACATATTTTTGAAACATAACCTACATTAATCATTTTAAAGAGATAAATACTGCTAAAATACTTCCAAATATTCTGAGAAAATCCAAGCATGTATATAATGACCTCTAAATAATCTAGGTCAAGTTTCATAACTTTTTAATGAGTAGTGAACTATAAACTTAATATTGCACAATAATCCAAATTGATAAACTAATGAACTAAATACAGAAATTATTTATCTATAAATTACAATAAAATTCCCACATGAGCATATTGTCCTAGGAACACTACTGATCAAGTTTAACATTTTTAAATCAATCTTAAGGCTCTGAGTTCATTTTTGAATATAATAGTAATTTTAAAAGCTTGTGAAGAAAGTACTGGAAATGTACCTCAAAAAATTATAATAAAATTCAAGTATGGGTATATTGACCTAAAATACCCTCTGGCCAATTTTCATAACTTCCTACTAAATAGTGTGATCATAATAAACAAAAGTCTATCATGGGCAATTCAGAGAATTATAAAGGAGGTACTAAGTGTATTGTTCCAAAATTACCAACAAAATCACCAGAGGCTCTAATCAACCCTATGACCATACTACAAAAGTTTCATAACTTTTAATTAAGTTTTGATGGCCTATCTTACATGTATAAGGGTTGTGCACTAAATTAGGGTTCGGGTTTTGAGGGGTTTATCGATCTCCAAATCTTCTAATATTTTTACAAGAGGACCTTAGCTACCCTAGTGTCCTCTCTACCAAATTTCAAGTCCATACAAGGGCATTTGACCCCATGCCCTTCCCAAACCCCCAAAGTCAAAACTTAGGGTTTGAACTTGGGTCCTAGGGCAATCCTACCCCAAACCACCCATAAACCCATATGAGGGTGTTAAAAGTCATATCAAACCAGTGGACCAAATTTCAGCCTCTTTTGAGGTGGTTTCCAATCCCACATGGTGCACTCTTGACCTAAATACCCCCTTTAGGGCAAAACAAGGGTTTACTCATCTCCCAACCAAATCAACTCAAAATGAGGTGATAATTTGCCCAAAACCTCATGATGACCCTAAGAATCACTCACCAAAATTTGGGAGGGTTTGGATTTCTTTAGGTCCCTAAATTAATTTACCTTAGGATTATTAAATAATTCCAAAAACTATAGAAAAATTATCCCCAAAAATTCTTATTTTTGGGCAGGACCTAGGTATAGGTTATGGTGACTCCCTGTCCAAATTTCAAGTGATTTGTACTTGTGGTAAAGTGGGGCACACAATTAAATCTTTGTCTAACCCTAGGTATAAACCCCACCAAAATGAGTGCCCTGGTCAAACCAGGAACCTAAATTGGTTCAAAGTAATTTTAAAATAAAGTACACTACTAGGGCTAAAATTTTGAAATTTATCACTTTTTCTATATGTGACCCTAGGTTTTTTTAATAATTAAAAACATTAAATTCAAACAGTGTGACAGTATATCATATGAAATAAATATTAAACCTATAGTTTAATCTAGGACATCATGAATCTTGGCGCATTTACGGACAGTATCCAGTCATCGTCCCCGTGCGCCAACGACCAGGATTAACTCCTCCAGGGACAACTTCAAGCATCTGCCGCCAACCACCATACCAGTTCCCTGGTCGGCTACCATAACCACCACCTCCGTCGAGGTGGTGGCTATCGCCAGGCGGCGGCACAGCCGCCGGAGTGGCATTTTCCGGCGATCCTGACAAGTGGAAGTTTTCTCGAAAACCATGAATTTGAAGTTTGGATCAGGCTCAATTGAGCCCAAACCTTGACCCTAATTAATCCTATGATCTACCCATGGAAGAAGAAGAAGGGGAGGACTTTGTTTGTGGGCTGGAGGCACGCCAATCGCCGGGATGCTATGGTGCTGGTGGCGCCGCTCGTGTTTCTGTAAATACACAGTGGAGAACTCGAAATAAATAGGGCAAGAGTGGAAATGACTCCTTGGAGTCCAGTGAAGCTTTTAAAACAATAAAATGGGGGAGGGGGTGGTTTTGGAATCAATGTTATTAATGGACATGAATGAATCTTTCAGCCAAGTGGTGGGGGGGGGGGGGGGGTGAACCTGCATTGGGGTGGCTGGGAACTGGCTGGAACTTCTCCTCCTCCGCTGAGGAGTTGAATCCAGTCATTATAGGTGGCCCTTGGCCTCCCTAAGCCATGAATGGCTTCTTTCTTCCTCTTTCTCTCTCCTCCATTAAAGAGGAATTTGGAGTTTAATCTCTCCTGCCCTTCATGGCCGAATTAATTCATGGCACATAGCCTAAATGCAGCCCACTAAGCTAATATAAAGTGGTAAGGAGGTGGTTAGCCCAAGTGGCTAGGGGCTTAAGCTTGGGTTAGCCCTTTTTGAGCTAAGTTTGACTTGACCTAGCCTAGGGTTGACCTTGGTCAAATTGATCTTTTGTGTAACCATCAATGGGCCCTTGGTGACCTATTTGCCTCCCTTAGGGTCTAGGTAGGGATGGGTAGGGTTTACTTGGCACCTTAAAGGTCACTTGACCCTTTTTTAAGGGCACTTTGACCATTTTGGGGTTTGAGTTGACTTGAGTCTACTTAGCCACTATGGTTGACCCCAATGGGTCCTTGGTGACTCTTTCACCTCACTCCATGGTTAAGTGGGCATGGGTGGGGTACACTTGAATAAGGGAAGGTCAGTTGACCCTATGTAGGTCAGTTTGACCCATTTAGGGTTTGGGTTGACTTTGGTCAACTTAAGCTCTAAGGTTAACCCCAATGGATCTTTGGTGACCCATTGACCCCACTCTAGGTCTAGGGAGACCTTGGTAGGGTTTGTCGGGCTCATTAAGGCATATTGCCATTAGCTAAGGCATCTTGCCCTATTTAGGCCTAGGATGATCCTAAGTCAACTTGGCCACCCTTGGTTGACTCAAATGGACCCTTGAGGCCTTTCAATAGACTGGTGAGGTCATGGTGGGTCTTGGAGTCTAATGGTCATCCTAAACTAGGGTTTAGGAATCTACTATTTGCAGACCATAATGATCTCACCTATATCCCAAAGTCCACTTGGTCTTCTTGGGCTTCTAGGGTTTTGTCATGACCTAGTCATGAAAAAACCACTCCTAGGGGGTCTAGTTGCCTGAGGGATATTACAAATCCCAATATGTAAACAAAAAATTTCGTCCTCAAAATTCTAATTTGGCATACGGGGTTTCAAATATGAAAAGTAAATTGTAACAACGTGAGAGGTCGTGAGGAATACCTGACCGAAAAGCTATGGGTACCTTTGTTGCATCAGATCCTGCAGCTCCCAGGTGTGCACCTCTTGACCGCAATTCCTCCATAGGACCTTGACCAAGGGAACCTTCTTGTGACACAAGACTTGTATCCCCTTGTCGTCAATCCGGACCGGCTCTAGGTGAACTGACCGGTCAGATGATACCGACCCATCCGTGGCTGTATTCTGCTGCTCCAGGCATAGTAGAGACCTTCTAAGAGAAGATATGTGGAATATGTTGTGCAGACTTGCCAGCTCCAGTGGCAGCTCCAGCCTGTATGCTAAGGGACCGATCTGCTCCAGGATCCTGTAAGGCCCCATATATCTCGGGCTAAGCTTCTTCTTCCGACCACACTCCCGTGAAACCCCATGCATCGGTCGGATCATCAATAATACCCAGTCCCCCACCTGAAACTCCTCCATACGATGCCGAGCATCGTAATACTTATCCTGTTTACTTTGTGCCTCTAACATCATGTCTCGTATCAGCCTCACCTTAGCCACAGTGTCCTCACCAAACTCGGAGCCCAAAACCTTCGGATCCTCATCTTGTATCCATGTAAGTGGAGTCCTACACCTTTGTCCGTATAGGGCCTCATAAGGAGGCATCCCTATGCTGTACTGGTAGTTGTTATTATATGAGAACTCGACCAGTGGCAACTGCTTCTCCCAAGGCTCTCTGCAATCTAGAATGCATAGTCACAGTAGATCTTCCAAAGTCTGATTGGTGCGTTCCGTCTGCCCGTCAGTTTGGGGATGAAAAGATGTACTGAATGTCAGCTGAGTGCCAAAGTAAGTCTGCACTGATCTCCACTCCCTGGACGTAAACTGTCCATCCCAATCTGATACGATCCTTGGTACGCCATTATAATGGACTAACTGCTTCACAAATTTCCGAACCAGCACACCAACTGAGTAATCCTTCCTGTTCCGAATAAATCTGGCAACCTTCGTCAGCCAGTTAACGATTACCTAAATCGAATCGTTTCCTGTCCGTAATCGGGGAAGCCCATGTATGAAGTCCATCACAATATCCTCGACCTTCCACTCCGACACTGGGAGTGGTTGCAATAATCCTGTGAGGTTTCTGCACTCTGCCTTCACCAGCTGGCATGTTTCGCAGTGGGTCACGAAGTAGGTGATATTCTTCTTCATGCCTGGCCAGTATATGGTCTTCTTCAGATCTGGAGTCATCTTCAAAACTCCCGGGTGTACCGATTACCGGCTGTAGTGGGCCTCCGTCATGATATCCTCATAGACCTGGCCTCCATCAGGTATATAAACCTGTCCTCTAAAACACACTAGGCCATCCCTTAGTGTGTAATCTCCCGCTGTACCTGCCTTCAAGGCTCGGAATATCGGCTCCAGCTTGGCGTCCCTCCTCTACCCATCTCTCACTCGATCTCGAATGTTATCTGTGAGGCTCATCGCGGCTAAATACTCCTCATAAAGCTCGGGGTTATTAGACAACACCAGTATGATATGCATATCCTCTAATCAATATACCAGCTCCATGATAATAATCTGGGGCTGCGCTCCGGTGGTGGCGGCTCTCCGACTCAGCATGTTGGCTACCACATTTGCCTTCCCTGGGTGGTAGTGTATCTCATATTGGTAATCTGCTAGAAACTTCCCCCATTGCCTCTGCATGATATTCAGCTCCTTCTACGTGTCCACATACTTCAAATTTTTGTGATCGGAGTATATGTTGCAGTGGACACCGTACAGATAATGCCACCATACTTTCAGAGAAAACATGACCGCTCCCATCCCTAAGTCATAAGCAAGGTAGTTCTGCTCATGCTTCTTCAGCTGGCGGGAAGCATAAGCAATCACGTGGCCCTTCTGCATCAGCACTATACCCATACCCTGGTAGGAAGCGTCGGTGTTGACCTGGAATCCTTCTCTCCTCGAAGGAAGGGCAAGAATAGGAGCCGAGGTAAGTCGATCCTTCAGCTCCCGGAAAGTCGTCTCGAATTGCAGGGTCCAGAAAAATGGCACATCCTTTTTCATCAGGGATGTGAGTGGGAGGGCAATTCGAGATAATCCATCCACAAACTTCCGGTAATAACCGGAAAGTCCTAGAAAACTCCTCACGTCTATGGTCGCCTTTAGCTGCGGCCAATCCCGAATCGCCTTAATCTTTGCTGGGACCACTACCAACCAAGCCCCACTGATAATATGGCCTAGGAATGCCACCTACTTCAACCAGAACTGGCATTTGCTGAACTTCACATAAAGGCTGTGCTCCCGTAGTCTCTCTAGAGTCAGTGTTAGATGTCTTGTGTACTCCTCCTCCTTCCTCGAATAGATGAGCATGTCGTCAATAAACACAATGACGAACACATCCAGATAAGCCTCGAACACCCGGTTCATGAGGCTCATGAACGCCGATGGTGCATTCGTCAGCCCGAAGGGCATCACGGTAAACTCAAATTTCCCATATCTGCTACTGAAGGCAGTCTTCAGAATGTCCTCCTCCTGAATCTGCAACTGATAATAGCCCGACCTTAAATCCAGTTTTGAGAAGAAATGCGCCGCCTCCAGCTGATCAAACAACTCATCTATCCTTGGCAGTGGATAGGTATTCCGGACTGTTAGTCTGTTCAGTGCTCGGTAGTCGATGCATAATCTGAGTGTCCCGTCCTTCTTCTTGACGAACAGCACCGGGACTCCCCATGGTGAAGAGCTCGACCGGACAAACCTGGCTTCCACTAGTTCCTGCACTGGCTTCGAAACTACGTCAACTCCTTTGGGGCCATCCGGTAAGGGGCTCTAGATGTCGGCTTAGACCTCGGTATAAGCTGTATCTGGAAATCCTTCTCCTGGTGCGGGGGTAGCCCAAACAGCTTCTATGGGAATACGTTAGCAAAGTCCCACACCACCGGGATATCAGAGATGGAATCCTTTCCCTCGACCATTTCTAACAGCACCTCATAGACTTCCACTCCCCGTAGGTGGGCCTTGACGGCATGCACAGATGATAACAAGAGAGGGGTAATAGGTCTAATACATTCGATGATGATGTGATAATCTCCATGCCTTACGGTGATCCTCTTTGATAGGAAGTCAATCTGGGCATGGTTCCAATGCAACCATGTCATGCCAAGGATCAGATCATAAGCTGGCATCCTTAGGATCATTCCTGGTGCTTCGAATGCCTTACCGCCGATCTCCGCCTCCATGTTGCAGTGGCTAGAGGTGAATAGCTCCCGTCCGTCTGGTAGTCATATCCCCGTCATCAAGCTTGTGAATCGCTCCATGGCTTCCAATCCTTCCACGAAGGCCTCCGACATGAACGAGTGTGAAGCACCCGTATCGAACAGTATATAAGCAGGCTTGCCGCTGATGAAGACTATGCCTTGGGTAGTTAAATATCTTAGAAATCTAGTTATGGTTTTCTTTCCTATTCTGTCAATTCTATATCCATGAGTCTAATTATATAGGAAAGAAAGGACATAAAAACTACTGGCGTACCTGTGATCACTTTCTCCGGGTTCCGTGGTTGAGCTAGATCTAGTGCATACACTTGCTCCCTCTCCACCCTGCGGTCTCCGACATAGTATCCACGACATCGGCCACATTCTCGGCCTCCAAAATACAGAGCATGTGGGGCAGTGAGGGGCGCTGGTAGTGGTGCCATCTTCATGGGGCAGTTTATCCGGATATGCCCTACATGATGAGAATTGAAGCACTCTGGCGGGGGATATGCCATACCCCCGGGTCTCTGCATCTCCCGTATCTGGAGAGGCTGAGGATCCTTCACCACTGGTTCCCTCTGCTAATGTATCGCCTCCTGACGAGGCTTGTCCTCTTCCCTTCTTCCATCTCTCCCGTCAGCAATATGGCCCCGTCGCTGATTGGTTCTGGCTCACCAGCCCTGTTACTCAGTTGGCCACTTCCGGCCTCGAGTACTGTGCCAATCTGCCTCAATCCTCTTCGCCATCTCCAATATCTGAGGAATAGGCCCGTCGGATACGAAAAGCAGAGCCTCTCTCAGATCCTCTCATAAACCCTTATAGAACCTCTTGGTGTATCCTGCCTCATCCAACTGATAAGAATCCGGAAACCAGGCTAGATTATTAAACTCCCGATGATACTCCACCACTGTCTTGTTGCCCTATCTCAACTATAAAAATCTGTCTTCCAGCTCATATTTGTCCGACTGCAGAACAAAATGCTCCAACAGTGCGGCCCTTAACTCCTCCCAAACAATCTCTGTAACCTCTCTATCAGCAAATGTCGTGTCCAGCGATGTCTTCAACCATCTTTTGGCATGGGACTCCAAGCAAGAGACCACTAAGAGTACCCTCTCCTCCTATGGGCACCGTATCCTAGTCAGCATCGCATACATGATGTCCAGCCACTCCTCCGTCTGAATAGCCGACTCTGTCCCCAAGTAAGATGGGGGAGAAAGTCCTCGGAAGATACTCAACCAATTTGCCCTCGGGTTTGGCTACAGAGCCGGAACCTGCTGGGCCTTGAAAGCTTCCAAAATAGCTATCAGGGTCTGTCCCATCTCCGACTGTAGAAATGGAGTGGAAGTCGGGGGATGTGCTAAAGGCTGCACCACAAGGACCATTGTAAGTAAATGGTTCAAAACTAATTAAAACAAAGGTGGAAAATTTACATGTGATCCCCAATATGGGCTCACCACCTCTTTCGGTGCTTAGTTTGTCCCCAAACTAAACTCGTGTGGGGGTTACCCAGGTATTGTGGACTGCTACTTTTTCGATCGAGGTTTCCTCTGATACCACTTGTAAGACCCTATTTTTTTTCTTTAGAAACCATCGGGGTCTTAGGCCCAGAACCGCCGCTTTGCGGTGACACCTTCACACTCGGGAAGGCCATCACTAAAAAATGTTGATCCTACCGGCCAAATTGATCATAGAACAGTAGCAAAAAATTAAAAGGCAAGTCCACAGAAATCACATATATAACAAATAATCTCCACGAAGGGAGAGTCCACAGAAATATTAAAGGTACAGAAAATAGGGCTCATGCCCGGTACATCAATATCCTCTCTACAAATCACTCAGCGCGGAAGAAAAAGCTAAATAACTACTAACGATCGAGACTCATAGTTCCAACTGTCTAAACTCCAGTGCTAGACTGTCCCATCTCCAAGCGTGCCGACCTCCGAGGCTGCTCCTCCATGCTGGGATCCACGGTCCCCTAAAATGATGTGGTTTGAAAATCGTTAGTCTAAAAGACTATGTCCTATCATCCCCCACCCCTTCCCCCGCGGCTCCTAGGCACCGAGCGGTAAAGATGAAAGGGGAGGTAGTGAGGGTAGAGAATGAACAACAAGCAGGTGACGACGAAACTAATCTAGCAGTTCTATTATAACATCCCATTTCAGGATAGACCCCCGGGATTGTTTTTTTTCCATGACTAGGTCATGACAAAACCCTAGGAAACCCAAAAGACCAAGAGAGCTTAGGTAAAAAGGTGAAAATCACTTTGGTCTGCAAATAATAGGTCAGAAACATGCTTAAAATAAGATTGGGACTCGGGCGTTGAGTGCGTTGAGTGCACTCAATGCCAGAAGCAGAATGGCATTGAGTGCACTGACTGTACTCAACGAAATCTTGTAGGTGGGTTGGCGTAGAGTGCGTCGGGTGTACTTAACGCCATAAGTTGAATGGCGTTGAGTGCAGTGATTGCACTCAACGCCATCTGGTTTTCTCTGGATGGTGTTGAGTGAGCTGAGCTCACTCAACGCCCTAATCTGGGTGGCGTTGAGTGAGCAAAGCTCACTCAATACCATAATCTGGATGGCGTTGAGTGAGCTGAGCTCACTCAACGCCATAATCTGGATGGCATTGAGTGAGATGAGCTCACTCAACGCCATAGTCTGGGTGGCATTGAGTGAGCAGATCTCACTAAACACAATAATCTGGATGGCATTGAGTGAGATGAGCTCACTCAATGCCATAGTCTGGGTGGCGTTGAGTGAGCAGAGCTAACACCTTAGAGAAGTGGGTGTTCAGAAATAAAGTGGGTGTTCAGAAACAAGCTTGATGACCAAGGAATTATTTTCAGAAACAAGGCAAGGCTAGTTTCCCAAGGCTATTCTCAGCAAGAAGGAATAGACTATGACCAGACCTTTGCACCAGTTGCAAGGTTAGAGGCCATTAGAATATTCCTAGCTTTTGCTGCTCATAAGGGATTCAAGGTTTACCAGATGGATGTGAAGAGTGCATTTCTCAATGGGGACATAAAAGAGGAAGTCTATGTTAGACAACCTCCAGGTTTTATCTCTCTAACTCACCCTGATTATGTTTTCAAATTGCATAAAGCATTATATGGTCTCAAGCAAGCTCCTAGAGCATGGTATGAGACCCTATCATGCTTTCTTCTGGAAAATGATTTTGTTAGGGGGAGAGTAGACCAAACTCTTTTTATTAGAACCCATAAGTCCCACACCCTACTAGTACAAATTTATGTAGATGATATCATATTTGGATCTACTGATTCAAACTTGTGCAAAAACTTTTCCAACCTAATGCATTCCAAATTTGAAATGAGTAGCATGGGTGAGCTCTCCTTCTTCTTAGGATTGCATGTAAAACAGCATGCTGAGGGCATATTTATTTCCCAAACCAAGTATGCTAATGAATTGGTTAAGAGATTTGGTATGTCTGAGGCATCTTGTATGAAAACACCCATGCCTACCAATGCTGTATTGGATGCTAATGAACATGGGAAACCAGTTGATCAGACAACATATAGAGCAATGATTGGATCTCTATTATACCTTACAGCCAGTAGGCCAGATATAATGTTTGCTACATGCATATGTGCTAGATTCCAAGTTAACCCTAGAGAGTCACACCTAACTCTAGTTAAAAGGATTCTTAGGTATGTAAAAAGTTGTCCAAATCTAGGACTCTGGTATCCAAAAGACTCAGGATTTGAATTAACTGGATTCTCAGATGCTGATTATGCTAGATGCAGAATAGACAGGAAAAGCACCAGTGGAACATGTCAGTTCCTTGGTGACAGACTTGTCTCCTGGTTTTGTAAGAAGCAAACATCTGTGTCAAGCTCAACTGCTGAAGCTGAATATATGGATGCAAGCAGTTGTTGTTCACAAATATTGTGGATACAAAATCAGCTCATAGACTATGGCTACAACTTAGAGAAGTCTAAAATTTTTTGTGATAATACTAGTCCTATCTCTATAGCACAAAATCCAGTCCTCCATAGTAGGACAAAACATATAGAGATTAGGCATCACTTTCTAAGGGATAATGTAGAGAAAAACAAAATAGAACTTCAATATATCCCTACTGATTTGCAAAGGGGATATATTTTCACCAAGCCCTTGGATGAAAAGAAACACAGTTTCTCCCTAAATCAGTTAGGCATGTTAGATGGAGGAAGCCTAAACAAACTTACAAGATTTTTGAAAAGATAAAACAGACCAAGACTAGGCTAAAAAATCAGTTCCTTTTGTGTCTGTAGTATAGGCTTTGTCTCTGAACTGCGCTCGACGTTTTCCCAGAAAACGTCGAACGTAGATCGACGTTTCTCTAAAAAACGTCGACCAGAGATCGACGTTTCCAAAATCGTCGATCTGAGTTCAGCGCCTCCGTTAGCTCTAGGTTTTCTCTCCTTCTGTTCAGAGGCCATCGAGCGGAGCTCGAAGCTTGTCAACATCGTCGAACGGAGATCGACGATATTGACGTCTCTTCAGATTCCCTCTGTAGCCCAAATCATCGAGCTGAGATCGACGTTCTGTCGAACCGAGCTCCACGATTTTCCGTTTCGCCGTCGAACCCTAATATAAAATCATTTCCGCGGCCGTCATTCATCTTTGCGCTTTCATACTCTCTGCAACTTTCTTCGTTTTCCCTCCAAATCATCTGCGCTTGGTTGTGTTTGGTTCTTTGTTGCAGGTAAAAATGGCTGGCTCCAATGCTACAATCTCCAAAATGAAATTTGACACCGGATTTGACATCGACATGAACTCGTTTGATGGAAGCGATCAACGGTTCAAGGATATTCTTAATCTATTCAGAGATCAACAGCTATCGTAAATAATGACTATCAGAATGATGATTGCATCCGAAGAGATAAAGGAGTGGTGTTATACAGCGACGAATGAGAACGAGAACTCTGTCGTCGGCTTCATCAAAGGGACTCAGGTACAATTGTCCCCTGCTCTTTTAACTGCAGTTTTCATCTTAGTTCTGGAGAAGATTCCGTAGAGTTATCTAGAGAGGAGTATGAATCCATGCTTGATAGAATGGGTCACAATGTTGTGATCCGTAGCAAACTGCTGAAGAAAAATCTGTCGATAGAATTTCAGTTTTTGGCTGATGTAGTTGGGAAAGTGCTTCTGTCCAAGCACTCAGCCCATGATACCATATCAAGATATCAATTCTGTCTGATGGGAGCTCTGATTGATAAGAAACATATAGACTGGGGATCAATTTTCTTCAACCTGATTAAGAAAAAGCTGAGTAAGACTGCTGTCAGCTTTGGGAGAATTCTAGGGGTCTATCTGAATTTCAGATGCCCTGAGCAGCTAACCTCTTCTGGGATGTTCATTAATGCATCCAAGAGGCTCTCTTGTGCCCTTTTCAGCAAATGGGACAGGCAGATTGTAAACCCCTCCAGGGCTGCTGCACCACTATCTTCAGGCACCAGGACTGTCTCAGTCACTCCACCTCTGGTCTCTGCCCCAGTAGAAGTGTTGCCTGCTTCTCCTCCTCCTCCAGCTGTCTCCACCCCAGCCACTTCATCCTCACCTCCAATCACCACCATATTGATATCTTCCCCCATTAACATTTCTTCACCAGTTTCAACCCCTCCAGCATCTACCTCAGAGGAATTCAATCCTCTTTTCTCTTATCCAAGCTTCACCTCTCCATCATTTTCCATGGCAGATGATTCCTTTATGGATGATTCCCCCTCCTCTCCTCCAGAGCCTCCCTCTACCTCCTCATTCCAACAAATGCTCCAAGAAATTCTATCCCAATCATCCTTCACACCTTCTCTTGCCTCACCTATCCTCACCTCAACATCTTCAATCCCCTCCTTTCCCCCTTTCAGAGCCATCCATACCCTCATTCTCCATGCCACCAGCTTCAGCAATCATCCTTCCAACAACCTTCTCTCCTACCTCTGCTCAAGAACCTCTTGAGCATGTAGCTTTATCAGCCCTGGCTGACAAGTTATATGAGCTGCTAGCTCCTAAGCTAACCTCATTACTGGAGACCACTCTGGCTCCACTCCTGACCCATATCAAGGAGCTGTCTTCCAAGCTCTCCTCCTTCTCTCCCTCTCAGGAAGTTACCTCTTCTGGGTGCCTTGACTCAGTTATCCCTGAATCCAGGCAGGGGGAGATGCCTTCTGAAGTAGTGTTTGTGCCTGAGTATGCTCCAGCTCTGGCTCCTAATCCTGCCTTTGCATTAGACCTCCAGAGCTTGCTCTCTGTGTTTGATACAGTTTATCTCAGATCTTTGCCAGTTCCTCATGCTGAAGACTTATCTAAGGCCATTGTGCCTATTTCTGTCTGTGATCCCAGCCAAATTGAAGCATATGTAAATTCCTGGAAGGCTGTGGATGTTTGTGTTTCCATCTCTGATGCTGCTACTAAGGCCATTGTGCCGCTTGTTGTTGAAGCTGCTGCTGCTGTTACTGAGGATACTGAAATGGTTTTTGTGATTGAAGATACATCTGCTGCTGAAGAAGTTGCTGCTTACCTAGAAGATCCTGCACCTGCTGTTGTTACTGTGATTATTGCTGCTTTTGTTTCAAAAGTTCCCTCTGCTCAAATTTCTGATGCTGCTCCTGCCCTGACTGCTGATCAGTTGAAGTTACAAGAGAAATACATAAAAAGCATTGATGATTTGTATGACAATCCTCAAAGTTCAGAGAGTGATCAATTTCAAACTGATTCAGATGACTCTGCAAATGCTATTGCCAAGAAGAGGAAGGCCAGAAGCAAGGCCATGATGTCAGTCCCCCCAGCTAAGGCAAAGGATTCTAATGACATTCCCTACTACATTCTGCATGACTGCCCCATATCTGAGCCCTGGATGTAGTATTCCAAGAACCAATCAAAGGCTATGAAGAAGAGAAGGAAGCTGAATAAGTATGAAAAAGGATCTTCTCAGTATCAGCCTCCTCCTCCTCCTCCTCCAGATTCTGGTTCAGGCTCAGCCCCTCAAGCTCCAGCTTCCAGGCAAAGCTCCTCCCAGTCTTATCAGAAATATTATCAAAGGGGGCAACATCAAAGGGGATATCAATCTAGTAGGGGCCAATATATAGGAAGCCAGAGAGGGCACAGATTTCATCAAAGGGAAGGACAAAGTCATACTGATTCTACTTCAGGTCCTTTCCCTTATAAGCTAAAAGATGCAGTTGTCTCCAGGACTCCTCCTATTGATTCTGAATCCATCAACAGATATGAACCTCCTGTTTCATTTAAGGATCCTGAGAACAACCCCTTGTCCTGGACAGCTAGAATGAAAGAGTTGGCTGCTCTTGATCAAATAAAAAAGGCCAGAGAGCAAGGCAAGGACACTTCCAACATAACAACTTTATCAGATCAGAGAAAGAAAGAACTGGAGAAATATACATCAAGAAAATTCTTTAATCCAGAAGATTATATGAAGCTGCACCCTGAGGCTGTAGTTCCAAGGCCCAGATCTCAAACTTCCTTAGGTGCAGAAGATGATAGAAGATCCAAGAAAGAAGCCCTCAATCCCAACAGAGAAATTTTGTTTAAAAAGGGAACTGAGAAGTAAATTGTGTAAGCTGAACAATCATCCTCCTTTGGATATTTGCTGACTTCTTATCTATGATCTGCATTGCTGCTATATCTTTTCTTCTGCACTGTTGATTTAGTTTCTATCTTGAATGTATACTTATTTATTTCCTAATACTGTCTGTAAATAGTAATCCTAACCCAAATAGGGGGAGATTGTTGGAACACCCTATTACTAATTTGGGTAAGGATCACTATGTTTGTCTTAGGGAACCAGGTTGACCTAGTTGTATAGTTGTAAAGGTCAACATTAGAATGAGTCTAGGGCTTAGAACTTAGGTTTGAAGCTGCCCCCAGGACCATTCCAATGTCAAGGATATAGAGCCAAGTCTAAGGCAATTTTCGTCGAGCTCCGGTCGACGAAACGTCGAACTCGGTTCGACGCTCTCTGAGCTCAACTTGATAAATCGTCGAACTCCGGTCGATGATCTTCGAGCTCAGATCGACGATCTGCTTTCAGACAATTTTGGTTAGTCGTCAATCTGCATTCTACGTTTTTCTAGCTCAGGTCGACGATCTTTCTTCAGCTATTCTTCAGGTCGCTGAGCTCGGCTCGACGATCTTCGAGCTCAATTCGACGTTTTCTGTCTGCTTGATCTATTTCCATCTCTGAGCTCAGTTCGACGATAAGAGAGCTCAAATCGACGATTTTTCTGAGAGATCAACGATTTTAAGGATTCAAATGCTGCCAGTCTTTGGAATGTTTTTGAAATCCCTCAGCATTTATGTTAAGGAGATCTGCCAGCCGTTTATCTTTATTCTGGAGCAAGTTTCAAGGAATTATTCAGGAAATGTTTTATTGGACCTTCCTCTAGAAGACAAGACTCTTTATGGAAGACATTTATGACTGCCAACGGCTATCCTTGACAAGAATTTTTCAGAGAATAAGATCCTTTTTGTCTTCAGAAATACAGAGAGAATATACAACACTCAGAGAAAAAAACAAGAAGAATTAAGCTGTGACAAATAACAAGTGATCATCTTCTGAAGAATAAGAATAACAGTCTTTTTGCTTACAGAAAAGTGATCACAGCCTCATCTCAAAAACTACAGACACCTCATCTTTCAGCCTTTTTATGGAAGACATTCCTTAGCTGGAGATCTAAAATTCTGAAGGCCTATCACCCTAGAGCAAAGCTTCCATTCCTGAACCTGTCTACAACTCAGGGGGAGCTTTGACAACAAAAGATCCACTAGTCTTCTCTCATTTGATTTGAGAACAGAGAAGACAACTTCACCTCTTTATCTTTTCTTTTTCTGCTGTAAAAGGGTTCTTGAACTCCCTTCAAAAGTTCTGTCTAGTTCTGAGAGCCTTGTCAAAACTCAGTGGTGGCAAGACACCTTATCAAAAAATCCAGTTTTGGTTTTTGAGCACCTTATCAAAAGCTCATTGGTGTCAGGACACCTGATCAACTCATCCTGAGTGGATTCCTACCAAGGGTGGTAGAAGAGTGGATGTACCCAGGTTTTTGGGGAACCACTATATTTCCTTGTGTCTTCTGGGTTGTTTGTGTGATTGATTTGCTGTGTGATGCGCTCTTTACTTCTTTATTTTTAACTCTTCATTAACACTATACACTATACTATAAATTGAATTTTATATTTGCTGATCAATTTCAACTATGAAATTAATTTAAATAAACTCTATTCACCTCCCTCTAGAGTTGAGATAGATCTTACCCTCACTTTCAATTGGTATCAGAGGGAGGTTAAAGGATGCTCATACAGGCTAACACCTGAGCCAAAAGATCCTTGATAAGATCAATCTCTTAAGAGGGTTATTTTCTTTATATCTTATATTATTCAAAGACATGGCACAGAACAAGGATTATGCAAGCACCAGACCTCCAGTGTGCAATCTATCTAAGTTTGCACTCTGGAAGGCAAGGATTAAATTATACATGAACTCTATTGATGAAGATATTTTCAATTCTGTCTTGACAGTTTGTCCAAGTCCACCAGCAAGCTCAAGCACAAATGCTGTTTCACCTCCCTCAGGAACAGATGCAGACATAAAGAAATGGAAAACTGCAGATGCAAAGGCCATGAACATCTTAGCTCAGACAATGTCTGATGAGATATTTCAGAAAGTAGCTGACTGCAACTCAGCCAAAGGAATTTGGGACAAGCTCTCTGAAATTATCTCAGGGTCTGCTGATGAAAGGAAAGACAGGAGATCTCACCTCATAACCTAATATGAGAATTTTAAGAAAGGAGAGACTGAGTCAGTAGCAGATATGTACAACAGATTGAGTGATTGTCAATGAGCTAAAGACCTTGGATAAAGAAATCTCATTGACTGAGCTTAATGACAAGATCCTAATGTGCTTCCCCAGCACTTGGGATTCAAGAATCTAGACAATTAAAGATGCCAGAAGTCTAAATGAAATCACTACTGAAGCTCTCCTAGGCAAGCTCAAATCTTATGAGCTGCTCATTAAGAATAGAGAAGAAGAACAGAAGGCTGCCTCACCAGCCTCAAAGAAAGAGAAGTTAATAGCTTTCAAAGCCATTGAGAATCAGCCTGAAGAAAAGCTCACAGGCAATGAGGAGTTGGTCAGCCTACTGGCCAAAAGATTTTACAAACTGGCCAGAAAAGACTTCAGAAAAAGGCCATACAAAGGACATGATAAACCAAGGTATGATAAGTCAAATAATGATAAAGAAATTATATGCTTTGGCTGCAGAAAACCAGGCCACATTGTGCCTGACTATCCAGAAAACAAGAACAAGGACAGAAAGGATAGACGAGAAAGAAGGAAAGAGAAAGACTTCAAAAAGAACAGCTCAGATAAAGCCTCCTCCAGCAAGAACAAACATACAAGGAAGGGCTTTGTTGCTGAGACATGGAGTGAGACAGAAGAGGATTCTGAAACTTCATCCAGCTCCAGTGATGATGAAGATGATGCAGATGAAAAAGAATTTTGCATGATGGCTATCAATGCCTCACAGCAAAACTCTGATGCAGAATCAGATTCAGACTCAGAAACTCAACCAGAAGAAGATCAAGTAATTTACTCTTTTGATTTTAATTTTGAGGACTTTAAAATTGAATTTAAGACATTGTGTTTGGACTTACTAAAATCTGAGAAAGAGATAATCTCTCTCAGAAACAAATTATCTGAATACAGTGTCCTAAACTCAAATAACCTCAAACTCTCTGAGGAGTTAGAATACTATAGGGAGGAGATAGCTTCATTGAAAAGTGAACTATCAAAGGCCAAAAAGTTTGAAGAATCCCTAAATGGGAGAAGTATCAGACTGATGGACATTACAAGCACAGTGAACTCTAGATTCAACAGTACACTGGGCTTGGGTGCCTCATCCAGCCAACCTATAATATTAACAACTCCAATCAAATTTATCTCTGACAAAGGAAAGGGAGTAATAGAGGTAGCTAGGAAGAATGCAGATCTGGCAGAGAAAACATCAGTTCAACAGATTGTGTCGAGCAGAGCTCGACGATCGTCGAATAGAGATCGATGATCTAACCCAAGATCGTCGACCTCAGCTCGACGATATCCAAACTCTGAACTTCAGTATAATCGATCTTCGAACAGAGATCGCCGATCTGACCCAAGATCGTCGACCTCAGTTCGACGATCGTCGAACATAGATCAGGTCTGTGAACATTCCTTCAATGGCACATCTAGATTCAATCATAGAAGTCCCACATCCCAAGGCTTTAACCCCTATACTGAATGGATAATACCTCCTAGGAGATATCATCCTGAAGGCTATAAGAGTCAACCTGAGATGTCCTTCATTTCTGAATTCAAAGGATATCAGCCTAGGACCAAGGTTAACTGGGTCAAAAACAAGTAAGTTGTTCATGTGCAGGTAAAGACCTATTCAGTATCTAACCAACAATAGTATCTGGATAGTGGGTGCTCAAAGCACATGACAGGGAACAGGGAGAACCTATCATCCTTCATAACCAAACTGGGACCCAAAGTGATTTTTGGTGATTCAAATTTTGGCCAAACCAAAGGATATGGTGCTGCTCAGATATGCTCTGTCACTTTCAAGAAAGTGGCATATGTTGAAGGACTGAAGCACAATCTGATAAGTATCAGTCAGCTATGTGATGAAGGATACAAGGTGACTTTCAATAAATCTCTGTGCAAGATCAAGTCAGAGAAAATAATAAGAAGAATTAAGCTGTGATAAATAACAAGTGATCATCTTCTGAAGAATAAGAATAACAGTCTTTTTGCTTACAGAAAAGTGATCACAGCCTCATCTCAAGAACTCCAGACACCTCATCTTTCAGCCTTTTTGCTAAAACAATCCTTTGCTGGAGATCTAAAATTCTGAAGGCCTATCACCCTAGAGCAAAGCTTCCATTCCTGAACCTGTCTACAACTCAGGGGGAGCTTTGACAACAAAAGATCCACTAGTCTTCTCTCATTTGATTTGAGAACAGAGAAGACAACTTCAACTCTTTATCTTTTCTTTTTCTGCTGTAAAAGGGTTCTTGAACTCCCTTCAAGAACCCTTTTACAGCAGAAAAAGAAAAGATAAAGAGGTGAAGTTGTCTTCTCTGTTATCAAATCAAATGAGAGAAGACTAGTGGATCTTTTGTTGTCAAAGCTCCCCCTGAGTTGTAGACAGGTTCAGGAATGGAAGCTTTGCTCTAGGGTGATAGGCCTTCAGAATTTTAGATCACCAGCAAAGGATTGTTTCAGCAAAAAGGCTGAAAGATGAGGTGACTGGAGTTCTTGAGATGAGGCTGTGATCACTTTTTTGTAAGCAAAAAGACTGTTATTCTTATTCTTCAGAAGATGATCACTTGTTATTTGTCACAGCTTAATTCTTCTTGTTTTTTTCTCTGAGTGTTGTATATTCTCTCTGTATTTCTGAAGACAAAAAGGATCTTATTCTCTGAAAAATTCTTGTCAAGGATAGCCGTTGGCAGTCATAAATGTCTTCCATAAAGAGTCTTGTCTTCTAGAGGAAGGTCCAATAAAACATTTCCTGAATAATTCCTTGAAACTTGCTCCAGAATAAAGACAAACGGCTGGCAGATCTCCTTAACATAAATGCTGAGGGATTTCAAAAACATTTCAAAGACTGGTAGCATTTGAATCCTTAAAATCGTTGATCTCTCAGAAAAATCGTCGATCTGAGCTCTACTATCGCCGAACTGAGCTTAGAGATGGAAACAGATCAAGCAGACAGAAAACGTCGAACTGAGCTCGAAGATCGTCGAGCCGAGCTCAGCGACCTGAAGAATAGCTGAAGAAAGATCGTCAACCTGAGCTAGAAAAATGTAGAATGCAGATTGACGACTAACCAAAATTGTCTGAAAGCAGATCGTCGATCTGAGCTCGAAGATCGTCGACCGGAGTTCGACGATTTATCAAGTTGAGCTCAGAGAGCGTCGAACCGAGTTCGACGTTTCGTCGACCGGAGCTCGACGAAAATTGCCTTAGACTTGGCTCTATACCCTTGACATTGGAATGGTCTTGGGGGCAGCTTACAACCTAAGTTCTAAGCCCTAGACTCATTCTAATGTTGACCTTTACAACTATACAACTAGGTCAACCTGGTTCCCTAAGACAAATATAGTGATCCTTACCCAAATTAGTAATAGGGTGTTCCAACAGTCTGGGTGGCGTTGAGTGAGCAGAGCTCACTCAACACCATAATCTCTATGGCATTGAGTGAGCTGAGCTCACTCAACGCCATAGTCTGAGTGGCATTGAGTGAGAAGAGCTCACTCAACACCATAATTTGATGGCGTGGAGTGAGCTGACCTCACTCAACGCCATAGTCTAGATGGAGTTTAGTGAGCAGAGCTCACTAAAAGCCATAATCTGGATAGCGTTGAGTGAGCTTAGCTCACTCAACGCCATAGTCTGGAAGGGCCATATTTTGGAAGGCATTGAGTGAGCAGAGCTCACTCAACGCCGTATCCTGGATGGCGTTGAGTGAGCAGAGCTCACTCAACGCCGCTGTATGGATGGCGTTAAGTGAGTAGAGCTCACTCAACGCCGTAGCCTGGATGGCGTTGAGTGAGCTGAGCTCACTCAACGCCATTTTACTTAGAAAATTTTCCTGACATTTTAGCTTGGCCGATGGTTCAGTTTAACCAGGCCGTTTCGTTAAGCGGGCCAGGATGTCCTAAATAGGCCGTTTCTTTTATTAAGACTTAATTAAGTTTTATTAAAATGATTTTTAAAGGTCAATGCCACGTGGCAGCCGTTCCTCTCCCTTCCAGCCATGGCCGAGCGACGGTTTGCATGGCCATTAATGGCTTTTAAGGCTCGGCTCCATCCTCTCCCACTTGAAATGGCTGGATTTAACTCCTCTCGGGGAGAGGAGGAGTTTCCAGCCATCTCTTAGTTGTTTTGGAGCCGTTTCACCTCCCCTCCACCATGGCCGAAGCATGCCTTTAAGGAGGCATTAATGGCTGGACAGCTTATACCCCCACCCGCAACCTCGTTTCTTCTTTAAATGACTTCCTAGACTTAGAGAGGAAGTTTTCACCCATGCCCGACAAAGTCAGAGCTTATTACTTTGCTGTTGAAGAATTCTGGCGACTCCACCACCGCGCAAATGGCATCCCGACGATCAGCTCGACTCCAAATCGCGAATAAGGTCCTCCTCTACCTCTTCTTCTATGGATAGATCTTAGGAATTATTAGGAGAGACATCAGGCTCAAAAGAGCTGGATCGGGTGAGTTTTTTCATGACTTTTCCGAAATTCATGATGGTCGGGTTCGCCGGAAACCGCCTCTCCGGCGGCCATGCCGCCCCCTAATGGTAGCCCTCACCTCAATGGAGGTGGTGGTGGTGGCCGGCCAGGGAGATGGCTGGGTTGAAATGAAATTCACTTGCAAAGCTACAAGTTTTAAGCATTTTTAGATTGCTGGTTAGGGCTTTTTGAGAAGATGAACAGTAACTTTAATACTAAATTATTATATTTATATATAATATGTAGTGATTTAACAAGCTCTTTTTGATTCTATTTAATGAGGCACTCAGAGGCCGTTTTAGGAAAAAAAACCAGTCCCAAAAGTTGTATCCCTTCGAGTCTAGGTTATTCTAAAATTTATTTCAACTCGATTGGGTAAGTTGTTTGACCACAACACCCATTTTGGTGGGACCTATATCTAGGGCTATCCTGAGGTTCTAATGGATGCCCACCTATCATCCCTTGTCCAAATGAGCTGAAATTTGGTCAGGAGGTCTATTTTAGCTATATCTAGGGCTTGTCAATAAATCAGAATTTTTGGTGAATATTTTTCTATAGTTTTTGGAAAAATTTATTAAACCATGTATAAATTATTTAGGTGTCTTAAACACCTCAAATTCCCCCAAATTTGGGTGGGTAGTCTTAGAGGGCATGTTAAGGCTCTTGTAAAAATTTCATCTCATTTGGAGATGTTTTGAATAGGTTTTTATCCAACCCTAGGTTGATCCTTAAAGGATTATTTAGGATCAAACACCCCCTTGAGGTTTTGAGTGGTCAAATCACCTCAACAGAGGCTGAAATTTTGGACACTGACTTGGCATTGCTAATGTCACCCTCTTAAGGAAAATGGTGTGATTTAGGGTTTATTTACCCTAGGGTTCAAACTCAAACCCTAGGGAAGGGTTTTTTAGTGTTGTGAATGGCATAGAAGCAAATGCCCTTGTGTGACCTTGTAACTCAGTAGAATTGAAGTTAGTGTATCCTAAGTTCTCTGGTAGAAATCTTAGAGGATTTGGAGGTACGTAGACACCTCAAAACCCTAACCTTAGTTTTAGGGTAGAAGCTTAATTATGAAAGAACAACCACTAAACCTTAGTTAAAAGTTGTGAAACTTGGGTGGAGTAGGTTTTTGAGTAGGAAGAACCCTTAGTAATTTTATTAGGATTTTATGGATTATATTTTAAGTACTTTATTTGTTAGGTATCAATTTGCTCAAACTAGTCTTTTAATTATTTTAAATACTCTGTTCATTTTAATCTGATGGAACTTGGTCAGCAGATGCTTTATGTCTAAATGAATATCCCTGATTTTTGGTACAAATTTTAGTTGATTATATCTAGTACTTCCGTCACAAGTTCCAAAAAGGGCAATTATGGTCAACAAATCATTTATAGCAAATTACCTACTGTAAAATTATGAAACCTGGCCAATGATGTTCTCAGATCAATATCTAGTTGCATAATTTTATTCATGATTTTTAGAAGAATATTTACAATACTTCAAAAATATTATTTTTTGAGATTTTCGTAATTATTTATTCTAGAGCTCAATCCCCATTGAAGAATTATGAAATTTGGCCACTAATGTTTTTAAGACAGTGTCTGCTCTAGAAGATTAATTAAGAATTTTTTGATGATTATCTACTACACTTACTTCATTATTGAAAGGAGATAGGATTTATTATCAAAATTAAGTTAGAGTCCTTAAGTTACTGGAAAAATTATTATATCTTGGCTTTACTGTTAAATTGTTGTTTAGGATTTACCATGATTTTATGAAGCTTTATACATACCTGAAAAGTGCACTTCATGTTCAATTGGTAGCCCTTGGAGGCTTCAAGGAAAATTAATTAAATGCCAAATAAATTAGGAAAATTACAATTTTCTGGATTTAGTCTATTTTTGTCATGATAAGTCTCCAGTAAATAATTTAGGGCATTTTGATGATTATTTAGATTATCTCCTATCCGGTTCGACATATAGCCTTGGTTGGTCTACATATAGCAAATTGTTAAATTGCAATAGGACATGATCTGGGATAGTTGTTGGAGTTAGTCATTTTAGCTGGGAGGACTGATGTGGATGATTTCACTATAGAGGGATAGGAAGAGTAGTGAGAAGTGTTTTGGCTAAAGTCTAGAGGTGTTCGAGTTCGACGAAAGATCGTCTTCCCCGAGGAGAGGAAGAGTTAAAAATCACTCTAGGTTAGTCTATCGTAATATGAGAAGGGAATGGGTAAAGGGAATCAACCAATAACAATAAGTGCTTTGCGAAAGGGAACGATGGGCTTTAGCTACCATCATAGTTCCTAGTGCCCTTTGAGAGCCCTTCACAGGGAATACCAGGGGCAGTCCTGGGTTAACGTAAACTGTAATAACAAACTGAAAAGAGTAACCTAGTAATTAGGATCTCACATTTCACAAACACTGTAAACACAGGAAGATAGTTGGGAGCTTCGGCTCGGTTGGTTAAGAGACGAACAGAATGGTCCGGGGAGCTTCGGCTCGGTTGGTTAAGAGATGGAGAGGATGGTCCGGGGAGCTTTGGCTTGATTGGTTTGATACGATAAATATTGCATGTGCATAGTCAGGAAAGAAAATTAAGGTGGTGGGTCTTTGGTATTGGAGGTTCGATGCACCGACTCCAATACGGGTACTCGACAAGTGTGGTTAGCACTTCGCAAACAGAAGTCCGATGCGCCAGCCGGCAAGAGTACGCAGGAGTCCGCTTTATGCACCAAGCGTTGAGGCGTATGATAGGTCTGACCGGTAGTGCTTTACTTGTTTAGAGGTGGGCGAGGCCCAACCCACCGTGATGTAGGGAATATCCTTGAGATTCGTCACGGAGGCCACGACGACGCTTATGACACGATCTATGCCCTCTAACCAGCACACTAACGTAAACGCAGCCACAACAATTATTTTATTTATCGTTCGCGCTAACAATACGGATCGCCGTTCCGCAAATAGATCGAATGTTGGCTATAGGCCAAATTCTTTCTGGCTAAATGGGATAATATTGATCCCGAGCGAGCTTTGGGGTTGTACCAAAATAGATCCACCAAGAACAAAATGATTCGAAAGATGGTAGGATCTATCCCAACAAAAGAAAAGCGAGGATCGCCAATCCTCTTACGAATCTTTCGAAAATCCAAACGAAAAATACCGATCTATTATTTGATTAACCGCGAAGAAAAAACAAATCGGAAAAATAACGCAAAATCCGTCCACCACAAGAACTATCTAGAGAAGGAAAACTCTTGGTAGAAATTTTCGTTACCCCTCTCGGATTTGTAGATCCGTGATGCGTGGATCTACCAAGTTTGATCGCACCTCCTTTGAACGTCCACGGGAAATGCGCTACGGATGATGAACGTGCTAATCTCCTTCACTTCACGCCGTGGAGGAAATCACCTATCTTCTTCCTTGCAAGCAAACAACTCTCTCATGCATGGGCCGGAAACACCTTTCAAGAGTGGATCTCGTTGGGCCGAGAGCAAGAAAGGATGAGGGCAACCGAGCACTAAGAGGAAGGGGCGGCCGAGGGCAAGAGGGGGAAAGGTGGAGGCCGAGCACTTAGGGAAGAGGAGGGCCTTGGGGCCGGCGGCTTGGAGGAAGAAAAGAAAGAGAGGGGGGCGGCGGTTTTGAGAAGAAAGAGGGGGAAATTAGGGAGAAAGAGGGGGAAATTAAATTAGGCAAATTCAAAATTTGATTTCAATAATATTCTACCCAAAATGAAGAGTTCAAGGCCCTTATATAGGCTTACATCTCAAAGCAACAATCATGTGGCTAAAGGCACACCACATAAATAAAAAATGCAGAAAATAAATAATATAATGTTTTTAAAGAGCCATCATGAAACGGCTATTAGCACACCAAAACAAAAAAATATCAGAGATGATTCTTGTTGCGAGGGCGAAGCCTGTAGCCATGACCGCTACGACGTCGCACGTCCTTTGCCGGTACATCTTCAACATAGTCATGCTCCATTTGGCCGTCCTGGTGGCCGTCGCCATCACCGTCGCCATGGCCGTCCTGGTGGCCGTCGCCATCACCGTCGCCATCACCGTCGCCATCAATCCTCCGCCGCTCAAAACGACTCATCTCCGATGAGCGGGCAGACATATAACGGCGTACGAGGTCCGCGTCAAGAAGATCCATCTGTGCAGTAGAGAGCCAAGAGTCGTCCGAAGCCGGACGACCACGCCAACGAACCAAAAAGCTGTGAATGTTGCCGTCGGGTGTGGGAAACATATCATCCTGCAAAATCCTGTCAGGCAAGAAATCTGTCCGGGGAAACCTCGGAAAAGCATTAGGTGAAGCAGAAAAACAAGTGTCATCAGCAATAGACGGCATACCTCCCGTAGAATTCGAAGGAGAGAACGATCCAGAATTGAGCTCACCCCCCACCCCATTAGATTGTACAGTGGAATTATTAAACGGAGAGACTGACAGTTCAGGTGGTGGAGCAACAAAAAGCGTTAAATCCGAAATGTTAAACACAGGGGAGATTCCCCAATCAACGGGTAATTCTAATAAATAAGCATTTTCGCCTAATTTCTTCAAAATTCGAAAAGGACCGGCTTTCTTGTTCGCTAATTTATTTATGGTGCCCGAAGGCATCCGTTCAGGGATAAGACGAACCATAACCAAATCGCCAATGTTCAAGGAGACTGCTCGCCTATGTACGTTAGCATTCGATTGATAGATAGAATATTGCTTAGCTAACGTCTTGCCAATGTGCTCATGGAGAGTGTGAACGTGTGAAGCGAAATCCTGTGCAAATTGACTTGACTTAAAAGAAGGCGGTAATGGAACCAAGTCAAGAGGCACTGGCACCTTATAACCATGCACTATCTCATTCGGCGACAACCCAGTGGACCTGTTCTTAGAATTATTGTACGCTAGTTGAGCATGCAGAAGAATAAGATCCCACGTACCTTTATGTTCGCCCACTAAACAACGAAGTAACCCGCCCAAGCTACGGTTGACAACTTCCGTTTGCCCATCCGTTTGGGGATGATAGGCCGACGAAAACATTAGTTTAGTGCCCATGAGTTTCCAAAGTGTCTTCCAAAAATAACTTGTAAATTTGACATCCCTATCACTCACGATCATTTTGGGAACACCCCGATGTGCCACGACCTCCTTGAAATATAATTTTGCGACATTTGAGGCATCATAGGTATTATTACTAGCGATGAAATATGCCATTTTAGAGAAACGGTCTACGACAACAAGAATAGAATCGTGACGCCTAAATGTCATGGGTAACCCCAAAATAAAATCCATGTTGACATCTTCCCATGGTACCGATGGAATCGGGAGTGGAGTGTAAAGACCCGTGTTGGTCTTGTTCCCTTTGGCTAGTTGACAAACACGATAACTTCCTACGACTTTGTTAACCATGGGTCTGAGGCCCGGCCAAAAGAATTTATCCTCTACGAGTGTTATCGTTTTGTCTCTACCAAAATGTCCGCCTAGCCCTCCGCTATGCAACTCCCATATGATAAAATGTCGTAATGACGAGCGGGGAATACATAGTTGCAAATGTTTAAATAAGTATCCGTCACGGATATAGTACGCCGAAATGGTGGTAGGAGAACTGTCCTGAGTGGCGAGATAAATTTCCTTAAAGTCTGGGCATTGGACATATTCATCTTTAATCCTCTCAAATCCTATAACTGATACTTCCATTGTAGTTAGTAATAAGGTGACCCTACTCAACGCGTCCGCCACACGATTTAATGTACCCTTCAGATGCTTGATAATGAAGGCGTACTCCTGTAGGTAGGAAATCCACTTAGCGTGTCGTGGGCTAATCTTATTTTGAGAGTTAACAAATTTGAGGGCCTCATGGTCCGATAGTATTACGAATTCTTTTGATATAAGGTAATGTCGCCAATGTTGGAGACAACGAATCACAGCATAGAATTCGCGATCATAATTCGAATAGTTTAATTTTGGGCCGGATAGTTTCTCACTAAAATATCCTAGCGGATGTCCCTCTTGACTTAATACTCCTCCGATTCCTATCCCCGATGCGTCGCATGATAGTTCAAACACTTTACTAAAATCCGGTAATCGTAGTAAGGGGGCTTCAGACATCCGTTCCTTAATCGTTTGGAAAGCGCTAGTGGCCGCTTTAGTCCAACTAAATTCTCCTTTCTTCATACATTCAGTGATGGGAGCCATAATACTACTAAAATTCCGAATAAATCTTCGGTAAAGCGTGGCCAACCCGTGGAAACTTCGAACTTCCCTTATATTCTTGGGTTCCGGACACTCTTTAATCGCTTGAACCTTCTTTGGGTCCACATGAATGCCATCTGAGCTCACGATGTATCCTAAGAACTCTACAGAAGACACACCGAATGCGCATTTTTTTAGATTAATAAATAAATTCTCTTTGCGCAATGTGGTAAGGATTGTTCTTAGGTGAGTTTCATGATCCCCCGGAGAGATACTAAACACCAAAATGTCGTCGAAATAGACCACTACAAATTTTCCCATGTAGGGTTTAAAGACTTGAGTCATCAATCGCGAAAACGTACTCGGTCCATTGGTAAGTCCCTCTCCAAGCACTAGCCATTCATATAGTCCATCCTTAGACTTGAATGCCGTCTTCCATTCGTCCCCCTCCCGTATTCGTATTTGATGATAACCGCTCTTAAGATCCAATTTAGAGAACACGGCGGCTCCTGATAACATGTCTAGTAAATCATCCAAGCGGGGAATGGGGAACCGATACTTGACAGTTATTTTATTTATAGCCCGATAATCGACGCACAATCGCCACGTTTTATCTTTCTTCGGGACTAGTAAGGCAGGGACGGCACAAGGACTTTTACTGTGACGTATAAACCCTTTCGCTAACAAATCTGAAATTAATTTTTGCAACTCCTCATGTGAGGAGGGGTTGAGGCGGTAATGGGGCTGATTCGGCAACGAGGAACCCGGGACAAAATCTATCTCATGCTGGATATCACGCATAGGTGGCAACTGAGGTGGTAAGTCCACCGGGTATACATCCTTATACTCTTCTAAGAGAGTTCGAAGGGATAACGGGAGGCTTGCTAATGAGGGTGCATCCTCCTTAGCCTGTAGACAAACTAGCGCGTAGATAACGCCATCCATGAAAGTCTCACGCTCTAATTCTTTCCTACCTATCAGACTTATCGTTTTCTTTTCTACCGGCACAATGGTGTCTTTGGACGCAGGTGACGGATCCTTGGGCGGTGATGGTTTCAAAACAATGGTCTTACCATTGAATTTGAACTCATAAATGTTGGCTCGTCCAAAATGAGTCACGTCATAATCATAAAGCCAAGGTCGTCCTAATAAGACATGACACACGCCCATGGGAATGACGTCGCACCATACTTTATCAACGTAATTTTTTAAAGTTAGTGGCACCAAGCATCGCTTAGAAACCGCTATTGACGTCTTGTTTACCCACGCGATTTTATAAGGATGTGGGTGCGGCTCTGTGACTAAATGCATGCGTGCGATGGCATTTTCCGAAACGACGTTCACGCAACTACCGCTATCAATAATTAGTTTGCACCACTTTTCACCGCACTTAAAATTTAAGGTAAATATATTTGTCCGGTTATACTCGTCCAATACTCGCGGAGTGGCCAAAATACATCTCATCACCATCATGTAAGAATCGTCCTCCATATCACTCAGTTCACGATCAGATTCTGCTCCATAGTCGATGTCGGCAGGCTCAGTCGTGGAGTCTAATAGGGCTAACGGTTTGCTCTTTGTGGGACACTCACTAGAATAGTGCCCTTGGATTCCGCAAGAATAACACGTGGCGTTAGTCTTGCTAATCCGTCCTATCGGCACTCGCTCGCCGGTGGGATTTCTATTATTCCTAGCAGTAATGATAATGGACTCCGAATCCGTGGATCGATACTTTCCCTTGTCTCGCGCGGAGGAAGATGGATGCGGTCCTAAGAGGGACTTTCCCTTCTGAAAGTTTCGCCCTTTGACTTTGTAGGCGTTGTGTTTTTCAATATCCAAAGTGGCATTGAAAGTGGTGTTAAGGTCCGTGTGACCATAACGCAAGAGCTTTCCTTGAATGTCCGAGTTGAGTCCCTTATGAAATCGGGAGAGTGTGACTTCGGGCATCTCACGAACATCGCAACGCACCAACATATCCTTAAGTTGTCCCATGTATTCTGCTACCGAAGAGCTACCTTGACGGAGAGAGGCTAAGTCGTCGAACATTTGTGTCCGGTGATACGTGGGAACATATTGGTCGTGGAGAAGTGCTTTCATGGCAGCCCACCCAATTGGGGGTGCTCCATTAACCGTACCTAATCGTCTCTCTTCGTTCAACCAGTACGTCTTAGCCCTTCCTAGAAGTTTCATCCGCGCAACCTTCACTTTCTCAACGTCTGTCAGGTCGTGCCATTCAAAATAGCACTCAATTCCCATAATCCAGTCTAGGAATAGCTGGGGCTCTCCCATACCATCATATGATGGTGAGTCTATTTTTACGGCCCTAGTTACGTCGAACTCATAATGACCTCGAGGTGGGTACTCATCGTCCAGATCACGTGGGTGATTTTGTCTTTCCTCTCGCTGGTTGGCTGCCGGGGGTTGGGGACCCGGTCGGTTTCTGCCAACGCCGTTGTTTCGGGGCGCCGCTTGGTTTACAGCGAGCCCTTCAATTAACTGTGTCAGTGCGTCAAACCTAGTGTTAAACTCTTCTCGTAGCTCGGCGATCGTGGCCGGAGCATGCTCATCACCTTGGTTGTTGGCCATGTGTGAGGTGGAGGGAAGATATTCCGTGCCCAGCCTAGTGCGCATGAACGAACGGTACAAACAACAATTTTGACCTGATTTAAATTACGCGTTTGATTTTTTTGACGCAAAACTATTGATCAACAGGAAAAACTTTTTCAGACTTTTTTTTCTTAGAAAAATGAGGAGAAAATTCAGAATTTTTTTGTAAATTTTTTGCAGAAATTTTTTTTTGTGTTTTTACTAATTGCAGCCCAACTATGTAAAATTCAGATTTGACGTGATTCGTAACGGAAGTGCGCACCCTAGTGAACGAGGATATCCCTAGGTAAAATGAAAGGATGGTGTCAATTGGGAAATCAACACAACCTCCCTCTGATACCAAATTGATGTAGGGAATATCCTTGAGATTCGTCACGGAGGCCACGACGACGCTTATGACACGATCTACGCCCTCTAACCCGCACACTAACGTAAACGCAACCACAACAATTATTTTATTTATCGTTCGCGCTAACAATACGGATCGCCGTTCCGCAAATAGATAGAATGTTGGCTATAGGCCAAATTCTTTCCAGCTAAATGGGATAATATTGATCCCGAGCGAGCTTTGGGGTTGTACCAAAATAGATCCACCAAGAACAAAATGATTCGAAAGATGGTAGGATCTATCCCAACAAAAGAAAAGCGAGGATCGCCAATCCTCTTACGAATCTTTCGAAAATCCAAACAAAAAATACCGATCTATTATTTGATTAACCGCGAAGAAAAAACAAATCGAAAAAATAACGCAAAATCCGTCCACCACAAGAACTATCTAGAGAAGGAAAACTCTTGGTAGAAATTTTCGTTACCCCTCTCGGATTTGTAGATCCGTGATGCGTGGATCTACCAAGTTTGATCGCTCCTCCTTTGAACGTGCACGGGAAACGCGCTACGGATGATGAACGTGCTAATCTCCTTCCCTTCACGCCGTGGAGGAAATCACCTATCTTCTTCCTTGCAAGCAAATAACTCTCTCATGCATGGGCCGGAAACACCTTTCAAGAGTGGATCTTGTTGGGCCGAGAGCAAGAAAGGATGAGGGCAACCGAGCACTAAGAGGAAGGGGCGGCCGAGGGCAAGAGGGGGAAAGGTGGAGGCCGAGGACTTAGGGAAGAGGAGGGCCTTGGGGCCGGCGGCTTGGAGGAAGAAAAGAAAGAGAGGGGGCGGCGGTTTTGAGAAGAAAGAGGGGGAAATTAGGGAGAAAGAGGGGGAAATTAAATTAGGCAAATTCAACATTTGATTTTACCCAAAATGAAGAGTTCAAGGCCCTTATATAGGCTTACATCTCAAAGCAACAATCATATGGCTAAAGGCACACCACATAAATAAAAAATGCAGAAAATAAATAATATAATGTTTTTAAAGAGTCATCATGAAACGGCTATTAGCACACCAAAACAAAAAAATATCAGAGATGATTCTTGTTGCGAGGGCGAAGCCTGTAGCCATGACCGCTACGACGTCGCACGTCCTTTGCCGGTACATCTTCAACATAGTCATGCTCCATTTGGCCGTCCTGGTGGCCGTCGCCATCACCGTCGCCATGGCCGTCCTGGTGGCCGTCGCCATCACCGTCGCCATCACCGTCGCCATCATACCGCTTCCGTCTGCCACTACGGAGGTATCCTGGGAGGTAACGGCTCCGAAAGGGGGAACTAAAGGTCTGTGTACACAGAGTCGGGTGTGTGTGTTGTACTTGCATGATTCATCATACCCACTACCACGTCATGGCATAATCGATTCATTTAACCCCTGACATCCTTTGTATAAGTGGAATGGGACGCTTATACAATAGGCCTTGCAAAATGACCCCTTGGTCTATAAGCTAGTGTGGGAAGATTATAAATTAAGGTTAAATTCTATATATATATGATGCAGTTTGATAACTGACACCCCAACGTATATGTGGTATGGGACACTTTAAATGATGGGAGCTTTACAGAAGATCCCTTGGCTTAGGTACTTCCGCACATAAGTTAAGGTTACATTTCCTATCGTTTTGTGATCGAATTGGCAGGCAGAATCGGCGCATTGTGGTGATGACCCTTCAGGGCGTGAAGGTGTCACCGCAAAGCGGCGATCCTGGGCCTAAGACCCCGGTGTTCAAAAAGAAAAAAAATCTGGTCTTACATCTATGAGTATATAAGGCAGTAATGAAAGTATGAAAGATAGAATATGTAATATGTAACCTTAACATATATGAAAACTCATACGCTAAGATATCTTTTAAAAGGCTCCTATCATACAAAAAGTACCAAACCAATTTATACGATAGGGTGTCGGTTTTCTAGCAGCATATATATATCTATAGAGTAAAAACCTTAACTTATAAGCACGCTCACGCGAACTTATAAGCCAAGGGGTCATTTTGCTGGGCATATTGTATAAAACATCCCATACCACTTTATACAATATCTTTCGGAGTTATATGCAATCATAATGGTATGACATGTAAAACATGCCATGATGTGAACATGCAAGTGCAACTCACCCACTCGACTTTGTGTACACAGACCTTTACTTCCCCCTTTTTGGAGCCTAACTTCCCAGGATACCTCTGTAATTGCAAACAAAAGCAGTTGGTTGGGCCTCGCCAACCTCTAAACCAGTATTTTCACTACCAGTCAGACATATCGTACGCCTTGACATTGGTTCACTAAGCAGAGCTCCTGCGTACTCTTGCCGGCTGGCACACCGGACTTTATTTGGCAAAGTGCAAAACTACACTTGCCGAGTCGACGTATTGGAGTCGGTGCATCGACCCTCCAATACCGAAGACCCACAACCTTAAACTTTATGCACATGCAACCTTATGAATCAGCTACCGAGCAAAAGCTCACCGGACCATCCCATCCGTCACAATCAACAACCGAGCCTAAGCTCCCGGGCCAACCTGCCCATCATCAAACCACCGAGCCTACTGCTCGTATGACCCAACCTAACATCCCAAGACATCGATGTGAGTGATTGTGAATGCCTAGTTATGCTAGTTACTCTTGCAGTTTATTATGCCTGCAATTTATGTTAGCCCCGGACTGCCCCCGACATAGCCCGCTAAGGGCTCTCAAAGGGCACTAGGAACTACGATGGGCTAAAGCCCAAAGCTCCCTTTTGCAGGGCACTTAATATCATTTGTTAATACCCGATTCTCGATCCCTTTAGTATTACACTGGTTCTAACCCTAATGTGTTTTGACCCTGTCTCCCCCTTCACAGGATAGACGATCTTTCGTCGATCCCGAGTACCACCTAAACTTAGACAACTCTACAACCTACTCTTCCCAACTTCTAATGATATACTCCAATCCACTTACCAAAATTAGTAAACACAATCCCATCTCCCTGCGACTATTCCCCATGTTAACACGATTTTAGCGATTTCACTAAACGCAGACCATCCTAAGCTATATGTTGTATACAATGGGAGGTACCCCAAATTATCATCCAAAATCACTATAATAATTTTTAGGGATCTATCATGACATTTTTAGCCTAAATCTAGAATTTCAAATTTTTCCTAATTTACTTGATAATTTATTTTATTTTTCTAAGAAATCAAAATACCTTAGTTTGAACATCAAGTACCTTTTTCAAGTGTGTAAAATGCACCAAACAATTTATGATAAATACAAGATGACTATTTAATAGTAAATTCAAAGTCTCCCAATTTTTCAGTAAGGTTTAGACCTCTAAACCTAATTTTGAATCATAACCTACATTAATCATTTTAAATAGATAAGTACTGCTAAAATACTTCCAAAAATTCTTTGAAAATCCAAGAATGTATATAATGACCTATAAATACTCTAGGTCATGTTTCATAATTTTTCAATGACTAGTGAACTCTAAACTTAATATTGCACGATAATCCAAATTGATAAACTAATGAACAAAATACAGAAATTTTTTATCTAAAAATTACAATAAAATTCCCACAAAAGAACATTGTCCTAGGAACACCACTGATCAAGTTTCAAAATTTTAAATCAATTATAGTGCTCTGAGTCTATTTTTGAATATAATTGCATTTTTAAAAGCTTGTGAAGAAAGTACGAAGATTTTACCTCTAAAAATTATAATAAAATTCCAGTATGTGTATATTGACCTAAAATACCCTCTGCCCAATTTTCATAACTTTCTTTAAAACAGTGTTATCATAATAAATAAAAGTCTACAAAGGGAAATTCCATGAATTATAAAGGAGGTACTAAGTCTATTATTCCACAATTACCAACAAATTCACCAGAGGCTCTAATTAACCCAACGGTCATACTACCCAAGTTTCATTAATTTTCATTAAGTTTGGATGGCCTATCTTACATGTATAAGGGTTGTGCACTAAACTATTGTTAGTGTTTTGAGGGATTTATCCATATCCAAATCCTCTAAGATTTTTACCAGAGGATGTTAGCTACCCTTGTGTCCTCTCTACCAAATTTCAAGTCCATACAAGGGCATTTGACCCCATTCCCTTCCCAAACCCCCAAAGTCCAAACTCAGAGTTTGAACTTGGGTCTTAAAGCAATCCTACCCCAAACCACCCTATAACCCATATAAGTGTGTTAAATGTTATGTCAAACAAGTGGCCCAAATTTCAGCCTCTGTTGAGGTGGTTTGGAAACCCAATCCAACAAGGTGCACTCTTGACAAAAATACCCCCTTTAGGGCAAAACTAGGGTTTACTCATTTCTCAAACAAATCAACTCAAAATGAGGTGAAAATTTACCCAAAACCTCATGATGACCCTAAGAACCACTCACCAAAATTTGGGATGGTTTGGAGGTCTTTAGGTCCCTAAATTAATTTACCGTAGGATTATTAAATAATTCCAAAAACTATAGAAATATTATCCTCAAAAATTCACATTTTTGTGCCGAACCTAGGTATAGGTTAGGGTGACTCCCTGTCAGAATTTCAAGTCATTTGGAGCTATGGTGAAGTGGGGGAACACATTTTAATCACTGTCTAACCCTAGGTATAGACCCCACCAAAATGAGTGCCCTGGTCAAACCAGGCACCCAAACTGGTTCAAACCAATTTTAAAATAATGTAAACTCCTATTGCAAAAATTTTGATATTTATCACTTTTTCTGTAGGTGTCCCTAGTAATTTTTAATAATTAAAAACATTAAATTCAATCAGTATGACATAATATCATATGAATTAAATATTAAACCTAAAGTTTAATCTAGGACAGCACGAATCTTGGCGATTTTTTGGAAGGTATCCATTCATCGTCCCCGCTTGCCAACGGCCAGGATTAATTCCTCCTGGGCCAACTTCAAGACTCCGCCGCCGGCCACCCGGCAACTTCCCTGGCCGGCCACCGCCACCACCACCTCCTTCGAGGTGGTGGCTATTGGCAAATGGAGTCACAACCGCTGGAGGGGCGTTTTCCGGTGATCCCGACAAGTGGAAGTTTTCCCGAAAACAATGAATTTGAAAGTTTGGATCAGGCTCAATTGAGCCCAAACATTGACCCTAATTAATCCTACGATCTACCCATGGAAGAAGAAAAAGAAGGGGAGGACCTTGTTTGCGGGCTGGAGGTGCGCTGATCGCCGGGATGCCATGGTGGTGGTGGATCCGCTCGAGTTTCTGCAACTACACAGTGGAGAACTCAAAATCGTCGGGGCAAGGGTGGAAACTACTCTTTGGAGTCCAGTGAAGCTTTTAAATTAATAAAATGGGGGAGGGGGTGGTCATGATATCAATGCCATTAATGGCCATGAATGAAGCTTTCGACCAAGTGGTGGTGGGGGGTGTAACGCCCCGTTTTTTTTTCAGCGATTATTTTTATTCTCGTTTGGCGTTACGATGACGTGTTTCTGTGGCTTGTGCCATGTGTGGAGTATGGTTTAGCTCCTTAGAACTGAGTGCCCTGTTTGGTAGCCTGTTGGCAAGATCTCCCTAGCAAACCGAGTCGTTTTGGTGACCGGTGTGGCCTCTCGGGGGGATGTTTGTGTTTGGCTTCGTTTGGGTGTAACTCGAGTTCTGTTCGTCGAAAGTTAATTTCAACTTCGCCGTTGTGTTCGTAGCGTGGGTATTTAGCTACGGTGCGAATTTCGTCGAATTCCGAGGTGAATCGGTTTTCGAGTCGATTTGGTGCTTTATGTAATTTTGTAATTAATAATATAATTATATAATTATATATATATAGTATTAGAATGAGAGAGCCATCATCTTCTTCACGATAGAAAACCGCCGGCCTTGTACGAGAGAAACGAGTAACCGCCGAGCCTTCCCTTCGGACGCCGATTCCCGGAGCGTTTGTGGACGGAATTCGATTCCGAGAGTGGATACGGATTGCTCTCGTCGAGACCTTCATTCCTGCGGTAAGAAATTCGATTTTCGTGGAGTTTTGGAAGGATTGGAATTTTCGGTTTTGGAAGTTTTCCGCCATTAATGGCCAAATCTTTGTTCTAGGTGTTGCGGCCGTTTTGATCCGTGCGAAGAGGAGGAAAGCAGTCCAAAGCTTCGCTGAGATTTGAGGCAAGTGGTATTCTTGCCCTTGCCAAGTGTTTTCTTTGAATTTATTTGCTGAAATTGAAATCCCGGTTAGCCCAGGTTAGAGGCCTTGTTGTTCTCATTTTCTTGCTAACTATAGGGCTTAGTTCTTCCTACTGAAACCCCCCCTATGTTGTGATGTTTGGAATCCAAATTGTCGGCGTGGAGCCGTTGTTTTCCTTTATTTTTGAATGTTGCTCTGGTTCGGGTGTAGCCGAGAGGGAGAGTTAGGAGGGGGGGGGGGGGTGGTTGCCAATTTCCTTCGTTAAGATATTATTCGAATGGTTAGGCATAGTTTGAATGGTAGTAGCGTGCGACGTTGAGAGTTGTCTACTGCTACTGCAGTGGCGTGAGTCGTGTGCGCGTTCCGGTGTCGTTCGGGAAATTCCAAACGGTGCAGGTTGACCGCGCACGGTCATCAACCTTTAGGGCGCACGACCACTGGTCGTGTGCCTCTGTTCGTGCGCGTATAAACTTCAGTTTCCAAAGTTCTGTCTCGGGCAATCGCACGAGCGCTGACAACAGTGCGCACGACCACTGATCGTGCGACACTGATCGTGCGCAGTTGCTAGGTTTTCTGTCAGGTTTTCCAGGTTCGTTTCGCACGATCATCAGCCGATGAGTGCGCACGACCACTGATCGTGCGTCACTGATCGTGCGCTTTGTATATTTTCTGTTGATAAGCGAATTTAGATGGTTTCGAGTGCGGGAGTTTAGATACTCAAGTGGCAGGCAACTACTCGAGTTCTGGATCTTCTGCCTTGGTCGTTCGACTGTCGTCGAGCTCCGCATTCTTTAGTGGGCTTGTGGGTAGTGGTATAATTTTGGCGGCGAGTGAGGCTAGCTCACTCAACGCCAAAGTTTAGGTAGGCGCTGAGTGCGTTTCACTCAACGCCTAGTAGTGTTGGTTTATTTCAACACTCTTCCTTTACCTTGTATTTCATTTCCGAGTGGATTTCCAGTTGTATTTCTGGGTTTTCCTTGTCATCCGTTTTCTTTATTTTCCTTAAGGCCGAATCGTGGGTCGTGGTTAGTAGTGGTGGTTGTAGCTCTTTATGGGGGTGGAGTTGTGTGATATAGCCAAGGCCACCCATGGATTTCTTGCTCCAGGTACGGGCTGGGCATGTCGGGTGGAAGGTCCCTTGTGTTTTCACGTGTTGACCCTCGAGCTTTTGACTTGGACATGGTGGATTGGGGGACTGCGGTTGCCTTCGAACCGGTTCCTCGTTGTTGTTTTTGCTACTATCACTTCCCGCAGTTTAGGGTGTTAGAAGTTTCTTCTTTGGTAGTCTGCAGCATTCTGGCTCTTGGTAGCCTAGTAGGCCCTGCAGGATGTGGTTCCTGGGCTGGGTCGTTGCTGTTTCTTTGCACGTTGTGCATTTCTTGTGGTCCTGTTGTGGACAGTTGTGACTCTTTCTACTGCATGTTTCCTGTTATTTTTGTCCTTTTGGTTGACTCTTTCATGCAGTTTTACCTTGATTTTGCTTGCTGAGGTATTCTGTTTTCTTTTGGAATACCCCAGGTTCTGAGCTGTAGCCAGTCTGGTGGCTAGTTGGAGGTGGTGTTGTTGGTGGACTTCCGGACCTTTGGAGTTCTGTTTATCTTGTTAGTGAGGTTGTTTTCAGTACTTTCTTACAGACATATATGTGTGCTGGTGGGTTCGTGTCAGGTTGTTGGCGCCCACTAGTAGTTTTTACCTTGTACTAGATATACACTATTGCTGCTACCATTTATTTTCTGGAGATAGTCTACTTGCTTTGAGAAGGTTTTATGCTAGGTTGCTAGTTATTTTTAAACTATAAATACTATTATAAATGAAGCTCATGATCAGCATGTTTTGTAACTTAATCACTATTTTCCAAATCACGTACGAAAACCGTTTTCTTATATATATTATATAAACTAAGTGTAGTGTCTTGCATAGCATGAGTGGTTCTCTTGGGACCCTTATGCGCTCTTTAGGGTGTAAAACCTAATCAAAGTATTTTTTTGCAGCGTTTAAATATAGTTTTCTTTTGTGGACTAGATGATCCACTGAGCCGAGGGATACGGACTCTAAACATAACTGATTTTTTATTCATTAAGCACATGATTTCCTTGCATAAAGATTGTAGTTGGATTTGCCTGAGCGTCAGCAGTTATCCCCTGCTTGACGTGGCATCATGACGCGTGTTTTCTCTTACTCTGATAATTCTTAATTCGGAGAAAATGCGGGTTGTGACAGTTGGTATCAGAGGGAGGTTGCTTGACAAGTTAGTTGGACAACCTTCCTTGGATGCTTTTAGTAGTTCATCATCATGTCATTCACACACCGATATGTCATCAGCACGTCTTGGCAAAAGCACGAACACTACACTCATAGCATAACATGAAGTATACGGGGCATATTATGTAGTATGGGATGCATAATATGTGTTCGTATATGGATCCACCATAGGGGCTACATGTGAGGGTTATGTAGTATGGGATGCATAACCTCACCACATGACTGCGACTAGCACGTTTCTTTTTCGTTGCATGGAAATGTTATGTAGTATGGGATGCATAATATTTTCATGTGTACGCCGCTCATATCATGCATTAGGGCCTTTTTTTTAGAATGCATAGCACAATCATGCATATCATAACATTGCATAAGCACAACGCGCCGAGCTAAAGATTTGCAGGATGACATATGTACACACATAAATTTTCAAACTAACATAAGTTCATGCATCCGATCTAGGCACAAGAGTTAGTGAGGTGGTGGTTAACCATCCTAGGTTAGGGCATATCATCTAATTATTGTGAAGAAGATAAACTCTCAGAGCAAGTTTAGCAGCTTTAAGTCTATATCTACATATGTATTGTCTGTACTGGTAGTCGGTTCTAGTCGTGGGATTGGGATCTGATTTGCGTTGTATTGATTTTTTAGGATGGCTAGGCGTCCTGCGACTCGATCGACTCCCCTGTCTGAGGGTGAATCTTCTGGAGCTCAGAACGATGCGGTGATCGAGGGTCTGCGTCAGAGTAGCGAAGCTATGGGTAGGCAGTTGGAGGAGGTGCAAGCCCAGATTCAGTCTTTGGTGGCGGTTGTGACAGTTGGTATCAGAGGGAGGTTGATAGCCGCCTATCAGCTTAAAGGTTTGGCTAAGAGTTGGTGGCTGAGAGAGAAGGAGAGCCTGGTAGCCGGATGCTCTTGGGAAGTGTTCAAGGAGATGCTGTTGAGGAAGTTCTTACCCTCGGTCGAGCGTGACCGCCTCATGAATGATTTCCTCTATCTGAAGCAAAGGCAGCTCACGGTGGGTGAGTATGAGATAGAGTTTAGTAAGTTGAGCCGTTTTGCCCATGGATTGGTCAGCATTGAGGCTGATCGAGTTAAGCGATTCCTCGGTGGTTTGAGGACTGAGGTGCAGCAGTTGGCCAGTGCTTATGGGTCAGTGTCTTATGCTGGAGTTGTAGGGGCTGCTCTTAAGTTGAGGCAATTGAGACGGCGAAGAGCAGAGGCCAGCAGTTGAGGAAGGATAAGAGGAAGTTGGTAGAGGAGAAGAAACTCCTGGTACCCGATGCTGTTCCGGGAAAGAGGAGCAGGGTGGTGTGCAGTTTTTGTGGCTGGTCAGGCCATCCTGTTGAGATGTGTTTCAAGAAGGCGGCAGCTCAGAAGAAGGAGCAGGTTCATGCTATTCAGGGTGCTCCTGGGAGAGATGTCTCCTGTTCAGTTTGCAAGCAATCCGAGCATGATGCAGCCCAGTGTTGGTCCAGGGATAGAGTCTGCTATCAGTGTGGGCAGAAGGGTCACGTTAAGTCGAGGTGTCCTCAGGTCCAGTCAGCTCTTCCTGCAGTTCCATTGCAGGCATTACCTCCACCTCTGCGTGTGGACAAGGGAAAAGGGAAGCTGAACGTGATTTCTTCCGAGGAGGCTCAGACTTCGGCCCAGGTGATCTCAGGTTAGTAGTTTGTTGTTTTCTTTCTAGCCTGGTAGTTTAGTTGCTAGATTAATTGAGGTACTGTTGTGCTAGTTCCTTAGCTTTGTGCGTTCCTATAGGGAAATTTAAGGTGAAGAACTGCTGGGCGCGTGTTCTGTTTGACTCCGGTGCTACCCACTCGTTCGTGGCTAGAGCCTTTGTGGAGCGTCATCGGTTGTCTCTAGATCGTGTTCGGGATTCCTTCCGTGTTAAGTTTCCCTCTGGTGAATCTGTGTTGTCAGATTTGGGTATTTTGGATTGCCCGGTTTTGTTGGGGGATTTTCTTGCGAAGGCGGATCTGAAGATGATTGATCTAGAGGACTTCGATGTCATTTTGGGCATGGACTGGCTCTCTCGGTATGATGCGGTCATTCAGTGCAAAGGAAAGCGCTTGGACTTCATCAGGGACGACGGTTAGCCCGGCAGCGTGTATGCTGACCCGTGTCAGGATTCTCCTGTTCTCTCTGCGGTATGTGTTCAGAGATTGTTTCTTTCTGATTGTTGTGTTTGTTTAGTTTCGGCGGTTGGAACCGTTGATAGCGTGCCACGCTTGGAGGAGATTCCTATTGTTCGTGGTTTCGCCGATGTTTTTCCTGATGATCTTCCTGGTATCCCTCCTGAGCGGGATGTGGAGTTTGTTATTGATTTGGAGCCGGGTACGCGTCCTATTGCTAAGGCGCCGTACCGGATGGCCCCTCGTGAGTTAGAGGAGTTACGAATTTAGTTAGATGAGTTGTTGGCTAAAGGTTTTATCAGGCAGAGTTCGTCGCCTTGGGGTGCTCCTGTTTTGTTCGTAAAGAAGAAAGATGGGTCGATGCGGCTTTGCATCGACTATAGAGAGTTGAACAAGGTCACTATCAAGAACAGGTACCCTCTGCCGAGGATCGATGATTTATTTGACCAGTTGCGTGGTAGCACGGTGTTCTCCAAGATCGATCTTCGTTCGGGCTATCATCAGCTCAGGATCCGTGAGGTAGATATTCCACGGACTGCGTTTAGGTCGAGGCATGGGCACTTTGAGTTTTTGGTGATGTCGTTTGGTCTGACCAACGCACCATCAGCCTTCATGGATATGATGAACCGGGTGTTCAAGGATTTCCTAGACAAGTTCGTTGTGGTCTTCATTGATGACGTGTTGGTTTATTCTCGCAGTGCTGAGGAGCACGAGCAGCATTTGCGTTTGGTCCTATCAGAGTTGAGGAACCACAAGTTATTCGCCAAGTTGAGCAAGTGCGAATTTTGGTTGCCTCAGGTTTCTTTTCTAGGCCACGTGGTGAACAAGGATGGGATCTCGGTTGACCCAGAAAAGATTGCAGTAGTGACGGATTGGAGTAGGCCGAATACTCCTAAGGAGATCAGAAGTTTCTTAGGGTTGGCTGGCTATTACAGGAGATTCGTGGAGGGTTTCTCTTCTCTAGCCGCACCGTTGACCAAGCTGACTCAGAAGAATGTGGCATTTGTTTGGAGCGAGAAGTGCGAAGAAGCTTTTCAGGAGTTAAAGAGGAGATTGTGTACTGCTCCCGTTCTGACCCTTCCTACTGAGGGCATGGATTATGATGTATATGTGGATGCTTCACATATAGGACTGGGATGCGTATTAATGCAGGATGGAAAAGTAATCGCTTATGGGTCAAGGCAGCTGAAGACTCATGAGAAGAATTATCCAACGCATGACCTTGAGTTTGCAGCGGTTATCTATGCGTTGAAGTTGTGGAGGCACTTACTTTATGGGGCTCAGTGCAAGATTTTTACTGACCATAAGAGCCTGAAGTACGTGTTCACGCAGAAGGAGTTGAATCTGCGTCAGCGGCGGTGGCTTGAGTATGTGGCGGATTATGATGTGGAAATCCAGTATCATCCGGGAAAGGCCAATGTGGTGGCCGACGCCCTGAGCCGAAAGACGGGAAAGACCTTTAACCTCTCCACCGATCAATTAGTTGAGGAGTTCCTCCTTATGGATATTTCAGTGGGATGCTGTAGTTTGCAGAGTAGCTTATCAGTGGAAGAGCCGTCCTGGATTTCTTTGACTAGACTGCATCAGAAGGACGATCCGGATCTGTTGCACCTTTTTACCAGGACAGAGAAGGGAGAGTTGCCAGATTTTTCTATTGATGATGCGGGTACTTTGAAGTACCGCGGCAGGTTTTGCGTTCCCGCTGTTGGGGACATTAAGAGTATGATTTGCAGTGAGGCTCATGGTTCCAGCGTTGCCTACCATCCAGGATCTACGAAGATGTACCGTGACTTAAGGCAAGTTGCCTGGTGGTATGGTATGAAAGGAGATATAGCCCGATATGTTGCTGAGTGTCACACTTGCAAGCGTGTGAAGGCCGATCATGGAAGGCCCGGTGGTAAGTTGACTCCGCTAGATATCCCGACTTGGAAGTGGGAGAGTATATTTATGGACTTCATTACGGGTTTGCCAAAATCCCCGAGAGGATTTGATTCTGTTTGGGTTATAGTGGATAGATTGACGAAGTGTGCTCACTTCATGCCTTATAAGATTGATTACCCGATGAAGAAGATAGCGGAGTTGTACTTGAATGAAGTCATCCGACTCCACGGTGTGCCGGTTAGCATCATTTCTGATCGAGACTCCCGGTTTACTTCTCGTTTTTGGCAGAGTCTGCAGGAGGGTTTGGGTACGGATCTGAGGTATTCTACTGCGTACCACCCTCAGACCAATGGGCAGACGGAGCGGGTCAATCAGATTGTTGAGGATATGATCCGGTGCTATATTTTAGACCATGGTGGAGCGTGGGATGAGCGTCTGCGACTCATGGAATTTGCTTATAATAACAGTTATCAGGAAAGCTTGCAGATGGCTCCGTTCGAAGCTTTGTATGGGAGGCGCTGTAGGACTCCGTTGTTTTGGGCTGAGGCTGGTGAGAAGCCTTTGTTGGGTCCTGATGCTCTGGAAGAGATGGAAGTCACCGTGAAGCTTATTCGGGAGAAGCTTCGTTTAGCCCAGGAGAGGTATGAAAAGAACGCCAATCGGCGTAGGTCTGCCTTGGAGTTTTTAGTAGGGGATCATGTATACCTCAAGGTTTCTCCAATGGTTGGTATAAAGAGATTTGGTAAAAATCGGAAATTGGACCCAAGGTATGTGGGCCCGTTTGAGGTTTTGGAGCGGATTGGTGTGTCTGCATATAGATTGGATTTGCCAGCGAACTTCCCTGGTGTTCATAATGTTTTTCATGTTAGCCAATTGTGGAAGTGTGTGCGCAGCAGTGGGCAACTCTTGGATGTTGTGCCCCAGTTAGAGCCCAACCTCTCTTTCGTTGAGGTGCCAGTTCGTATTTTGGATACTCAGGAGCGTGTGCTGCGAAAGAAGTCCATACCGATGGTGAAAATTCTATGGAAAAATCAGGATTTGGAGAGCGCGACTTGGGAGCTAGAGTCGGCCATGAGGAGGGCGTACCCTCACCTGTTTCTCTGATTTGATCGGTATGTTTCCCTTTGTAACTTCTGTTTGTTACCTTTCCTTCTTTTGTAGGAGGGTTGTGCGTAAAGTTTCGGGACGAAACTTTCTTTTAGGGGGAGTGACTGTAACGCCCCGTTTTTTTTTCAGCGATTATTTTTATTCTCGTTTGGCGTTACGATGACGCGTTTCCGTGGCTTGTGCCATGTGTGGAGTATGGTTTAGCTCCTTAGAACTGAGTGCCCTGTTTGGTAGCCTGTTGGCAAGATCTCCCTAGCAAACCGAGTCGTTTTGGTGACCGGTGTGGCCTCTCGGGGGGATGTTTGTGTTTAGCTTCGTTTGGGTGTAACTCGAGTTCTGTTCGTCGAAAGTTAATTTCGACTTCGCCGTTGTGTTCGTAGCGTGGGTATTTAGCTACGGTGCGAATTTCGTCGAATTCCGAGGTGAATCGGTTTTCGAGTCGATTTGGTGCTTTATGTAATTTTGTAATTAATAATATAATTATATAATTATATATATATATATAGTATTAGAATGAGAGAGCCATCATCTTCTTCACGATAGAAAACCGCCGGCCTTGTACGAGAGAAACGAGTAACCGCCGAGCCTTCCCTTCGGACGCCGATTCCCGGAGCGTTTGTGGATGGAATTCGATTCCGAGAGTGGATACGGATTGCTCTCGTCGAGACCTTCATTCCTGCGGTAAGAAATTCGATTTTCGTGGAGTTTTGGAAGGATTGGAATTTTCGGTTTTGGATGTTTTCCGCCATTAATGGCCAAATCTTTGTTCTAGGTGTTGCGGCCATTTTGATCCGTGCGAAGAGGAGGAAAGCAGTCCAAAGCTTCGCTGAGATTTGAGGCAAGTGGTATTCTTGCCCTTGCCAAGTGTTTTCTTTGAATTTATTTGCTGAAATTGAAATCCCGGTTAGCCCAGGTTAGAGGCCTTGTTGTTCTCATTTTCTTGCTAACTATAGGGCTTAGTTCTTCCTACTGAAACCCCCCCTATGTTGTGATGTTTGGAATCCAAATTGTCGGCGTGGAGCCGTTGTTTTCCTTTATTTTTGAATGTTGCTCTGGTTCGGGTGTAGCTGAGAGGGAGAGTTAGGAGGGGGGGGGGTGTGGTTGCCAATTTCCTTCGTTTAGATATTATTCGAATGGTTAGGCATAGTTTGAATGGTAGTAGTGTGCGGCGTTGAGAGTTGTCTACTGCTACTGCAGTAGCGTGAGTCGTGTGCGCGTTCCGGTGTCGTTCGGGAAATTCCAAACGGTGCAGGTTGACCGCGCACGGTCATCAACCTTTAGGGCGCACGACCACTGGTCGTGTGCCTCTGTTCGTGCGCGTATAAACTTCAGTTTCCAAAGTTCTGTCTCGGGCAATCGCACGAGCGCTGACAACAGTGCACACGACCACTGATCGTGCGACACTGATCGTGCGCAGTTGCTAGGTTTTCTGTCAGGTTTTCCAGGTTCGTTTCGCACGATCATCAGCCGATGAGTGCGCACGACCACTGATCGTGCGTCACTGATCGTGCGCTTTGTATATTTTCTGTTGATAAGCGAATTTAGATGGTTTCGAGTGCGGGAGTTTAGATACTCAAGTGGCAGGCAACTACTCGAGTTCTGGATCTTCTGCCTTGGTCGTTCGACTGTCGTCGAGCTCCGCATTCTTTAGTGGGCTTGTGGGTAGTGGTATAATTTTGGCGGCGAGTGAGGCTAGCTCACTCAACGCCAAAGTTTAGGTAGGCGCTGAGTGCGTTTCACTCAACGCCTAGTCGTGTTGGTTTATTTCAACACTCTTCCTTTACCTTGTATTTCATTTCCGAGTGGATTTCCAGTTGTATTTCTGGGTTTTCCTTGTCGGCCGTTTTCTTTATTTTCCTAAAAGCCGAATCGTGGGTCGTGGTTAGTAGTGGTGGTTGTATCTCTTTATGGGGGTGGAGTTGTGTGATATAGCCAAGGTCACCCATGGATTTCTTGCTCCAGGTACGGGCTGGGCATGTCGGGTGGAAGGTCTCTAGTGTTTTCACGTGTTGACCCTCGAGCTTTTGACTTGGACATGGTGGATTGGGGGACTGCGGTTGCCTTCGATCCGGTTCCTCGTTGTTGTTTTTGCTACTATCACTTCCCGCAGTTTAGGGTGTTAGAAGTTTCTTCTTTGGTAGTCTGCAGCATTATGGCTCTTGGTAGCCTAGTAGGCCCTGCAGGATGTGGTTCCTGGGCTGGGTCGTTGCTGTTTCTTTGCACATTGTGCATTTCCTGTGGTCCTGTTGTGGACAGTTGTGACTCTTTCTACTGCATGTTTCCTGTTATTTTTGTCCTTTTGGTTGACTCTTTCATGCAGTTTTACCTTGATTTTGCTTGCTGAGGTATTCTGTTTTCTTTTGGAATACCCCAGGTTCTGAGCTGTAGCCAGTCTGGTGGCTAGTTGGAGGTGGTGTTGTTGGTGGACTTCCGGACCTTTGGAGTTCTGTTTACCTTATTAGTGAGGTTGTTTTCAGTACTTTCTTACAGACATATATGTGTGCTGGTGGGTTCGTGTCAGGTTGTTGGCGCCCACTAGTAGTTTTTACCTTGTACTAGATATACACTATTGCTGCTACCATTTATTTTCTGGAGATAGTCTACTTGCTTTGAGAAGGTTTTATGCTAGGTTGCTAGTTATTTTTAAACTATAAATACTATTATAAATGAAGCTCATGATCAGCATGTTTTGTAACTTAATCACTATTTTCCAAATCACGTACGAAAACCGTTTTCTTATATGTATTATATAAACTAAGTGTAGTGTCTTGCATAGCATGAGTGGTTCTCTTGGGACCCTTATGCGCTCTTTAGGGTGTAAAACCTAATCAAAGTATTTTTCCGCAGCGTTTAAATATAGTTTTCTTTTGTGGACTAGATGATCCACTGAGCCGAGGGATACAGACTCTAAACATAACTGATTTTTTATTCATTAAGCACATGATTTCCTTGCATAAAGATTGTAGTTGGATTTGCCTGAGCGTCAGCAGTTATCCCCTGCTTGACGTGGCATCATGACGCGTGTTTTCTCTTACTCTGATAATTCTTAATTCGGAGAAAATGCGGGTTGTGACAGGGGGGGGGGTGAACCTGCCTTGGGATGGCCGGGAAATGGCTAGAACTTCTCCTCTTCCCCTGAGGAGTTGAATCCAGTCATTAGAGGTGGCCCTTTGCCTCCCTAAGCCATGAATGGCTTCTTCCTTCCTATTTCTCTCTCCTCCATTAAAGAGGAATTTTGAGTTTTTTTATCTCCGACCCTTCATGGCCGAATTAAGTCATGGAACATAGCCTAAATGCAGCCCACTATGCTAATATAAAGTGGTTAGGAGGTTGTTAGCCCATGTGGCTAGGGGCTTAAGCTTGGGTTAGCCCTTTTTGAGCTAAGTTTGACTTGACCTAGCCTTTGGTTGACCTTGGTCAAATTGACCTTTTGTATCACCATCAATGGGTCCTTGGTGACCTAATGGCATCCCCTAGGGACTAGGTTGGGCTGGGTAGGGTAGACTTGGCATCTTGAAGGTCACTTGACCCTTATTAAGGGGACTTTGACGATTTTGGGGTTTGAGTTGACTTGGGTCAACATAGCCACTAGGGTTGACCCCAATTGGTCCTTGGTGACCCTTTGACCTCACTCTAGGGTTACGTAGGCCTGGGTGGGGTCCACTTGGCTAAGGGAAGGTCAATTGACCCTATGTAAGTCAGTTTGACCCATTTAGGGTTAGGGTTGACTTTGGTCAACTTAAGCTCTAAGTTAGACCCCAATGGATCTTTGGTGACACATTGACCCCACTCTATGTCTAGGGAGACCTTGGTAGGGTTGGTTGGGCTCATTAGGGCACATTGCCCTTAGCTAGGGCATCTTGCCCTATTTAGACCTAGGATGATCCTAGGTCAACTTGGCCACCTAGGGTTGACTCAAATGGACCTTTAGGGCCTTTCAATAGATTGGTGAGGTCATGGTGGGGTTTTGGAGTCTAATGGTCAACCTAAACTAGGGTTTTGGAATCTACTATTTGCAGACCATAATGATCTCACCTATATCCTTAAGTCCACTTGGTATTCTTGGGCTTCTAGGGTTTTGTTATGACACAGTAATTACAAAACCACTCTTAGGGGGTCTAATTGCCTATGGGATGTAACACCGGCTAAGACAGCGAACAACTTCGTCGAACTTAAAAGAGTTCGTCGAACTCAACATTTCATCGAGCTCAGGAGATTCGTTGAGCTCATTTCGTCGAACCCAGGTTTCATCGACCTCGATTCGTTGACAAGAGACTTAGTGGATTAAAAGCCGTGAGCTTAGATTTAGTCGACCAGATATTATCGAGCTCAGGAGATTCGTCGAACCCAGGTTTCATCGACCTCGATTCGTTGACCAGAGACTTAGAGGATTAAAGCCATGAAATGAGATTTAGTTGACCAGATTACATTGAGCTTAGATTTCGTCGGGCATTCGTCGAACTCTGTTCGACGATTCTCAGCCTCCGTTCGAAAATGCTTAACTGGCATTCCAATAGCATAACGACACGTGGCAGAGTAGTTTAACCTGATAACTTAATATAAAAGGGGAGATTATACCCTAGCCATCACTTTGATTATTTCCAACCTTTTATTTGTACGGACTGGACGGAAGAAGAGGAGCAGATCGCCGGAGCCAACCTTCTTTCCCGTAAAGAACAAACATCAACAAAGGAGAAGAAGATGTCGCAAAGAAGGGTGACAAATTCCTTGGCCGGAAATGCCAGAAATGAGGTGAGCTTCATACCCTCTCCCTTGGTGATAGATATTTAGTTATTCCTAGGAGAGATATCGACTCAAAAGAGTCTTGATTGCGAGAAGAAGGTTTCTAGGAAGAGGCCATTCTAGGGCTTGTGCCCTATGGATAGTGATGTCTTCAACCTCTCCTCTCTTCTTGAGTAGAAGGTGGACATGGTTCGTGAAGAGAAAATGGTCTAATGAGGGTGAATAGGGTGGAGGAATTCATGGATATACTTTTGAACATATGGCTTGATGATGGAGATGAACCGATGTCATTTACCTTGATTTAAGATGCGTGCAGAAATCTGTTTTCTGCACCCAGAAGTCTTTAAGGCCGATTTTGAGTATGTTGCGGCCAGACCTGGGTTTAGGTCTGAATACAAAAGTTGTAGCCCTTGGAAAGACCTTTCCAACGAGTGGTTACTCGTTTTTGTATGAGGTATGTAGCCTCAGGAATATCTAATCTAAGTTGTTGTGCAGTTATGGTGTATTAACCCATGGTTATTGGGTTGGTGAAGAGGAGGTATCATGCGGATGTTAAGTTAAGTGAACATGGCCTATAGGCATAATGATAAGCAGATGTTGATGAGATTTGGTTGATAAACTCTTAGACAAACAAATGACTTGCGATATCTTTTGTAAAACGAATTGGTAATGGTGAATAAATGGTTTAACTTATCTGTATTCGGAAGAATGATCGTAGAAAACAATGTTAGGCTTACTGGACCTAACTTATTAGTGTATGTGGTAAGTAAATGATTGTTGGCATAAGGATGATGAATCCTTAAGCAAAATAAATAACTTGATGTGCATGAGTGTTTGACGCACTAGATTGATATACTGATAAGGGACTCGGTGTGGAGCCCTTCTGTGCTGTTGTGCACAGAATGTGGGTAATGAAAAGACACTCAATGTGGAGTTCAGAGATGTGAAATTGCATGCGGTGCGAGTTGACACGTGGTTTCATAATACTGGGTTAAAGATAGTGTGGCAGGTCTACGGGCTCGCCAATTGTCACACCAACGGGAGTTAAAAGATAGACTTTGGGCGGTTGAGCATGGTCCTCAGTGTTAATTCCCGAGGCTCCTTCCATGTCAAGTGGATCGTTGGGCTTGGTCCTCATGAATTTTCCGAGTCTCCTTTTGGGTAACAACATAGGCCAGTTCAACGCTTGGTTCTCAGTGCACATCCACCCGAGACTCCTGCTGAGCCATAGTAGGCATGTGAGCTCCTCTATTATGTTCTTATTGTTGAGGCGTACGGAGGCCTAGGTCAGGTAGTGTGGATGCCAGCCTAGTAGTGGAGATGCCCGCTCTACTATCACCGTCTGGCCACGATGATTGACGCCTGACAGGTTAGCAACCTGCTCGAAAAGTGGGAACTACAAGTCAGTGTCGACATAGAAGTTGCAAGTGCTTGATCATGGGTGAGTCATTGCATTGCATTCATATCATTACATACACTACATGCATAAGATCCTCATCGTATAGGTTTGTATGGGCACTCTTATACGATAAGTTACTTTACTGTTAACCCGATCCTTAACTTATAAGTTTGTATGAGTATTCTTATAAGTTAAGTTACTTTCCTGTTCTAGATCTATATGCTTAGATGGATTGATATCACTTGAGTAGAATTGCTAGAATAGAATGCTGATAATATTATTATACATTACTTCTATTGATACTCATGACATGTATACTTACTCCACCTACTTGTAATACTATTTTAATATACATATATATTGTACCTTGTCCTTTTCCCCTCCCGGTGTCGAGGAGCTACTCGGGGAGAGAATGAGATAACCACTTAGTTTTTAGGACTAATAGTTTCTACGCCTTCCATTTTTTGGAGGGAATCAAGCTTAGTGAGTAGCAGCAGATCGTGCAGCAGGGTAGCCAGGCCAGAGAGTCAGGGCCGGTTATGATGGCTTCTTCGATGCCGTCTGTCACCGATGTGATTTTTGGAAATTACATTATAGCCTTTTGGCATTTCGTACTCTGATATTATAGAAGCCTGATGGTGCTTGTTTAGTAGTTGCACTTTATTTTGGACTTTTTTTTGCTTATGTATGGATTTGACTTCTATTATATATTGTTGCTTAGGTTGGCAATGGATGATATTGTTTATTGCCGACAGAATAGGCGTCTTGTGGTACAGACCAGCACGTGTATTGGTGCTTCCACAAGGCGGCTGTTTTGGGCATAATTGTAACACCCCTAGCCGATCCAACGTGACAATGTCATGGCTCCGCTCTAGGCGATGCTACCGGGCTGCAGCCCAAACACCCCAACCCCTCTCCCTCCACAGGCGGGTTGTTGGTGGCCACAGCCTCCCTTTGATGAGCGAACTCGACAGTTAAGTTGGGCCGTACGGGGACTTCCCAGGAGGTCACCCATCCCAGTACTACTCTCGCCCAAGCACGCTTAACTATGGAGTTCTTTCAACTCTCATCACCAATTGGGCTGCAGCTCAATTGGTGATGAAGGTTGAAAGAACTCCATAGTTAAGCGTGCTTGGGCGAGAGTAGTACTGGGATGGGTGACCTCCTGGGAAGTCCCCGTACGGCCCAACTTAACTGTCGAGTTCGCTCATCAAAGGGAGGCTGTGGCCACCAACAACCCGCCTGTGGAGGGAGAGGGGTTGGGGTGTTTGGGCTGCAGCTCGGTAGCATCGCCTAGAGCGGAGCCGTGACATTGTCACGTTGGATCGGCTAGGGGTGTTACAATAAAAAGTGCACTTTTTATTGTAACGACCCTGGCGCGTACGTAACAGCGTTACGGCTCCGCCCTCCAGGCATCGCTACCGGGCTGCAGCCCAAGCACCCCAACCCCTCTCCCTCCACAGGCGGGTTGTTGGTGGCCACAGCCTCCCTTTGATGAGCGAACTCGACAGTTAAGTTGGGCCGTACGGGGACTTCCCAGGAGGTCACCCATCCCAGTACTACTCTCGCCCAAGCACGCTTAACTATGGAGTTCTTTCAACTCTCATCACCAATTGAGTGTGCGTCCCAAGTGTGGGTAAATTGAGGGAAGAGTTGATGTACGATGCTCACTTTGCAAAGTACTCAGTTCACCCAGGGAGCACAAAGATGTACAGAGATCTGAAAAAGCTGTTCTGGTGGCCCGGACTAAAGAAAGATGTTGCACGTTATGTGGCTGAATGCAATACCTGTGCGTTAGTGAAAGCAGAATGCCAGAAGCCTGGCGGTTTCCTGAAGTCGTTACCTATTCCGGAGTGGAAGTTCGATGATATTTCGATGGATTTCGTGCACGGGTTGCCGAGATCTCAACGCGGTCATGATTCAATCTGGGTGATTGTGGACCGGTTGACAAAAGTGGCGCACTTCCTTCCAAACAGAAGAGACGATTCAGTGGAAACCTTGGCCAAGCTTTATGTGGAGCAGGTTGTTCGACTGCACGGTGTTCCTCGGAGCACCGTTAGTGACCGTGATGGGCGGTTCACATCGAATGATTGGCGGCTCGTTCATCAAATGTTGGGTACCAAAATTGGCGTTTAGTACGGCCTTTCATCCCCAAACGGAAGGCCAGACTGAACGAACCAACAAGACGATGGAGGACATGCTCCGCATGTGCGCCCTAGACTTTGGAAAGCGATGGGAAGATTATATATTTCTTGTCGAATTTGCCTATAATAATAGCTACCAAGCGAGTATTGGTATGGCGTCATTTGAAGCTTTATATGGTCGTAAATGCCGTACACCATTAGCTTGGGCAGAAGCAGGCGAATCTAAGCTGAATGGGAAAAAGGAAGTCGAAGAAGCTACCTCGCTCATACGCTCTATTCGGGAGAGGCTACTGATAGCCCAAGATCGTCAAGGGGTGATGAAGAAGGCATTCATCATTTTGCTTAAGAAAGAAAGAAAGAGAGAGGAGGAAGAAGAAGGAGGAGGAGAGCAAGCCACCGGCGGAATTCCCGTGGTCCGATTCGTGATCCGAAGCCGGCGTTGTGAAGGCAAGGCTGCTGCGGTTCTTTCTCACCGGCTAGTTTTCGATGGCTCCGAAGAGATCGACAAGGGTAACGATCTTTATTCCTTGGGCAGGTGAAGCCCTTTGTTTTGCATGTGCATGGGATCCTCCATCAAGAGATGGAAATGCGTAAGTGATTCCAGCAGTTGAGTCTGTATCTAGAGCCGGAAACATGTAGTACGGCATAGGCATGGTGTGTGAAGCCCATCCAGATGTATGTCGGGATTGGTGATGTTTATATGGCGAACTGGAGAATACTCCGTGTATTCATCGTTTAGCCTGCGGAGATGGTGAGGACGATGTACTTGGTGTACAGGATGCTTTGCATAGCTCCTTTGGTTGCATGCTTGCTAAGAGCTGGTTGATGGAGTGCGGACACCTCTGAGTGGGTGGGCGCGTGAGGTCTTCAACAGGGGTTTGGAGGCTTATGCCCATTCCACCAAGTGGCGATGTTAAGATCGTATGAGCGGTCGATTGGTAGCAAAGCAGCAGGGCGAATTCCCTAGGCTTGTTACACTACGTGGGTAGGTCGACTGGTAGTGCTCACGGGTTTTGGTGTGGTGCGTACCTCTGAGTGAGACGGGTGCGTGAGGTCTTCAACAAGGGTTTGGAGGCTTATACCCGTCTACCAAGTACAAACCATAAAGGTGCCCTGAGTGCACGGAGCGCCTGGCATTGAGGCCGGCGTTTGTAATGTTGTGTTTGTTCTCTTTTACTCATGTATGGCCGGCCTGCACGCCGAGGTTTGTAAAACATGTTGTATGTAAAGAGGAACTGTAAGGCCTTAAGGCCAAACCCTTTGTTGTACATTCCATGGATTTATATATAAAGTGGTTTTATATATTGGACATTCCTGTTTAGAGTTCAAAGTTATAACTTAAAGCTTCCGCTAGAATGCTCTGAGTTAGGATTCGTATGGTTTGGTATTATCTTGTGACCTCACCGTCTATTTGTGGCATATAGTGTGGGGCCCCGGCCGGACCTTCTACTATACGTCATTTAACGGATGGGGTCGTTACAATAATACTCCCCTCGGCCATGTCTTGTGTTCCGGGAGTGGGGTCTTACATTTCTAGTAGTGTTTTCTTAAGTCTTGGCCATGACGTTGAAGTCTTCTTCATGTTCACAGTCACTGTGAGTAGAGGATAGTGGTGCCCTTATGCCCATCTTAGGGGCTGGATGATCTGTATCCTCTTCCATAGAGAATAGACCAACATAGGCATTTTCATCTTCAATTGCTGATGTCTCAGAATCACTATCAGAGAAGCTTGATTTCTTCTTAGTCAAGAAGCTATTGTAAAACTTCTTGTCTTTATGATACTTTCAGACCTTCTACTCTCTTTTCTTTTGATAGGATAGATAGAAATGATATGTCCTGACCTGTTGCAATAGTAGCAAACAATATCAGTCTTAAATTGTTTTTTCTATTTATAAGCATACCTTTCTCCATTGGACTCCTTTTTAGATTTGTCACGGTTGGCTTTAGGCTTCCTTGAGCAGAATCAAGTGGTAGCCTTGTTATTCCACAGTCTTCTTCTGCTTAGTAGCTTTTTGAATAGATTGGAGAATAAGGTTAGTTCTCCATCACGCAACTCTGCTTCAGACTAGCTTGGTGCAGAGCTTTCTGACTCAGCCGCCCTTCTTGGGGGAGAAGGAGTCTTCTCTCTGCTTCTTCTATAGGATTCAGCTTTGAATGCCAAATACTTTTCCCTACTGAATTACTTGGCAGAATCTTATTCAGCCTACCTGGATTTTTGCTGGAGTTCATGTGAAAGTAAATTGCTAAACATATTTTATGGCATTGTGTTGGCTAAGTTGCCTACCTCCCTTTTGGCATAGATCTTGATGTCCCACTCTTTGTTGAGTGACCTAAGGAATTTTTCATCTAGTTTATTGTTAGATAACTGTCTGCCATAAGTCTTCATATCAATTGTAATCCTAAAGAATTTCTCATAGCAAACAACTATAGAATCCTTCTTGTCTTATCTGAAGGCCTCATATTATTTATTTAGGAGGGATTTTCCATCATACCTCACCTCCTCAGTACCCTCCATATATACTATCAGAGAGTTCCATATAAACTTTATAGGTTTGTAGTGAATAAGGTTCTGAAAGGTTGATTAACTTATAGTACTGACTATATTGTTCTTGGTTCTCTTATCCATGGTAGCCAGAACTACATCATACTTAGTCATCTTTGAGTATTTCTTGGGGGTCTTAATGTTTGCTTCTATAACAGAGACCTTTATGAGAATGTAGGGTCCCTCTTCTACAATAATAAAGATTCTGGGGTCTGATGCTTCCATGAAAACCTCATCCTTTCCTTCCATCTTCTAAAGTTTTCTTATCTATAGATTGGAAGCTTCATATATCTCAGCTCCTTATGGTTCTGACCAAAAGTCATGGTGTTAGATTTTTACTACCCTTGGATATCTTATTCAGACTGTTGGTTCTTTATTGAATAACCTCTCTCTGATACCACATGGAAGTCTTATAAGGGCCGGTAAACTCTTAGAGGGGTTAATAGGTTTCTTTTAAGCCTTATGAACCTTTTTAAATTTATGCTTGATTTGATGTTATTAAGTTAGTTGATTTCAAGAACAAAAAGAGCACACAATCAATTTATAGTGGTTACCCTATCTAGGGAACATTCACATTCCCCTCCAACTATCAGCGATGAGCTAGATTCGGCTAACTCCTCCAAATACTCCGAACAACTTATTTACAGCTCAAATCCTTCCCAAGATCCTACATCTCAGGTTGTTCCCACTCCTATGACACATTCTGCTCACAGTCCTTCGTTAGAGACAACACCAAGTATGTTACCTTATGTACACAAGTAGGCCCTACCTCAGCCTATATATTACAGGCATACCTCAAAATCTCTACCGAAATACTACCTAAGGCTTTTGGAAAATGTCCTACACTCAACATTTATAAATCAGGCTTATAATCAGATCTCAGTTAGAACTTACAATAGAGATTTAATGAATTATAATAACTCAGGAACTAAGGTTAAGAGTCTTCTTCTCTATATGTTACAGCAAACAGCTTCTCTTCACCCCCGCAATAGGAAATGATCTTAAGAATAAAAGCAGGTTTTGTTGTATGAACACATGCATAGATCATCTTCTTCCTTTAGTTTTTTTGAATGATTGATCTATTGATTATCAAGCTTGAAGACAATGAGAGTTGTTTCTATCTCTACTGGTGGTGAATTTTTGCAAATTAGGGTTTCAAAAAGTTTTTCAATAAGTCCAGCAAAAGTCTTTCATTAAAATTCCGAGAGGTTTGTATAAAAGTTATCCTCACTTTTCTTTTACTTTCTAGCAACTGCAATGGCTAAATCCTTTTTAGGTAAGCGGCATGACCATCTTTAATGGTTGAATCTTCCCAAGATTGCATGTTAGATAAATGCAGCAGTTTCCCTCTTTTAGCGTGCAATTTGTTGTGATTTGAATTTAGTATGACATCAGCTAAATAGATACGACGACATTTTGTTGGGTACATTGGAAAATGTGTACCTAATTTGGACAATCCAAACTTAGCTTAATGAAATACATCAAGGTGTATTTGATGTTGTTTTAAGTTTATATGTGCAGGTTAAGAATGTGCTAAAATTCAAAGAAAAATTTTCTAAGTTCATGTGTCGGCACCTGAGGAAGCTGTGTCGACACTTCAGTAAGATTGTGTCGACACTTGGAAATGGCTGTGTAGACACTTCAGTGAGATTGTGTCGACACTGGGAGGCAGCGTCGACACACAGAAGCATTGTCGACATCAACTATGTCGACACCGGGAGGTAGTGTCGACACACAGAAATAGTCAGTCGACAACAACTGTGCCGACACCGGGAGGCAGTGTCGACACACAGAAATAGTCAGTCGACAACAACTATGTCGATACAGGGAGGCTGTGTCGACACACAGAGGCAGAGTCGACAACAACTATGTCGACACCTGGAGGATGTGTCGACACACGCTATGATCTGAGTCCACATCAACTATGTCGACACACAAGACTTGTGTCGACACACAACTGAGTCTAGACCAAGTTGATAGTTGAAGAATTGCGAAGTGCTTGTGTCGACACAAACAATTAGTGTCGACACATTCTCATTAAGCAGTGTCAAGAAGCTGTGTCGATATCAAGGCAGCTATGTCGACACCACCAAAGTCTGTGTCGACACTTAAGTCACTTGTGTCGACACATATTGATAGATCGTCTCGACACATATTGGCAGATAGTCTCGACACTTTATGACAGACAGTCTCGACTCTTTGCTGATAGAGACAAAGGCTCAAGATCTATTTGATGACTTGACAGCTGTGAGTTATAATAGATTTCCGGAAGCTGTCAGACTTGTCAGAAGTTAGTTATAAACTAGATCAGCCGGTTACCATGGATGAAGTCTATATATAGTGGGATTCATAAGAAGGAAAAGAGAGTTAATGAATGATTCATTATTGACACAAAAACACAACTATTGTGAGAAAGATCTCTGATCAAGAAAGTGCAAGGCATAGAAGAAGATCTTCGTGAGAAGATCTAAGAAGACAGTCTGAAGTGATCATCCACTCAGTTTCAGTCTAAGTTGAATTCAATCAAGAATTCAGAAGTATCTTCAAGAAGTTTGGAGAGAGAGAGATCAAGCTATTTGAAGTCAAAAAGGAGACAATCAAAGGTCTCAAGTAGAAGATTCTTAACTCATCTATCAAGAAGATTGAGATCTATTTCTGGAATCTAAGAAGGAAGCTGCCAGTCAGTTATATTCAAAGGAAATCAACCCAACTAAGTTCAGATTCAAGAAGCTTTGAAGAAAGCTATGATCAAGTTGATTTCAGCCATTAGCCTCATCAAGAAGCTGACCAAGAAAGTCCATATCCCTTCTCTCTCAACAGGGGTAAGAGATTATAAAATTCCTTATCAAATTCTGTAGGATCTATTCACAGATCTGAGTTGTAAGTCTGTGTTATAAAGGCTGAGTGTAGGAGATTTTGATCTCTGAGTGGTAGGGTTGTTTGTGCTTGAGTTGTAGGATAAGGTATTCTCTGAGTTGTAGGACTTATGGCAAGGCTGAGGTAGGACTGTTAGCCTGAGTTGTAGGAGAATTTATTCTCTGAGTTGTAGGCCTTGTGGCAAGGCTGAGGTCGGGCTTTTAGCCTGAGTTGTAGGAACCTTTAAGGTTTTTGAGTGTAGGATCTGAGATAAAGGAAGTAGTTAGGCCGAGTCTAGCATAATGCTAGATAGGTAAAGGGGGAAAGTGGATGTACCCAGACCTTGGGGAACCATTATAAATCTGTGTGCAATCTGTGATGCTTGTGTTATTATAGTTTCTGTGAATGTATGTGTTGTGATAGCTGTAGAGATTTAAGCTTTATATTAAAGATCTGTAGCTAAACTCTGCCTTAAGTTAAAACAAGGATAAGAACCTATTCACCCCCCCCTCTAGGTATTTAGGTTGTCTTGAAGTTAAAACTATCAAGTGGTATCAGAGGGAGGTTTCTCAAAGAAGGACTTAATAGTCTGAGTTAGATCTCTAAGGAAAAATAAGGAATCAAGAAAATGGGTTCTAGAGAGAATCACAAGGAACTAGGGTCAATGAAATTACCCATCTGCAGGAAAGAGATTTCTGGAATCTGGAAAGAAAGGGTTAGGTTGTTTATGGAGGCCTTTGACCCAAGGATATATATCACAGTAAAAGAAGGTCCATATATCCCAATGAATGTGTCTGCTCTAGATGAAAATCAGAGAACTCCCAAGGATTTTTCTGAAATGACTAAGGATGAGATTATACTGGCAACTATGGATAAAAGAGCTCAGAATATCATAGTGAGTGCCATAGATGATTCTACTTTCCAAAATTTGATTCACTACAAAACCTCCAAGGAGATGTGGGACACTTTGATTGTCTACATGGATGGTTCTGAAGAAGTTAAACAAGACAGAAAGTCTATGCTCAATTAAGAATATGAGAGTTTCAGACAAGGGAATTCTGATAGCATATCTGAATGCTACAAGAAATTCTACAGGATATTGAATGAACTGATGTCCTATGGAAGGGTCTTCAGTACATATGAGCTGAATGAAAAATTCCTAAGATCCATGACAAAGGATTGGGATACCAAGATTTGTACCATTAGAGAAGTGGCCAAACTAGAAGACATTTCTCCTCCAACATTATTTGGAAAGTTGCTATCATATGAAATGCAACTAATGCCTAGGAAGGAGGAAGAAAGATATACAAAAGGAGAGCATAAAGAAAGGTCTGTGGCCTTTAAGGTTGAAGCCACTAGAAACAATAGAAGGATATCTCCATCACCTCCTAAGGAAGTTGTTGAAGTTATCTCATAGAATTCAGACAATCAGAACTCAGATAGCAGTGATTCAGATGCAAATTTTGCTGCCTTTACAAGGCAGTTTCAGAGGTTCTTGAAGAAGAAGCAGTGGAAGTCAAGGCCATCCACATCACAGCCAATTGATGACTACTATCAAAAGAGAAAATCATCAAGAAAGGAAAGGAGCAGGTCTAAGCCCAGCAAAGCTACAACATCAAAAATTGTTTGGTATTGCTGCAATAGGTCTGGACATGTGGTGGCTGAGTGTACAGAAAAGAGGAAGGAGTCAACAGACAGAAAGAAGACTCAAAAAAAGGGTAAGAAGGAGAAATCCTTTGTTGCTAAGAAGGAGAAGAGTCTTACAGATCAATCCTCCTAAGAGTCAGAATCTGAAGCTGAAGCATACATTGGACTGTATGCAGCTAGTGAAAAAGATGAGTTTATGCAGTTGCTGAACTCCATCTATGAACAAGAAGACCATCAGTGCATGGGACTGATGGCTGAATTAGAAGACAACAAGTGCCAGGATCAGCCTGGTCCCAGTAAGGTACAAAGTAATTCTTGAATTTCTGATTACAGTACTAGTTCTGAGTCAGATTCTTCTTCATCAAGTTATGAGGATGGATTTGAATCTGAAGGAGATATTCATCAGTTGATAGATGAATATGGGGACTTATTGCAGTCACTTAAGAAAAGGAAAAACCTGGCCAAAACTCAGGCTAAGGAAATTGCAGATCTTAAGATGACTGCATCTGGTTTAGAGAAAGAATTGGATAGAAAATTGAATGAGGATGCCATGCTGAAAACTATTATTGTTATTCAGATGGGTACAATCACATATAAAAATGATCTAATTAGAAGTCTGGAAGTCAGACTTCAAAAGGAGAAAGAATTGGTGGCCAGTTACTCCAAGCCAAAATCAGTTTTACCCTTAATAGATTTGTTTGTGGCTAAAAAGGGGAAGGTTGGAATAGGCTTTAAAGGTAACACCAGGGCTGCCAATTTCAAGAGAAAGGGAAAGCCTCATTTCAACCATTGAATTTTAAAGTCCCTGTAGTTTTCAAAAAGGTTCAAGTGCCTTCTAACAAGTATGACCTTGAGAATACTCTTCATCATAATAAGACTGAAGTTCTTAATGACACTGGTGCTTATGTCAATAAGGCAACCCATGTTCATAAACCCCATGGTTATAAGAAACCAGTGGGTGTAGCTGCAGCAGCACCGACACAGAACAGAAATTTTTCTGCCAAAAATGTATCTAGACCTAGATACAACAAGTATGAATGCTGGTGCTGTGGCAAGACAGGTCATTATGCCATATTGCTTGCACAACACTAGTGTAAGGAAGAACAACAGTCTACCTGTTAGAAGAGCTGCAGGTAGATTTGTTAAGGATGAAGTTAACTTGAACCAAGGACCCAAGACTTACTTGAGTTCTAAGGGAAAGTAATTCTGTATTGCAGGAAAGTCCAAGTTGTCATGCCCCTATATGGTACTTGGATAGTGGATGTTCCAGGCATATGACTGGAACAAAGGGGCTACTGAAGGAGTACTCACCTATCAATGATGGTCCTAAAGTAATCTTTGGTGGATCTGAAAGAGGAATCATCAAAGGATTTGGTAACATTTCTTCAAACCAAATTACCATCACTCAAGTGGATTATGTAAAAGGTTTGAAACATAACCTGATAAGCATAAGTCAGCTGAGTGATCTAGGATATGACATTTAATTTGTTAAGAATGGATGTCATATCAAAAGGTCAAGTCATCAAAAGATCATTTTGACAGGATATAGAAAGAGGAATGTGTACTGTCTAAATTTTGATTGTGAGAACAAAGGTTCTCCTATTTGTCTTGTAGCTGATGAAAAAGCCTCTCATTGTGTCAAATGGCACAATAGCCTGGCCCATCTTAACTACAAGAAAATTGGCCAACTCTTTAGCAAAGAGTTAGTGAGGAATGGTCCTCAAGTTAAGTGTATAAAGGAAGGGATATGTTCAGCTTATCAAAAGGGCAAGCAGACAAAATCCTCCTTTTATAGCCTTGAAAAAAAGGATTCAGTAAGGTGTCTATACCTCTTATATTTGGTTTTTTTGTCCTATGCCAGTTCATAGTCTAGGTAGGAAGGTCTACACATTTGTGATTATAGATTACTATTCTAGATATTCTTGGGTGTTCTTTCTGAGATAGAAATCTGAAACCCCAAGTGTTTTACATAGTTTTGTCAAACATTCAGAATGAACTGAACAGTATAGTGGTCAAAATCAGAAGTGACCATGGCACTGAATTTCAATCTGAAAGTATGACAAGATTATGTTAAGAATTTGGGATTTTTCAAGAGTTCTCCTCACCTAGAGCACCTCAATAAAATTGTATTGCTGAAAGAAAGAATAGGACATTGATTGAAGCTGGTAGAACTCTATTAAGTTACACTTCTCTCCAAGAATACTTCTGGGCTTAGGCAGTTAGTACTGCATGTCATGTGATCAATAGGGCCTCTATTACCAAAAGCCAAAAAAAGACACCCTATGAGATCATGAAAGGTAGAAAACAAAATTTATCCTATTTTAGAATCTTTTATTGCAAGTGTTATATCCTTAACAATGGCAAGTCTTATCTAACTAAGTTTGCTACAAAATCCCAAGATGGGATATTTGTTGGGTACAACATCAATAGTAAGGCTTATAGGGTCTACAACTTGATTACATAGGTTGTAGAAGAATCTGTACATATTGTATTTGATGAAACTAGATTAATCGACTATGAGTTGCCTTGTAGTTCATTCAGTCCAACAGGTATATGCAACAGAATGGACAAGCTTTCCATTGAAGAAGGATCAATTATAGATGAAGAATTGGAAAATGATGGCTACTATCCAGGGGGAGTACAAGACACTCTAGAAGCTGATGACAACAAAGAGGTGCAGAATAATGAAGAATTTGGAGGTGTTCAGCTAGAAGGAAGTCTACCTCCAGCTGTAAGACATCTAAAGGATCATCCAGCAAATCAGATAATTGGTGATCCAAGTTATGGAGTGCAAACCAGAAGAAGAAATCTGAATACAGTCCTGCACTCAAGTTTTCTACCTCAATTGGAGCCAAAGAAATTTTAAGAAGCTATCCAAGAGCAATACTGGATTAATGCTATGCAAGAGGAGCTTAATCAGTTTAGAAGATGCAAGGCCTGGGAGTTAGTTCCTAAACCAAAAGACCATAACATCATTGGTATAAAGTGGATTTTTAGGAACAAGTTGGATGAGAATGGAGTTATTGTGTAGAACAAAGCAAGATTGGTTGCAAAAAAATACAGGCAAGAAAAGGGAATAGACTTTGATCAAACATTTGCCCCAGTAGCAAGACTGTAAGCAATCAGGATGTTCCTTGCCTATGCAACATATCAATCCTTCAAGGTATACCAAATGGATGTAAAATCAGCATTCCTGAATGGTGATCTTAAAAAAGAAGTCTATATAGAGCAGCCATCACGTTTTGTAGATTCTCTTAAACCTGGTTATGTCTATAGACTTAGGAAAGCATTGTATGGGTTAAAGCAAGCCCCAAGAGCTTGGTATGAAACCCTATCTACTTTTCTTATTGAGAACAAATTCTCAAGAGGTAAAATAGACAAAACTCTATTCCTAAGGGAATCTAAAGGTAAGATAATCTTAGTTCAGATCTATGTAGATGACATAATTTTTGGGTCTACAGAGAACAACCTTTGCAAGAAGTTTGCCAAAATTATGCAAGGGAAGTTTGAAATGAGCAGTATTGTCACAACCCGCATTTTCTCCGAATTAAGAATTATCAGAGTAAGAGAAAACACGCGTCATGATGCCACGTCAAGCAGGGGATAACTGCTGACGCTCAGGCAAAACCAACTACAATCTTTATGCAAGAAAATTCATGTGCTTAATGAAATAGAAAATTAGTTATGTTTAGAGTCCGTATCCCTCGGCTCAGTGGATCATCTAGTCCACAAAAGAAAACTATATTTAAACGCTGCGGAAAAATACTTTGATTAGGTTTTACACCCTAAAGAGCGCATAAGGGTCCCAAGAGAACCACTTATGCTATGCAAGACACTACTTTTAGTTTACATAATATGTATAAGAAAACGGTTTTCATACGTGATTTGGAAAGTAGTGTTTAAGTTTGCAAAACATGCTGATCATGAGATTTATTTACAATAGCATTTATAGTTTGAAAATACCTAGCAACCTAGCATAAATCCTCTCAAAGCAAGTAGACTATCTCCAGAAAATGGTAGCAGCAATAGTATATATATCTAGTACAAGGTAAAAACTACTAGTGGGCGCCAACAACCTGACACGAACCCACTAGCACATATATATGTCTGTAAGAAAGTACTGAAAACTACCTCACTAACAAGGAAAACAAAACTTCAAAGTCCGGGAGTCCACCAACAACACCACCTACTAGCCACCAGACTGGCTACAGCTCCGAACCTGAGGCATTCCAAAAGAAAACAGAATACCTCAGCAAGCAAAATCAAGGTAAAAACAACTGCATGTAAGAGTCAACCAAAAGGACAAAGTAACTGAAAACATGCAGAAGAAAGAGTCACAACTGTCCAAAACAGGACAACAGGAAATGCACAACGTGCAAAGAAACAGCAACAACCCAGCCCAGGAACCACATCCTGCAGGGCCTACTAGGCTGCCAAGAGCCTAAAATGCTGCAAAACTACCACGGAAGAAACTTCTAACACCCTAAACTGTGGGAAGTGATAGTAGCAAAAACAACAACGAGGAACCGGATCGAAGGCAAACGCAGTCCCCCAATCCACCATGTCCAAGTCAAAAGCTCGAGGGTCAATACGTGAACACACAAGGGACCTTCCACCCGACATGCCCAGCCCGTACCTGGAGCAAGAAATCCATGGGTGGCCTTGGCTATATCACACAACTCCACCCCCATAAAGAGCTACAACCACCACTACTAACCACGACCCACGATTCGGCCATTCGGAAAGAAGAACACGGCCGACAAGGAAAACTCAAGACATAACAAGGAATTCACTCAAGCACGGAATTCATGGTAAGGAACGAGTGTTGAAATAAACCAACACGACTAGGCGTTGAGTGAAACCCACTCAGTGCCTACCCAACCTTTGGCATTGAGTGAGCTAGCCTCACTCGCCGCCAAAATAAAGTTACTACCCACAATACCGCTAAAGAATACGAACCTCGACGATAGCCGAACGACCAAGGCAGAAGATCCAGAACTCGGGTAGTTGCCTGCCACTTGAGTATCTGAATCCCCGCACTCGAAACCCGCTAAATGCGTCTAGCAAACGAGAAAATACAAGGCGCACGATCAGTGGCGCACGGTCAGTGGTCGTGCGCACTCAAGGCTGATGGTCGTGCGAATTGAACCTGGGAACCAGACAAAAAGCTAAGCATCAGCGCACGATCAGTGGCGCACGGTCAGTGGTCGTGCGCACTCAAGGCTGATGGTCGTGCGTAATGGGCCCGGAAAACCTGAGAAAAACCTAATGGCTGCGCACGATCAGTAACGCACGACCAGTGGTCGTGCGCACTGTCGCCAGCGCTCGTGCGATTGCCGAGACAGAACTTTGGAAACTGAAAGATAGCCGCGCACGAGCAGAGGCACACGACCAGTGGTCGTGCGCCCTAACGGTTGATGACCGTGCGCGACTAACCTGTACCGTTTGGAATTTTCCGAACGATACCGGAACGCGCACACGACTCACGCCACTGCAGTAGCAGTAGACAACTATCAACGTCTCACGCTACTACCATTCAAACTATGCCTAACCACTCGAATAATATCCTAACGAGGGAAATTGGCAACCACACCCCCCTCCTAACTCTCCCCCTCGGCTACGCCCGAACCGGAGCAACAATCAAAAAAAAAATGAAGGAAGACAACGGCTTCACGCCGACAATTTGGATTCCAGTCATCACAACATAGGGGGGGGGGGGGTTTCAGTAGGAAGAACTAAGCCCTATAGTTAGCAAGAAAACGAGAACAACAAGGCCTCTAACCTGGGCTAACCGGGATTTTAATTTCAGCAAATAAAATCAAAGAAAAACACTTGGCAAGGGCAAGAATACCACTTGCCTCAATTCACAGCGAAGCTTGGACTGATTTCCTCCTCTTCGCACGGATCAAAACGGCCGCAACACCTAGAACAAGGACTCGGCCATTAATGGCGGAAAACTCCAAAAACTAAAAATTTCCAATCCTTCCAAAACTCTACGAAAATCGAATTTCTTACCGCAGGAATGAAGGTCTCGACGAGAGCAATCCGAATCCACTCTCGGAATCGAATTCCGTCCACAAACGCTCCGGGAATCGGCGTCCGAAGGCAAGGCTCGGCGGTTACTTTCTCTCGTACAAAAGGGGGGCCGTCGGTTTTTCTATCGGAGAAGATGAAGGAACGATGGCTCTCATCCTATTATATATATATATAATTATATAATTATATATTTAATTATAAAATTACATAAAGCACCAAATCGACGCGAAAACCGATTCACCTCGGAATTCGACGAAATTCGCACCGTAGCTAAATACCCACGCTACGAACACAACGGCGAAGTCGAAATTAACTTTCGACGAACAGAACACGAGTTATACCCAAGCAAAGCCAAACACAAACATCCCCCCGAGAGGCCACACCGGGTCACCAAAACGACTCGGTTGCTAGGGAGATTTTGCCAACAGGCTACCAAACAGGGCACTCAGTTCTAAGGAGCTAAACCATACTCCACACATGACACAAGCCACGGAAACGCGTCTTCGTAACGCCAAATGAGAATAAAAATAATCGCTAAAAAGGCGGGGCGTTACAGTCACTCCCCCTAAAAGAAAGTTTCGTCCCGAAACTTTACGCACAGCCCTCCTACTAAAGAAGGAAAAGGTAACAAACAGAAGTTACAAAGGGAAACATACCGATCCAATCAGCGAAACAGGTGAGGGTACGCCCTCCTCATGGCCGACTCTAGCTCCCAAGTCGCGCTCTCCAAATCCTGATTCTTCCATAGAACTTTCACCATCGGTATGGACTTCTTTCGCAGCACACGCTCCTGAGTATCCAAAATACGAACTGGCATCTCAATAAAAGAGAGGTTGGGCTCCAACTGGGGCACAACGTCCAAGAGTTGCCCACTGCTGCGCACACACTTCCGCAATTGGCTAACATGAAAAACATTATGAACACCAGGGAAGTTCGCTGGCAAATCCAATCTATAAGCAGACACACCAATCCGCTCCAAGATCTCGAACGGGCCCACAAACCTTGGGTCCAATTTCCGATTTTTACCAAATCTCTTCACACCAACCATTGGAGAAACCTTGAGGTACACATGATCCCCTACTGAAAATTCCAAAGCAGACCTACGCCGATTGGCGTTCTTTTCATACCTCTCCTGGGCTAAACGAAGCTTCTCCCGAATAAGCTTCACGGCGACTTCCATCTCTTCCAGAGCATCAGGACCCAACAAAGGCTTCTCACCAGCCTCAACCCAAAACAACGGAGTCCTACAGCGCCTCCCATACAAAGCTTCGAACGGAGCCATCTGCAAGCTTTCCTGATAACTGTTATTGTAAGCAAATTCCATGAGTCGCAGACGCTCATCCCACGCTCCACCGTGGTCTAAAATATAGCACCGGATCATATCCTCAACAATCTGATTGACCCGCTCCGTCTGCCCATTGGTCTGAGGGTGGTACGCAGTAGAATACCTCAGATCCGTACCCAAACCCTCCTGCAGACTCTGCCAAAAATGAGAAGTAAACCGGGAGTCTCGATCTGAAATGATACTAACCGGCACACCGTGGAGTCGGATGACTTCATTCAAGTACAACTCCGCTATCTTCTTCATCGGGTAAACAATCTTATAAGGCACAAAGTGAGCACACTTCGTCAATCTATCCACTATAACCCAAACAGAATCATATCCTCTCGGGGATTTTGGCAAACCCGTAATGAAGTCCATAGATATACTCTCCCACTTCCAAGTCGGGATCTCTAGCGGAGTCAACTTACCACCAGGCCTTCCATGATCGGCCTTCACACGCTTGCAAGTGTGACACTCAGCAACATATCGGGCTATATCTCCTTTCATACCATACCACCAAGCAATTTGCCTTAAGTCACGGTACATCTTCGTAGATCCTGGATGGTAGGCAACGCTGGAACCATGAGCCTCACTGCAAATCATACTCCTAATGTCCCCAACAGCGGGAACGCAAAACCTGCCGCGGTACTTCAAGGTACCCGCATCATCAATAGAAAAATCTGGCAACTCTCCCTTCTCTGTCCTGGTAAAAAGGTGCAACAGATCCGGATCGTCCTTCTGATGCAGTCTAGTCAAAGAAATCCAGGACGGCTCTTCCACTGATAAGCTATTCTGCAAACTACAGCATCCCACTGAAATATCCATAAGGAGGAACTCCTCAACTAAACGATCGGCGGAGAGGTTAAAGATCTTTCCCGTCTTTCGGCTCAGGGCGTCGGCCACCACATTGGCCTTGCCCGGATGATACTGGATTTCCACATCATAATCCGCCACATACTCGAGCCACCGCCGCTGACGCAGATTCAACTCCTTCTGCGTGAACACGTACTTCAGGCTCTTATGGTCCGTAAAAATCTTGCACTGAGCCCCATAAAGTAAGTGCCTCCACAACTTCAACGCATAGATAACCGCTGCAAACTCAAGGTCATGCGTAGGATAATTCCGCTCATGAGTTTTCAACTGCCTTGACCCATAAGCAATTACTTTTCCATCCTGCATTAATACGCATCCCAGACCTATATGCGAAGCATCTACATACACATCATAATCCATGCCCTCAGTAGGAAGGGTCAGAACGGGAGCAGTACACAATCTCCTCTTTAACTCCTGAAAAGCTTCTTCGCACTTCTCACTCCAAACAAAAGCCACATTCTTCTGAGTTAGCTTGGTCAAAGGTGCGGCTAGAGAAGAGAAACCCTCCACGAATCTCCTGTAATAGCCAGCCAACCCTAAGAAACTTCTGATCTCCTTAGGAGTATTCGGCCTACTCCAATCCGTCACTGCTGCAATCTTTTCTGGGTCAACCGAAATCCCATCCTTGTTCACCACGTGGCCTAGAAAAGAAACCTGAGGCAACCAAAATTCGCACTTGCTCAACTTGGCGAATACCTTGTGGTTCCTCAACTCTGATAGGACCAAACGCAAATGCTGCTCATGCTCCTCAGCACTGCGAGAATAAACCAACACGTCATCAATGAAGACCACCACGAACTTGTCTAGGAAATCCTTGAACACCCGGTTCATCATATCCATGAAGGCTGATGGTGCGTTGGTCAGACCAAACGACATCACCAGAAACTCAAAGTGTCCATGCCTCGACCTAAACGCAGTCCGTGGAATATCTGCCTCACGGATCCTGAGCTGATGATAGCCCGAACGAAGATCGATCTTGGAGAACACCGTGCTACCACGCAACTGGTCAAATAAATCATCGATCCTCGGCAGAGGGTACCTGTTCTTGATAGTGACCTTGTTCAACTCTCTATAGTCAATGCAAAGCCGCATCGACCCATCTTTCTTCTTTACGAACAAAACAGGAGCACCCCAAGGCGACGAACTCTGCCTGATAAAACCTTTAGCCAACAACTCATCTAACTGAATTCGCAACTCCTCTAACTCGCGAGGGGCCATCCGGTACGGCGCCTTAGCAATAGGACGCGTACCCGGCTCCAAATCAATAACAAACTCCACATCCCGCTCAGGAGGGATACCAGGAAGATCATCAGGAAAAACATCGGCGAAACCACGAACAATAGGAATCTCCTCCAAGCGTGGCCCGCTAACAACGGTTCCAACCGCCGATACTAAACAAACACAACTATCAGAAAGAAACAATCTCTGAACACATACCGCAGAGAGAACAGGAGAATCCTGACACGGATCAGCATACACGCTGCCGGGCTGACCGTCGTCCCTGATGAAGTCCAAGCGCTTTCCTTTGCACTGAATGACCGCATCATACCGAGAGAGCCAGTCCATGCCCAAAATGACATCGAAATCCTCTAGATCAATCATCTTCAGATCCGCCTTCGCAAGAAAATCCCCCAACAAAACCGGGCAATCCAAAATACCCATATCTGACAACACAGATTCACCAGAGGGAAACTTGACACGGAAGGAATCCCGAACACGATCTAGAGACAACCGATGACGCTCCACAAAGGCTCTAGCCACGAACGAGTGGGTAGCGCCGGAGTCAAACAGAACACGCGCCCAACGGTTCTTCACCTTAAATTTCCCTATAGGAACGCACAAAGCTAAGGAACTAGCACAACAGTGCCGCAAACAATCTAGCAACTAAACTACCAGGCTAGAAAGAAAAGAAAAACAACAAACAACTAACCTGAGATCACCTGGGTCGAAGTCTGAGCCTCCTCGGAAGAAATCACGTTCAGCTTCCCTTTTCCCTTGTCCACATGCTGAGGTGGAGGTAAAGCCTGTAAAGGAACTGCAGGAAGAGCTGACTGAACCTGAGGACACTTCGACTTAACGTGACCCTTCTGCCCACACTGATAGCAGACTCTATCTCTGGACCAACACTGGGCTGCATCATGCCCGGATCGCTTGCAAACTGAACAGGAGACATCTCTCCTAGGAGCACCCTGAATCGCATGAACCTGCTCCTTCTTCTGAGCTGCCGCCTTCTTGAAACACCTCTCAACAGGATGGCCTGACCGGCCACAGAAACTGCACACCACCCTGCTCCTCTTTCCCGGAACAGCATCGGGTACCAGGGGTTTCTTCTCCTCTACCAACTTCCTCTTATCCTTCTTCAACTGCTGGCCTCTGCTCTTCGCCGCCTCAATGGCCTCAACCTTAAGAGCAGCCTCTACAACTCCAGCATAAGTCACTGACCCATAAGCACTGGCCAACTGCTGCACCTCACTCCTCAAGCCACCGAGAAATCTCTTCACTCGATCCGCCTCAATGCTGACCAAAGCAGGGGCAAAACGGCTCAACTTACTAAATTCTATCTCATACTCACCCACTGTGAGCTGCCTTTGCTTTAGATAGAGGAAATCATTCATAAGACGGTCACGCTCAACCGAAGGCAAGAACTTCCTCAACAACATCTCTTTGAACATCTCCCACGAGCACCCAGCCACTAAGCCCTCCTTTTCTCTCAGCCACCAACTCTTAGCCAACCCTTTGAGCTGATAGGTGGCTAACATCACCCTCTGGTCACCTGAAATTCCTGAGTACGAAAACATCTCCTCCATGGAGATCAACCAGTCATCTATAACCATGAAATCTGCCTTCCCATCATAAGTGGGAGGGCTCAGCCTCTGAAACTGCGAGATGAAGGCCATCTCCGCTGGCACCACCACTGGAGGTCTCAAGGGTGCAGGAGGAGGAGGAACAGCTAACCCCCCAGCAGGAACTTGCGCACCCTGAGCCTGGCCTGCCACAACTGCCACCAAAGACTGAATCTGGGCTTGCACCTCCTCCAACTGCCTGCCCATAGCTTCGCTACTCTGACGCAGACCCTCGATCACCGCATCGTTCTGAGCTCCAGAAGATTCACCCTCAGACAGGGGAGTCGATCGAGTCGCAGGTCGCCTAGCCATCCTAAAAATCATTACAACGCAGATCAGATCCAAACCCCACAACTAGAACCGAATACCAGTACAGACAATACATATGTAGATATAGACTTAAAGCTGCTAAACTTGCTCTGAGAGTTTATCTTTTTCACAAAAATTAGATGATATGACCTAACCTAGGATGGTTAACCACCACCTTACTAACTCTTGTGCCTAGATCGGATGCATGAATTTATGTTAGTTTGAAAACTTATGTGTGTACATATGTCATCCTGCAAATCTTTAGCTTGGCGCGTTGTGCTTATGCAATGTTATGATATGCATGATTGTGCTATGCATTCTAAAAACAAAGGCCCTAATGCATGATATGAGCGGCGTACACATGAAAATGTTATGCATCCCATACTACATAACATTTCCATGCAACGAAAAAAGAAACGTGCTAGTCGCAGTCATGTGGTGAGGTTATGCATCCCATACTACATAACCCTCACATGTAGCCCCTATGGTGGATCCATATACGAACACATATTATGCATCCCATACTACATAATATGCCCCGTATACTTCATGTTATGCTATGAGTGTAGTGTTCGTGCTTTTGCCAAGACGTGCTGATGACATATCGGTGTGTGAATGACATGATGCTGAACTACTAACAGCATCCAAGGAAGGTTGCCCAACTAACTTGTCAAGCAACCTCCCTCTGATACCAACTGTCACAACCCGCATTTTCTCCGAATTAAGAATTATCAGAGTAAGAGAAAACACGCGTCATGATGCCACGTCAAGCAGGGGATAACTGCTGACGCTCAGGCAAAACCAACTACAATCTTTATGCAAGAAAATTCATGTGCTTAATGAAATAGAAAATTAGTTATGTTTAGAGTCCGTATCCCTCGGCTCAGTGGATCATCTAGTCCACAAAAGAAAACTATATTTAAACGCTGCGGAAAAATACTTTGATTAGGTTTTACACCCTAAAGAGCGCATAAGGGTCCCAAGAGAACCACTTATGCTATGCAAGACACTACTTTTAGTTTACATAATATGTATAAGAAAACGGTTTTCATACGTGATTTGGAAAGTAGTGTTTAAGTTTGCAAAACATGCTGATCATGAGATTTATTTACAATAGCATTTATAGTTTGAAAATACCTAGCAACCTAGCATAAATCCTCTCAAAGCAAGTAGACTATCTCCAGAAAATGGTAGCAGCAATAGTATATATATCTAGTACAAGGTAAAAACTACTAGTGGGCGCCAACAACCTGACACGAACCCACTAGCACATATATATGTCTGTAAGAAAGTACTGAAAACTACCTCACTAACAAGGAAAACAAAACTTCAAAGTCCGGGAGTCCACCAACAACACCACCTACTAGCCACCAGACTGGCTACAGCTCCGAACCTGAGGCATTCCAAAAGAAAACAGAATACCTCAGCAAGCAAAATCAAGGTAAAAACAACTGCATGTAAGAGTCAACCAAAAGGACAAAGTAACTGAAAACATGCAGAAGAAAGAGTCACAACTGTCCAAAACAGGACAACAGGAAATGCACAACGTGCAAAGAAACAGCAACAACCCAGCCCAGGAACCACATCCTGCAGGGCCTACTAGGCTGCCAAGAGCCTAAAATGCTGCAAAACTACCACGGAAGAAACTTCTAACACCCTAAACTGTGGGAAGTGATAGTAGCAAAAACAACAACGAGGAACCGGATCGAAGGCAAACGCAGTCCCCCAATCCACCATGTCCAAGTCAAAAGCTCGAGGGTCAATACGTGAACACACAAGGGACCTTCCACCCGACATGCCCAGCCCGTACCTGGAGCAAGAAATCCATGGGTGGCCTTGGCTATATCACACAACTCCACCCCCATAAAGAGCTACAACCACCACTACTAACCACGACCCACGATTCGGCCATTCGGAAAGAAGAACACGGCCGACAAGGAAAACTCAAGACATAACAAGGAATTCACTCAAGCACGGAATTCATGGTAAGGAACGAGTGTTGAAATAAACCAACACGACTAGGCGTTGAGTGAAACCCACTCAGTGCCTACCCAACCTTTGGCATTGAGTGAGCTAGCCTCACTCGCCGCCAAAATAAAGTTACTACCCACAATACCGCTAAAGAATACGAACCTCGACGATAGCCGAACGACCAAGGCAGAAGATCCAGAACTCGGGTAGTTGCCTGCCACTTGAGTATCTGAATCCCCGCACTCGAAACCCGCTAAATGCGTCTAGCAAACGAGAAAATACAAGGCGCACGATCAGTGGCGCACGGTCAGTGGTCGTGCGCACTCAAGGCTGATGGTCGTGCGAATTGAACCTGGGAACCAGACAAAAAGCTAAGCATCAGCGCACGATCAGTGGCGCACGGTCAGTGGTCGTGCGCACTCAAGGCTGATGGTCGTGCGTAATGGGCCCGGAAAACCTGAGAAAAACCTAATGGCTGCGCACGATCAGTAACGCACGACCAGTGGTCGTGCGCACTGTCGCCAGCGCTCGTGCGATTGCCGAGATAGAACTTTGGAAACTGAAAGATAGCCGCGCACGAGCAGAGGCACACGACCAGTGGTCGTGCGCCCTAACGGTTGATGACCGTGCGCGACTAACCTGTACCGTTTGGAATTTTCCGAACGATACCGGAACGCGCACACGACTCACGCCACTGCAGTAGCAGTAGACAACTATCAACGTCTCACGCTACTACCATTCAAACTATGCCTAACCACTCGAATAATATCCTAACGAGGGAAATTGGCAACCACACCCCCCTCCTAACTCTCCCCCTCGGCTACGCCCGAACCGGAGCAACAATCAAAAAAAAAATGAAGGAAGACAACGGCTTCACGCCGACAATTTGGATTCCAGTCATCACAACATAGGGGGGGGGTTTCAGTAGGAAGAACTAAGCCCTATAGTTAGCAAGAAAACGAGAACAACAAGGCCTCTAACCTGGGCTAACCGGGATTTTAATTTCAGCAAATAAAATCAAAGAAAAACACTTGGCAAGGGCAAGAATACCACTTGCCTCAATTCACAGCGAAGCTTGGACTGATTTCCTCCTCTTCGCACGGATCAAAACGGCCGCAACACCTAGAACAAGGACTCGGCCATTAATGGCGGAAAACTCCAAAAACTAAAAATTTCCAATCCTTCCAAAACTCTACGAAAATCGAATTTCTTACCGCAGGAATGAAGGTCTCGACGAGAGCAATCCGAATCCACTCTCGGAATCGAATTCCGTCCACAAACGCTCCGGGAATCGGCGTCCGAAGGCAAGGCTCGGCGGTTACTTTCTCTCGTACAAAAGGGGGGCCGGCGGTTTTTCTATCGGAGAAGATGAAGGAACGATGGCTCTCATCCTATTATATATATATATAATTATATAATTATATATTTAATTATAAAATTACATAAAGCACCAAATCGACGCGAAAACCGATTCACCTCGGAATTCGACGAAATTCGCACCGTAGCTAAATACCCACGCTACGAACACAACGGCGAAGTCGAAATTAACTTTCGACGAACAGAACACGAGTTATACCCAAGCAAAGCCAAACACAAACATCCCCCCGAGAGGCCACACCGGGTCACCAAAACGACTCGGTTGCTAGGGAGATTTTGCCAACAGGCTACCAAACAGGGCACTCAGTTCTAAGGAGCTAAACCATACTCCACACATGACACAAGCCACGGAAACGCGTCTTCGTAACGCCAAATGAGAATAAAAATAATCGCTAAAAAGGCGGGGCGTTACAGTCACTCCCCCTAAAAGAAAGTTTCGTCCCGAAACTTTACGCACAGCCCTCCTACTAAAGAAGGAAAAGGTAACAAACAGAAGTTACAAAGGGAAACATACCGATCCAATCAGCGAAACAGGTGAGGGTACGCCCTCCTCATGGCCGACTCTAGCTCCCAAGTCGCGCTCTCCAAATCCTGATTCTTCCATAGAACTTTCACCATCGGTATGGACTTCTTTCGCAGCACACGCTCCTGAGTATCCAAAATACGAACTGGCATCTCAATAAAAGAGAGGTTGGGCTCCAACTGGGGCACAACGTCCAAGAGTTGCCCACTGCTGCGCACACACTTCCGCAATTGGCTAACATGAAAAACATTATGAACACCAGGGAAGTTCGCTGGCAAATCCAATCTATAAGCAGACACACCAATCCGCTCCAAGATCTCGAACGGGCCCACAAACCTTGGGTCCAATTTCCGATTTTTACCAAATCTCTTCACACCAACCATTGGAGAAACCTTGAGGTACACATGATCCCCTACTGAAAATTCCAAAGCAGACCTACGCCGATTGGCGTTCTTTTCATACCTCTCCTGGGCTAAACGAAGCTTCTCCCGAATAAGCTTCACGGCGACTTCCATCTCTTCCAGAGCATCAGGACCCAACAAAGGCTTCTCACCAGCCTCAACCCAAAACAACGGAGTCCTACAGCGCCTCCCATACAAAGCTTCGAACGGAGCCATCTGCAAGCTTTCCTGATAACTGTTATTGTAAGCAAATTCCATGAGTCGCAGACGCTCATCCCACGCTCCACCGTGGTCTAAAATATAGCACCGGATCATATCCTCAACAATCTGATTGACCCGCTCCGTCTGCCCATTGGTCTGAGGGTGGTACGCAGTAGAATACCTCAGATCCGTACCCAAACCCTCCTGCAGACTCTGCCAAAAACGAGAAGTAAACCGGGAGTCTCGATCTGAAATGATACTAACCGGCACACCGTGGAGTCGGATGACTTCATTCAAGTACAACTCCGCTATCTTCTTCATCGGGTAAACAATCTTATAAGGCACAAAGTGAGCACACTTCGTCAATCTATCCACTATAACCCAAACAGAATCATATCCTCTCGGGGATTTTGGCAAACCCGTAATGAAGTCCATAGATATACTCTCCCACTTCCAAGTCGGGATCTCTAGCGGAGTCAACTTACCACCAGGCCTTCCATGATCGGCCTTCACACGCTTGCAAGTGTGACACTCAGCAACATATCGGGCTATATCTCCTTTCATACCATACCACCAAGCAATTTGCCTTAAGTCACGGTACATCTTCGTAGATCCTGGATGGTAGGCAACGCTGGAACCATGAGCCTCACTGCAAATCATACTCCTAATGTCCCCAACAGCGGGAACGCAAAACCTGCCGCGGTACTTCAAGGTACCCGCATCATCAATAGAAAAATCTGGCAACTCTCCCTTCTCTGTCCTGGTAAAAAGGTGCAACAGATCCGGATCGTCCTTCTGATGCAGTCTAGTCAAAGAAATCCAGGACGGCTCTTCCACTGATAAGCTATTCTGCAAACTACAGCATCCCACTGAAATATCCATAAGGAGGAACTCCTCAACTAAACGATCGGCGGAGAGGTTAAAGATCTTTCCCGTCTTTCGGCTCAGGGCGTCGGCCACCACATTGGCCTTGCCCGGATGATACTGGATTTCCACATCATAATCCGCCACATACTCGAGCCACCGCCGCTGACGCAGATTCAACTCCTTCTGCGTGAACACGTACTTCAGGCTCTTATGGTCCGTAAAAATCTTGCACTGAGCCCCATAAAGTAAGTGCCTCCACAACTTCAACGCATAGATAACCGCTGCAAACTCAAGGTCATGCGTAGGATAATTCCGCTCATGAGTTTTCAACTGCCTTGACCCATAAGCAATTACTTTTCCATCCTGCATTAATACGCATCCCAGACCTATATGCGAAGCATCTACATACACATCATAATCCATGCCCTCAGTAGGAAGGGTCAGAACGGGAGCAGTACACAATCTCCTCTTTAACTCCTGAAAAGCTTCTTCGCACTTCTCACTCCAAACAAAAGCCACATTCTTCTGAGTTAGCTTGGTCAAAGGTGCGGCTAGAGAAGAGAAACCCTCCACGAATCTCCTGTAATAGCCAGCCAACCCTAAGAAACTTCTGATCTCCTTGGGAGTATTCGGCCTACTCCAATCCGTCACTGCTGCAATCTTTTCTGGGTCAACCGAAATCCCATCCTTGTTCACCACGTGGCCTAGAAAAGAAACCTGAGGCAACCAAAATTCGCACTTGCTCAACTTGGCGAATACCTTGTGGTTCCTCAACTCTGATAGGACCAAACGCAAATGCTGCTCATGCTCCTCAGCACTGCGAGAATAAACCAACACGTCATCAATGAAGACCACCACGAACTTGTCTAGGAAATCCTTGAACACCCGGTTCATCATATCCATGAAGGCTGATGGTGCGTTGGTCAGACCAAACGACATCACCAGAAACTCAAAGTGTCCATGCCTCGACCTAAACGCAGTCCGTGGAATATCTGCCTCACGGATCCTGAGCTGATGATAGCCCGAACGAAGATCGATCTTGGAGAACACCGTGCTACCACGCAACTGGTCAAATAAATCATCGATCCTCGGCAGAGGGTACCTGTTCTTGATAGTGACCTTGTTCAACTCTCTATAGTCAATGCAAAGCCGCATCGACCCATCTTTCTTCTTTACGAACAAAACAGGAGCACCCCAAGGCGACGAACTCTGCCTGATAAAACCTTTAGCCAACAACTCATCTAACTGAATTCGCAACTCCTCTAACTCGCGAGGGGCCATCCGGTACGGCGCCTTAGCAATAGGACGCGTACCCGGCTCCAAATCAATAACAAACTCCACATCCCGCTCAGGAGGGATACCAGGAAGATCATCAGGAAAAACATCGGCGAAACCACGAACAATAGGAATCTCCTCCAAGCGTGGCCCGCTAACAACGGTTCCAACCGCCGATACTAAACAAACACAACTATCAGAAAGAAACAATCTCTGAACACATACCGCAGAGAGAACAGGAGAATCCTGACACGGATCAGCATACACGCTGCCGGGCTGACCGTCGTCCCTGATGAAGTCCAAGCGCTTTCCTTTGCACTGAATGACCGCATCATACCGAGAGAGCCAGTCCATGCCCAAAATGACATCGAAATCCTCTAGATCAATCATCTTCAGATCCGCCTTCGCAAGAAAATCCCCCAACAAAACCGGGCAATCCAAAATACCCATATCTGACAACACAGATTCACCAGAGGGAAACTTGACACGGAAGGAATCCCGAACACGATCTAGAGACAACCGATGACGCTCCACAAAGGCTCTAGCCACGAACGAGTGGGTAGCGCCGGAGTCAAACAGAACACGCGCCCAACGGTTCTTCACCTTAAATTTCCCTATAGGAACGCACAAAGCTAAGGAACTAGCACAACAGTGCCGCAAACAATCTAGCAACTAAACTACCAGGCTAGAAAGAAAAGAAAAACAACAAACAACTAACCTGAGATCACCTGGGTCGAAGTCTGAGCCTCCTCGGAAGAAATCACGTTCAGCTTCCCTTTTCCCTTGTCCACATGCTGAGGTGGAGGTAAAGCCTGTAAAGGAACTGCAGGAAGAGCTGACTGAACCTGAGGACACTTCGACTTAACGTGACCCTTCTGCCCACACTGATAGCAGACTCTATCTCTGGACCAACACTGGGCTGCATCATGCCCGGATCGCTTGCAAACTGAACAGGAGACATCTCTCCTAGGAGCACCCTGAATCGCATGAACCTGCTCCTTCTTCTGAGCTGCCGCCTTCTTGAAACACCTCTCAACAGGATGGCCTGACCGGCCACAGAAACTGCACACCACCCTGCTCCTCTTTCCCGGAACAGCATCGGGTACCAGGGGTTTCTTCTCCTCTACCAACTTCCTCTTATCCTTCTTCAACTGCTGGCCTCTGCTCTTCGCCGCCTCAATGGCCTCAACCTTAAGAGCAGCCTCTACAACTCCAGCATAAGTCACTGACCCATAAGCACTGGCCAACTGCTGCACCTCACTCCTCAAGCCACCGAGAAATCTCTTCACTCGATCCGCCTCAATGCTGACCAAAGCAGGGGCAAAACGGCTCAACTTACTAAATTCTATCTCATACTCACCCACTGTGAGCTGCCTTTGCTTTAGATAGAGGAAATCATTCATAAGACGGTCACGCTCAACCGAAGGCAAGAACTTCCTCAACAACATCTCTTTGAACATCTCCCACGAGCACCCAGCCACTAAGCCCTCCTTTTCTCTCAGCCACCAACTCTTAGCCAACCCTTTGAGCTGATAGGTGGCTAACATCACCCTCTGGTCACCTGAAATTCCTGAGTACGAAAACATCTCCTCCATGGAGATCAACCAGTCATCTATAACCATGAAATCTGCCTTCCCATCATAAGTGGGAGGGCTCAGCCTCTGAAACTGCGAGATGAAGGCCATCTCCGCTGGCACCACCACTGGAGGTCTCAAGGGTGCAGGAGGAGGAGGAACAGCTAACCCCCCAGCAGGAACTTGCGCACCCTGAGCCTGGCCTGCCACAACTGCCACCAAAGACTGAATCTGGGCTTGCACCTCCTCCAACTGCCTGCCCATAGCTTCGCTACTCTGACGCAGACCCTCGATCACCGCATCGTTCTGAGCTCCAGAAGATTCACCCTCAGACAGGGGAGTCGATCGAGTCGCAGGTCGCCTAGCCATCCTAAAAATCATTACAACGCAGATCAGATCCAAACCCCACAACTAGAACCGAATACCAGTACAGACAATACATATGTAGATATAGACTTAAAGCTGCTAAACTTGCTCTGAGAGTTTATCTTTTTCACAAAAATTAGATGATATGACCTAACCTAGGATGGTTAACCACCACCTTACTAACTCTTGTGCCTAGATCGGATGCATGAATTTATGTTAGTTTGAAAACTTATGTGTGTACATATGTCATCCTGCAAATCTTTAGCTTGGCGCGTTGTGCTTATGCAATGTTATGATATGCATGATTGTGCTATGCATTCTAAAAACAAAGGCCCTAATGCATGATATGAGCGGCGTACACATGAAAATGTTATGCATCCCATACTACATAACATTTCCATGCAACGAAAAAAGAAACGTGCTAGTCGCAGTCATGTGGTGAGGTTATGCATCCCATACTACATAACCCTCACATGTAGCCCCTATGGTGGATCCATATACGAACACATATTATGCATCCCATACTACATAATATGCCCCGTATACTTCATGTTATGCTATGAGTGTAGTGTTCGTGCTTTTGCCAAGACGTGCTGATGACATATCGGTGTGTGAATGACATGATGCTGAACTACTAACAGCATCCAAGGAAGGTTGCCCAACTAACTTGTCAAGCAACCTCCCTCTGATACCAACTGTCACAACCCGCATTTTCTCCGAATTAAGAATTATCAGAGTAAGAGAAAACACGCGTCATGATGCCACGTCAAGCAGGGGATAACTGCTGACGCTCAGGCAAAACCAACTACAATCTTTATGCAAGAAAATTCATGTGCTTAATGAAATAGAAAATTAGTTATGTTTAGAGTCCGTATCCCTCGGCTCAGTGGATCATCTAGTCCACAAAAGAAAACTATATTTAAACGCTGCGGAAAAATACTTTGATTAGGTTTTACACCCTAAAGAGCGCATAAGGGTCCCAAGAGAACCACTTATGCTATGCAAGACACTACTTTTAGTTTACATAATATGTATAAGAAAACGGTTTTCATATGTGATTTGGAAAGTAGTGTTTAAGTTTGCAAAACATGCTGATCATGAGATTTATTTACAATAGCATTTATAGTTTGAAAATACCTAGCAACCTAGCATAAATCCTCTCAAAGCAAGTAGACTATCTCCAGAAAATGGTAGCAGCAATAGTATATATATCTAGTACAAGGTAAAAACTACTAGTGGGCGCCAACAACCTGACACGAACCCACTAGCACATATATATGTCTGTAAGAAAGTACTGAAAACTACCTCACTAACAAGGAAAACAAAACTTCAAAGTCCGGGAGTCCACCAACAACACCACCTACTAGCCACCAGACTGGCTACAGCTCCGAACCTGAGGCATTCCAAAAGAAAACAGAATACCTCAGCAAGCAAAATCAAGGTAAAAACAACTGCATGTAAGAGTCAACCAAAAGGACAAAGTAACTGAAAACATGCAGAAGAAAGAGTCACAACTGTCCAAAACAGGACAACAGGAAATGCACAACGTGCAAAGAAACAGCAACAACCCAGCCCAGGAACCACATCCTGCAGGGCCTACTAGGCTGCCAAGAGCCTAAAATGCTGCAAAACTACCACGGAAGAAACTTCTAACACCCTAAACTGTGGGAAGTGATAGTAGCAAAAACAACAACGAGGAACCGGATCGAAGGCAAACGCAGTCCCCCAATCCACCATGTCCAAGTCAAAAGCTCGAGGGTCAATACGTGAACACACAAGGGACCTTCCACCCGACATGCCCAGCCCGTACCTGGAGCAAGAAATCCATGGGTGGCCTTGGCTATATCACACAACTCCACCCCCATAAAGAGCTACAACCACCACTACTAACCACGACCCACGATTCGGCCATTCGGAAAGAAGAACACGGCCGACAAGGAAAACTCAAGACATAACAAGGAATTCACTCAAGCACGGAATTCATGGTAAGGAACGAGTGTTGAAATAAACCAACACGACTAGGCGTTGAGTGAAACCCACTCAGTGCCTACCCAACCTTTGGCATTGAGTGAGCTAGCCTCACTCGCCGCCAAAATAAAGTTACTACCCACAATACCGCTAAAGAATACGAACCTCGACGATAGCCGAACGACCAAGGCAGAAGATCCAGAACTCGGGTAGTTGCCTGCCACTTGAGTATCTGAATCCCCGCACTCGAAACCCGCTAAATGCGTCTAGCAAACGAGAAAATACAAGGCGCACGATCAGTGGCGCACGGTCAGTGGTCGTGCGCACTCAAGGCTGATGGTCGTGCGAATTGAACCTGGGAACCAGACAAAAAGCTAAGCATCAGCGCACGATCAGTGGCGCACGGTCAGTGGTCGTGCGCACTCAAGGCTGATGGTCGTGCGTAATGGGCCCGGAAAACCTGAGAAAAACCTAATGGCTGCACACGATCAGTAACGCACGACCAGTGGTCGTGCGCACTGTCGCCAGCGCTCGTGCGATTGCCGAGACAGAACTTTGGAAACTGAAAGATAGCCGCGCACGAGCAGAGGCACACGACCAGTGGTCGTGCGCCCTAACGGTTGATGACCGTGCGCGACTAACCTGTACCGTTTGGAATTTTCCGAACGATACCGGAACGCGCACACGACTCACGCCACTGCAGTAGCAGTAGACAACTATCAACGTCTCACGCTACTACCATTCAAACTATGCCTAACCACTCGAATAATATCCTAACGAGGGAAATTGGCAACCACACCCCCCTCCTAACTCTCCCCCTCGGCTACGCCCGAACCGGAGCAACAATCAAAAAAAAAATGAAGGAAGACAACGGCTTCACGCCGACAATTTGGATTCCAGTCATCACAACATAGGGGGGGGTTTCAGTAGGAAGAACTAAGCCCTATAGTTAGCAAGAAAACGAGAACAACAAGGCCTCTAACCTGGGCTAACCGGGATTTTAATTTCAGCAAATAAAATCAAAGAAAAACACTTGGCAAGGGCAAGAATACCACTTGCCTCAATTCACAGCGAAGCTTGGACTGATTTCCTCCTCTTCGCACGGATCAAAACGGCCGCAACACCTAGAACAAGGACTCGGCCATTAATGGCGGAAAACTCCAAAAACTAAAAATTTCCAATCCTTCCAAAACTCTACGAAAATCGAATTTCTTACCGCAGGAATGAAGGTCTCGACGAGAGCAATCCGAATCCACTCTCGGAATCGAATTCCGTCCACAAACGCTCCGGGAATCGGCGTCCGAAGGCAAGGCTCGGCGGTTACTTTCTCTCGTACAAAAGGGGGGCCGGCGGTTTTTCTATCGGAGAAGATGAAGGAACGATGGCTCTCATCCTATTATATATATATATAATTATATAATTATATATTTAATTATAAAATTACATAAAGCACCAAATCGACGCGAAAACCGATTCACCTCGGAATTCGACGAAATTCGCACCGTAGCTAAATACCCACGCTACGAACACAACGGCGAAGTCGAAATTAACTTTCGACGAACAGAACACGAGTTATACCCAAGCAAAGCCAAACACAAACATCCCCCCGAGAGGCCACACCGGGTCACCAAAACGACTCGGTTGCTAAGGAGATTTTGCCAACAGGCTACCAAACAGGGCACTCAGTTCTAAGGAGCTAAACCATACTCCACACATGACACAAGCCACGGAAACGCGTCTTCGTAACGCCAAATGAGAATAAAAATAATCGCTAAAAAGGCGGGGCGTTACAAGTATGGGGGAACTTAAGTTCTTCTTGGGACTCCAAGTAAGACAGACTGATGATGGCTTGTCCATATCCCAGTCTAAGTTCACCAAGGAATTAATTAAGAAGTATGGTATAGAATCATCCTCCACCATGAGAACTCCTATGGGAACAAGTATGCCTATATGCAAAGATGATGCAGGTAATCCTGTTGATGAGTCTTTGTATAGAGGAATTATTGGCTCTCTATTATATCTCACTGCTAGTAGACCATACATTATGTATGCTACATGTGTCTGTGCTAGGTACCAAGCATGCCCTAAAGAATCTCATTATACTGCAGTCAAGAGGATTTTGAGATATCGAAAGGGCACACCTAATCTAGGCCTTTGGTACTCTAGGAATGGAGATTTTTTAGTAACAAGTTATTCAGATGCAGATTTTAAAGGCTGTAGAGAAGATAGAAAAAGTACTACAGGTACATGCCAATTCTTGGGAGGAAGGTTTATATCCTGGAGCAGTAGGAAGAAGACTAGTGTGGCAATATCCAAAGCTGAGTCTGAATATGTGGCAGCATGAAGTTGTTGTGCACAGCTGTTATTGATTCAACATCAGCTAAGGGACTATGTTATTCAAGTGAGTAGAACACCTTTATTGTGGGATTCTAAAAGTGCCATTTCTATTGCAAACAATCATGTTTCATATAGTAGGACTAAGCATATAGAGATAAGATACCATTTTCTTAGAGAACATGTAGAAAAAGAAGACATCTCATTAGAATTTATCAAAACTGATTATCAAATTGCAGATGTATTTACTAAGACTCCTGTTGAAACTAAATTCAATTGATTTAAAATTCAATTAGGAATGTTGACCAAAGGTTAGTTTACCAAAAATCCGCTAAGTAAAATGGTGTCGACACATTAGGTAATAAAGTGTCGACACAGAGAAGTTATGTCGACAATTTCGGGAAATTGTGTCGACACAGAGTAAATGTGTCGACACCTAAGGGGCAAAGAGTCGACACATCCAGAAATATAGTATCGACACAACCAGAGTAATTGTGTCGACACTTACAGATTTTGTGTCGATACTTGGTACTAAGAGTCAACAGAGAATTTCTGATGAACTACTAAGTATCTCCTGTGTGGAAATATCATCAATTGGTGTCGACACATAGTAGTCAGTGCCGTGGTCGAGATAATAGAAGTTTGTGTCGACACTTTTCAATAGTGTCGACACTTTTAGACAGTTTTTGCCCGCCTTATGACATTCTTTGATTAGAAGGTTATAAATAGGTCAAGAACATATTCTATCGACACGCTCACCAGGGTTTCGAGACAAAAACCTTATGTCGACAATCTCTCTTCTCTCCAACTAAGCTTTCTCTTCATTCCAATGGCGCCCAAGGTTGAAGACAACATCAATGAAGGATATGAGTTGGTTAGGCATGCATTCGACGATGCTGAATCGGAGATCAAACAGGTCATTTCTCTTCTTGCAGACAACGGATTAGAATATCTTGTTTCTGAACCTACAAAGATATAGAAGAAAGAAGTATTCGAGTTCTATACTGCTGCATCAATGGACTCAAATGGATTGAAGATCAAATCCACTGTTCATGGAGAAAAGGTCAAGCTATCTCAGAAAAGTTTGAGCAAGATTCTCCATCTTCCTAGAATACATGATGAGGAAGAGGTCCCAGCCTCAAGGACCAGGGAGGCGCTTCAATGGTGTGGATTGGATCCAACCATAAAGATAGGAGCTGCCATAAAAAGAAAAGGCATGAATCATCAAGGGAAATTCCTTTCAGAAATAGTAGGTAAAGTGATCTTATGTAAACCAGGTGGCCATTATAGGATATCAGCCTATATATTTAGCCTGATGATAAGGGTAATCTTTAAGATTCAAACCAATTGGTCTGTAGTACTGTTTGATAAGATAACAGAAGGAATTAAGAAGCCAAACTTGCCTAGGATCATGAGTCTGTACCTGGCTGGAATAATTCCAAAGGTGATGCAACAGATTCCTAGATCAAAGATAAATCATATGAGGAGAATGGACATGAGGTTATTCTCAAGATGGGATAGAGTTCTTTCAAAGGACATACCTGAAGTGGAGACAGTAGCAAAATCACCAGCACATGACCTTTCTGAGCAGGGTCATGAAGATGCACAAGTCCAGGAAGAGACTATATCTGCACAGGTATAGGGGGAGCCCATTACTGCATAGTTGTAGGGGGAGCCAATTACTATATAGTTGCAGGGGGAGCATCATTCTGAACAGGTGCAAAAGGAAGAAAGAATCAATTTATCAGAGGACATTGTTTCTCAAACTGATCTTGATATTTCTGGAATTGCTGCTACTGCGGAGAAAGTACAATCTCCTGCTCACACTCAACAAGAATTCACTCTTGAAGAGTTGTTTCCTAATCTTGAAGGAGTAGCAGATAAAATAGAGACCCTAAGATTTGAGGGGGAGCAAGTAAGGGTTGAGGGGGAGCAGGTTGATATTGAGGAAGAGCAAAATGAAGCTGAGAAAGAAATTTCTTCCACTCTCAAGAGAGGGTTAATATTGATAGTTCTTCAGAGTCTGAGCATGAAGAAGTCAGGGAGGCAAAGAAGAGAAAACTAATGGTCTTTAAGAGAAGAAGTCAAAGCTATAAGAAGGCTCTCCAAACAACTAATTCACAATCTACTTCTGAGTTTGATTACATCAAGCTAATGGTGAATTTACAAATGAAGCTGGATGAGCAAAGACTGGCCTTGGAAAAATATGTAGATGAAAGCAATAAGGCTCTTCAATTTAATCTGGCACAAGACATAAAATCTATCAGATTTGAAGTTAATCAGAATAAAAAAGAGATGACAGATTGCTTCCACAAGTGGGGCAATGCTATGGTATTTCTTGCAAAACAACAAGCAGAAATAAAGAAGCAAGTGGATGAGATTGTTGTTAAACAAGGTTATGTCCTTGAAAATAAAATAAGAATGAATGATAATCTGACTAAATCACATAATGTGATAGTCACTGAGTTCACAAACACTGTTATTACAATGACTGAGGCGAGAAATAAGGAGAAAGAAGAATATGATCAGAAGCTACAGGCTTCCCTAGATGCAGTTAAAACTGCCATTACTTCATCTGAGAAGATAATTAGTGACAAGCTTAAAAAGTTAAAGCCATTATTTAAAGATGGAATCAATTATCTTGATGGAAAAATCAGATTTCAGAAGGATGATTTGAGAGAACATGTGGCAAGAGAAGTCATAAAGGGGGAGAGGGTTTTAGTCAATGCTCGCTCTGATCATGCCAAATGGGTAACCAACAGCATTAGAGCCACTCTTGGATATCCACCCTTGTGTGATGATGATAATATGGCTGAGTCTGGGGTTCAACTAATTCTACTTGAAGGTAATACAACCTGAGGTTGCCCAAGTTATTTACCCCCCTGCAGATCTTGAGATGATTCATCAACAAGTGCAGACTATGTACAACCCTCTACAGGAGGTTACTAATATGATTATTGAAAAGGTTGATATGCCAGATACTGTTATCAAAGCTCAGCAAGATGCTCAGTTATCAAAGAAGAGATTCAGAGAGCAAGCAGAGCTAAAGCCAGACTTTGAGCAGTGGAGCCGCACTTCAAGGAATATCATTTTAACTGCATGGAAGGTTGTAAAAGATCAAGTACATGAATGGGGTAAATGGTACAATGTGAAGGAATGGAAAAAGTATGAGGCTAGGCAAGAAGCCATACTTCAACACAGGAGAAAGGCTGAGAGTGGGAAGCTACCTCCTGATTCTCAGGAGCCTAGCAAGTATTTCCCCAAGCCTTTTCATTATTTTGAAAGGCAAAGGATGAGGCTGAAGCACAGAAGAAAGCTGATTTGAAAGGAAAGAAGCCCATGGAAGATACAGAACCTCCTGTGCAGGCTAAGATTGAATCTGGAAAAGGAATAGTCATCAAGGAGCCAGCCCAGCCTTAGTCTAAGCTTTACTAGTTTTTTGTTCAAGAACAATGTAATTGTTTGTTTGCTAAAGAAATCAATGTAAACAACTTGTAACAAGCATTTTTGAGTTAATATACAAAACATTGTTCTGTGATCATTTTCTTTTACATCTTTTAATCTGTGATGTAATTATGATATATGTTTTGTTTACAAAGTACCCTGTAATGTAATGCTTATATACATCATCATATTTATTTTCTAAGTGGTGTATATCATTGGCAAAAGGGTTATGACTTCTCCAAATAGGAGGAGATTGTTAGGTACATTGGAAAATATGTACCTGATTTGGACAAGCCAAACTTAGCTCAATGATATACATAAAGGTGTATTTGATGTTGTTTTAATTTTATATGTGCAGGTTAAGAATGTGCTAAAATTCATAAAAAAAATTTCTAAGTCCATGTGTCGACACCTGAGGAAGCTGTGTCGACACTTCAGTAAGATTGTGTCGAAACTTGGAAATGGTTTTGTCGACACTTCAGTGAGATTATGTCGACACAAGGAGGTAGTGTCGACACACAAAATCAATGTCGACATCAACTGTGTCGACACCGGGAGGCAGTGTCGACACACAGAAATATTCAGTCGACAACAACTGTATCGACACCGGGAGGCAGTGTCGACACACAGAAATAGTTAGTCGACAATAACTGTGTCGACACCGGGTGGCTGTGTCGACACACAGAGTAAGAGTCGACAACAACTGTGTCGACACCTGGAGGCAGTGTCGACACACGCTATGATCTGAGTGTATATCAACTATGTAGACACACAGGACTTGTGTCGACACACAGCTAAGTCTAGACCAAGTTGATTGCTAAAGAATGGTGAAGTGTTTGTGTCGACACAAACAATCAGTGTCGACACATTCTCATGAAGCAGTGTCAAGAAGTTGTGTCGACATCAAGGCAGCTATGTCGACACCACCACAGTTTGTGTCGACACCTAAGTCACTTGTGTCGACATATATTGACAGATGGTCTCGACACATATTGGCAGATGGTCTCGACACTTAATGACAGATAGTCTCGACGCTTTGCTGACAGAGACAAAGGCTCAAGATTTGTTTGATGGCTTGAAAGTTGTGAGTTAAAACAGGTTTACTGAAGCTGTCAGACTTGTCAGAAGTTAGTTATAAACCCTATTAGCCGGTTACCATGGATGAAGTCTATATATAGATGGATTCATAAGAAGGAAAAGAGAGTTAATGAATGATTCATTATTGACACAAAAACACAACTATTGTGAGAAAGATCTCTGATCAAGAAAGTGCAAGGCACAGAAGAAGATCTTCGTGAGAAGATCTAAGAAGACATTCTGAAGTGATCATCCACTCAGTTTCAGTCTAAGTTGAATTCAATCAAGAATTATGAGGTATCTTTAAGAAGTTTGGAGAGAGAGAGAGATCCAGCTATTTGAAGTCAAGAAGGAGACAATCACAGGTCTCAAGTAGCAGATTCTGAACTCATCTGTCAAGAAGATTCAGATCTATTTCTAGAATCTAAGAAGGAATCTGTCAGTAAGTTATATTCAAAGTAAATCAACCCAACTAAGTTTAGATTCAAGAAGCTTTGAAGAAAGCTAAGATAACATTGATTTCAGCCATCAGCCTCATCAAGAAGCTGATCAAGAAAGTAATTATCCCTTCTCTCTCAACAGGGGTAAGAGATTATAAAATTCCTTATCAAATTTTGTAGGATATATTCATAGATCTGAGTTGTAAGCTTGTGTTATAAAGGCTGAGTGTAGGAGATTTATATCTCTGAGTGGTAGGGCTATTTGTGCCTGAGTTGTAGGGGAGGGTTTTCTCTGAGTTGTAGGCCTTGTGGCAAGGATGAGGTAGGGTTGTTAGCCTTAGTTGTAGGATAATTTATTCTCTGAGTTGTAGGCCTTGTGGCAAGGCTGAGGTAGGGCTATTAGCCTAAGTTGTAGGAACCTTTCAGGGTTCTGAGCTGTAGGATCTGAGGATCTGAGATAAAGGAAGAAGTTAGGCCGAGTCTAACATACTACTAGATAGGTGAAGGGGGAAAGTGGATGTACCATGACCTTGGGGAACCACTATAAATCTGTGTACAATATGTGATGCTTGTGTTATTATAGTTTCTGTGATTGTATGTGCAGTGATAGCTGTAGAGATTTAAGCTTTATATTAAAGATCTGTAGCTAAACTCTGCCTTAAGTTAAAATAAGGATAAGAACCTATTCACAACCCCCTCTAAGTTTTTAGGTTATCTTGAAGTTAAAACGATCACATTTGACTTTGAATAATTTCTAATCTTCTATACAGGCTCTGTGTGCTAGAAGCATCATAACTTAGTCAAATTCTTGATATCTGAAGAAGCGTTGATAGATAGTTCTTAACTAAACTCATTTTACTTAGGCATTGAGTGATCTCTTGTGTCTCGACGAATTTATACTTAGTCAACTTTTTTCCTTTCTGCTGAAGCATTGGGTGAAGACTTTCTGAAGAGGCGTCAAGTTACTGCAGTTAACTCAACGCATTCAACTTAGACATTGAGTTAAGACTTATGTCTCGATGCATTTTAACTTAGACCGTTTTACTGCTTCATTACCAAGGCATTGAGTGTAACATCCCTAAGACTTCTAGACCCCAAGGATGGTTTTGTCATGACTGGGTCATGACAAAACCCTGAGAAGTCTCAAAAGGATGGGGCGAACTAGTGAGTTAGTGGGTGAACCACTTTGGTCTGCAAATAGTAAAATTCCAATTACTAGATTTAGGATGACCATAGGGCTTCACCATGACACCATGACTCCACCACAACACCTCTAACCCCTTAGAGGGTCTATTAGAGCCATAGGGACCCACTAGGGTCAACTAAAATGGTCAAGTTGACCAATGTCAACCCAACCCTAATCAGGTCAAACTAGGCTCATATATGGTCAACTGACCTCCCCTTGGCCAAAAGAACCCACATAGACCTTTCCAAGCCCTAAGGGAGGCCAATGGGTAACCAAGGACCCAATGGGGTCAACAAAAGTGGCTAAGTTGACTCAAGTCAACCATAACCCTAAAAAGGTCAAAGTGCCCTTACTAAGGGTCAAGTGACCTCCAAGATGCCCAACCAACCCTACCCAAGCCTTCCTAGAACTTAGGGGAGGATAATGGGTCACCAAGGACCCATTGGGGTCAACCTAAATGGTCATGTTGACCATGGTCAACTCTACACTAGTGTTTGGTCAAATTAGCCCAAATGGGCTAACCCAAGCTCAAACCCATATCCCCCGCTTGGGAAAACCTCATTTTTATTATTAATATGAGTTATTGGGGTGCCAATAGGCTGGAGGAGAGATCAAATTCACCCTTGATGGGAAGGAGGGAAAAAACTCCATTTTCCCCTTTAATAGAGGAGAGAGAAAGTGAGGGTGAATGCCATTCATGGCAAAGGGAAGCCAAGGACAACCTTTTATTGCTGGATTCAACTCCTCTGGGGAAGAGGAGGACTTTCTAGCCATTTTTTGGCCACACTGAGTCAGTTTCACCCCCTCCATTGCATGGTCGAACACCTCCATTCATTTACTCACTTATTTTTTGATAACCTACATGTGGTCTTAATAATATGCTTGCATGATTGTGCAGCGTAATAACATAATATTTTAAAAAGCATAAATAGATTACCAACACTACATTGAATTGATTATTTTAATTCTTTGTTTTTCATGCACATATTCATTGGAGAAAGGTTTCTTTACAAATTTATTATTCTTTACGCAATAAGTGAATTAAGAGTCCTTTGTCACTAAAATAAAAATAAAATTAAAATTGACAAAGAAAACACTACCAAGCACTCCTCACCCTCCTGATAATTCTTAATGAGTATTGTAAGGTTGAGCACCTTGGAAAAAGAATTATAAAGTGTCTTGTAGCAAACAAATCATAAACCATCTTTTTTATTACAACTTATCACGACAATAAAAATAATGTTAAAATGAATAAAAAGTGATCCCCCAAGTACTACTCTACTCCCTGATAGGTCTTAATAATCATTGTGTGTGAGAGTACCTTGGTATTTGTACTTCTTACTCATGTGCATTGAAAAATAGTGGAAGTAATATTATTTCTATATTTTAATGTTGTGTTCATTAAATATGTCATGTGTTTTGATTAATTCATCTGTATAATTTGTAAAACTCTATTTGTACATGTCATTACTTCTCATAAAACTTCTACTCATTAGAATTAGATCCTAATGCATACCTATACAATTCTCTCAAATCATAAGTTAATACAATAGATAACATAGTATGACCGCTACATTATTTATTTATTTACATGAAATGTAAATTAGCTTATATTGTAGTTCTTCTCTTCTTTTGATATTTTAAAATCATGCTTGCAAAAATTTCAATGAAATAGTATCTCTTGAACAAGAATTGAATTTAAAACATCTTCTTAATAGGCTTAAAATTCCTTATCCTTAATATGCTCATATTTTCCAAAAAGTTGTTTATTTTAAGAGTGATTATCTTAATTTTATATGCTCACTACATATGACTAATCCTGAATATTCACTCTCTCAACAAGTGGTAAACTATGTTTACAAAGTGGTATTATGTGCTTATCAAGTGCTATTTTTCTATTTTATTCAATCATGCCTACAATTTTCTCACTAAGTGATGGAGAGATAGCCATGATCTTGCTCAATCCATCCCATTTTTCTTCTCTAACATAGACCTTTTTTAATTCTCATTGCATACACTCACCTCTACCCTCATTTTTATTCTACCAAAAAGGGGGAGAACATTGTGCAAAAATTTCCTAATTTAGTGGTAGTACATTAAATTTTTTTATAGAAAAAATCTATGCAGGGGGGGGGGAGTATTCATAGGGTATTGATACTTTACTTATGCTCGATCATGGTAATAATCTTAACAAGTGGTAAAATGTTTCTTCACAAGTGGCAATATATATTAATAAATCAGTGGTATCTCTCAAATACTTTTGTTTTTTCTTCTTCATAAAAATACTCTATTTTCTAATACACTCCATCCCACCCTATTTTGATAATACTAAATGGGGGAGATTGAAATTGAAGAAATATCTCATTTAGGAAGAGTACAAGCAAAGAAGAATTAATGTCAGAGTAGTATCCATCTAGGGGAAGTACACACTGAATGCTTGTCAATTACTCTAAATACAAACACCATTATTTATGCATAATTTCTTCATAGTGGATTTGTTATTATTAAAAGGAGGAGTTTGTTGGAACATGCATTCTGTATCTCTTGGTTTGAGAATAACCAATCTTAGTGTGTATTTAATCATGGTTGTGTGTGTTTATAGTGTGCATGTTTACAGGTGTAAAGAACGCGATTTTCAATCTATGTGACCTAACGTCGGGCGTTAACTCTACTACTGGCGCTAGCTTTGAAGAATTAATATTTAGCATGCAAATAGTCTTCTCTGTAACCTACCGTCGGGTGTTAGCCCTACCGCTAAGCGTTAGCCTTACTGTCTGGCCCTATTTATCTATACAAATCATTGAAGATACTGCATAAAAGATCAAACTCTAACACTGGGTGGTAGCCTTATTGCTCCGCAGTATTCAAAAGTGGCATGAATATTTTTAGGATATTTTTCATAATTTACTACGAGCTACCGCCATATTACTTTCGAGCTACCGCCACATGGTAGCTTCCAACACAGCTTTTTCTTTTTAAAATAGCCCGAAATAGAGATTGAGGGGTTGATTTTTCACGAAATTTGAAAGGGGAGTTTGCCCTAGCCGTCTAGAGGAAAGGAAGGGGTCTTCCAAACACATTTGGGGGGAGAGTTTTTCAGGGAAGATCAAAAGGAATTCATTCACAAGGATTGAAGGCTATAAACATGATGATCAAGAAGCCTTCTTCCTAATATTTATATGGAGAATCCTCGCTATGAAAAACACTCATCTAGAGAACACCTTCACGAATCTGAAGGACATCGAAGAGGAAGACACTCAAGCCACAATGTTTTAACTTTTGCAAGCGAATTGACATCAACATCAAGGGTTCTAGTTAGAGGGGAGTTTTCTCTTATTCTTATATTTTCTTTAACCTTTTTATATTATGTGGGGAGAAATCATATAGTATGGACGTGAGTTCCTGGGAGGAGTTCGTGAGAAATCAATTTGGGAGGTCGTCAAATTTCTAGAAGGAATCTGTGGGAAATCATCCTTGGAGGATATCTAGATCTAGGAGATCTAGTGGGCTCTTAGAACCTTCTAGGGAGGAAGGTGAGGAGCCGTCTCGTCGATCTTCTTGGGAAGAAGAAGAGAATCAACCAGTCCTAGGAGGGTCAGCATATAAACAAAAATATTGTTTGATTCATCACCTCCGATCTCAAGCTTCACAGAGATCTAGTTTTATTACTGTAAAACACTGTTTAATTTTGAATAAAGTTATATATCTTTTGTTTCATCTCAAATTCATGGTTGAATGTTGCTAGGGAATTGAGGGTTGTGTGAGAAATTGGAAAGCCAATTTTTATAAGGAAAAGCGGCTCTGTGACCTACTACCGCACGGTAGTATCCTACCGGCCCGCGGTAGCTTCTAGAATATGTTGTCTTGCTGAAAATTATTTTTGTTATGAATTTACTTGAAAACTTTCTTCAGCCCCCCCCCCTCCTCTATTTTTGGCCACCATATACAATAAGTTGTAGTCTCATTGTAGAGGAAGGCTTGGAGGAATACCCCTCGCCGAAAATAGGAGCAACATCCCTCTTTCTTTTGTGGTTCTTTTTCGCTAGATCGGGGAGGTGCATAACAAAGATCTTGCCAATTAATCATAATAGTGTAACCGTCTCATGATCATCATCAACAGTATGATGATTGGCATTTATGGTAGAAACACTTTTTGTGGTTATCTTATTATTGAAGGAGCGTGGGTTTGACCCTCTATTTATAGATGTGAAGGATATCACATCAGCATAACCCTCACCTATGGGGCAAGTCCCATATGAACCAGAAGTACAAGATAATGCAGAAAAGTTGCCAACAACAAGGCATCTAAGGGACCATCATCAAGCTCAAATTATTGGATATCCAGATAAAAGATTTCAAACCATAAGAAGTGAAATGAATGAGGTGCTCCACCTGAGTTTTCTCTTTTAGGTAGATCCAAAGAAGTTTGAGTAATCCAACTCAAAACCAACCAAGATCTTGTCTATGAATGAGGAACTACAGAAATTAAAAAGATGTAAGGTCTAGATGCTGGTCCTAAGGCCCATCAACCATAATGTCATTGGGACAAATTGTGTATTCAGAAACAAGCTGGATGAGCAAAGAGTCATAATAAAGAACAAAACAAGAATGGTTATAAAAGGCAATAGACAAAAAGAAGGAATAGAATTTGATTAAACCTATACACTAGTAGATAGATTCAATGTTATAGGGTTATTTCTAGCATATGCAGCTCACAAAGGGTTCAAAGTTTACCAAATGGATGGATAGTCTGCATTCCTCAATGAAAACTTGAAAGAGGAAGTATATGTAGAACAACCACTATATTTTGTAAATTCCACTCATCCTGGCTATGTATATTACTTAAAAAAAAGCATTGTATGGTCTCAAATAGGCACCAGGATTCTGGTATGATACCCGGTCTAATTTCCTCATTGAGAATAAATTTTCAAGGGGGGAGATAGACAATATAGTATTCCTAAGGGAAGTTAAAACAAGATTTTGCTAGTGCAAATCTATATAGATGACATCATCCTTGGATCTACAAATGACAACCTTTGCAAAAAAGTTTGTTAAGCATATGCAAGGGATGTTTAAAGTAAGAACCATAGGCGAGCTGAAATATTTCTCAGGGATACAAGTAAAACAACTTGAAGATGGGATCTTCATCTCACATACCAAGTTCACAAAAGATCTTATCAAGAAGTTTGGAATGGAGAGTGCACCCTCAATGATGACTCCAATTGGCTCCAAAGTATCTCTAGAAAGGGATAAAAAGGGAAACCTTTTAATAAAACGATGATGTATAATTGGGTACCTGCTCTACCTAACTGCTAGTAGACTAGACATAATGTTTTTCCATATGTGTTTGTATTTGGTATTAAGTGAACCCTAAGGAATCTCACTATATCTCTATCAAGAGAATTTTAAGATACCTTAAGGGGACACTTAATCTTTGCTTATGGTACCCTAGGAGTAATGATTTTGAGATGACAGGCTTTTTAGATGCAGATTTTGCAAGACGTTAGGAAGACAGGAAAAACACTTCAGGGACATGTCAATTCCTTGGAAGAAGGCTAATTTCTTTGGTATGTAAGAATCTAACTACTGTGGACTTTTTAATAGCAGAGTTAATATATGTTTCAGCTAGATGTTGTTACGCTCGGTAGCTCTAGATATAACAACAACTATAAGATTACACCATCAAGCTATATAAAGCACCTTTATTTTATGACTCATCTTGTCCAATCTTTATTGCCAAAAATCTTGTGTCTCATAGCAGGACCAAGAACATTGAGATAAGATATCACTTTATCAGAGAGCATGTAGAAAAATGGAATATCTGCCTTGTGTTTGTCCCTACTGACAACCAAGTGACGGGCATCTTTACAAAGTCTCTAGATTAAGAGAGGTTAAAATATTTAAAAATTGAACTAGGTATGTTGAATCCTGAATGAATTTAATGCATAGGAACTCCACTAGAAGATGTGTCCTAGTATTTTATTTATTACTATTTGGTTTGCGAGAAGAATCTAGGGTCTTAACAAACTTGATGCTAAGAAGACTACATAAGGTAGGATTTCAACTACCTGAGAAAACACTAAGGGAATTACAATTTCTTATCAGCACACTTTATTTCTACAAATTTTATTCCTTAAACAGGTGCGCGCTGTTTGAATTCCATTTATATTAATAAATATAGAAATAATGGGAATATTAGGTTAAATAAGTGATAAAACCCCAAATGTCGGCACCCAAGTTCTCGCACTCCTACTTCCGATTCGATAATGAAAATCCTCTCTTATTCCACCCAAAGTAAGTTCGTCGGACAAGATAAACAATTATAGAGAAGTTGTCAGCGGTAGCTTCAGAACCTATTCCAAAGATATTCATAATGTAATATTCCTCCAAATCACAACAGGATTAGAGTTAATCCTATCAGAACCACCAAGAATAGTCCCAACAGCAGTCGAGAAATTTTTCCAGAATGCTAAAGTAAGCAGTTTCGGATCAAATATCAAAACCTCTGTGCTCAATCGCCAACTCAAAATCATAGCAAGAAGTATAAGGCATCTCCTATAGCTACCAACCCATAAAGAAGGAGAAGTTGAAGAAGAAATAACCAGAGAAGACCTTACTATATCTATGGAGTTGTTCAATTTCTCTGGTAAAGAATATGGATCTTTGAAAAAGAGTGATATGAACCCTCCTAGAAATTTCCTGGCTGATAATATAGGGAGAGAATCTCCAAGGAGATGTTCAAAATTATGACTATTTTTATTTTTAATAAAAGAACTAACTGTAGAAATCTATTTCTAAGAAAGATGCTAGCATGCATGGATTCACCCAATATGGGGAGAATAATATCCATGTACTTATCTAAGAGCCTAGGAGATAGTCTGAATGAGGCTCATGAAGTTCCACTACATTATCTGAAGAATATGGATTATAAAACCCTAAAAACATAGGACAAACATTTTACCAATTCTGAAATGAGAGGAGCATGTTCCAAGCTCACCTAACGAGATGACAAGAAGAAAAAGAAGGAGAAAGATGAGTCTGATCCCAACGGGAAGGTGGCTTCCCATATAAGAGGATTGAAGAAGGTACAACCAGCTGAGGGGGAGCACATATGGGAACATAACTCTAAAATCTCTGCACTCATTATTTCAGAAGAACTTAAGAGCCCAGCCCTTATGAAAAAATCCAGTGGTATGGCTGATTAGGTAAGGATTAAGATAGGAGAGGTTCAGGAAGAATCTCCTGCACTATAAATTTTTTATTTCAACCATGGAGGAGTTCACGAGGAACTTTCTCCTCAATACACTACCATAGTAGTTTAGGAAGCATCCATACTTTATAGTGAAGTGGTGGAACAAGAAAGCCATCTAAATATAACTACCCTTGCTACAATTGTGGTGGAGCCTATTCTTATGGAATCTGCCTAAAATGGAATTGTTAAATCCACCGAATAAGTTCAAGGAGATTTTTCTATAAAAGAAGTGGAGAAGGTTATATGCAAAGTGATAGACTTCACATCCACAGTGCCTCTCGATGAAGACACATCTATAGAGTTTATCCCAACTAGAACTGAGATAGTGTTGTGGAAATGAAATAGTATACTAAAAGAACTAGATACTAAAAAAGGAACCTCATAACAGTCAACCCTTGACTGTTTGTATGATGATTATAAGGGTCTTATCGAGACCTCCCAAAGAGCTACTGAAGTTGAGCCACAAGCCTTAACTCCCAAACCTACAAAAGAACCTTGTTCTTTCTTGGTACACCTACAACTAATGATGGACAATCAAAGAAGTAATATAGAAAACGTTATGTAAAAGATAGTGCAGGTACTGAGGAAAGAGATGAATGAGAAATTATAAGAGGTAGAAAATGAAATGCACCATTTTAACACTCATACATTGCAATTCTTCATGAAAGCAACATTTATTGTAGACTTCACAACAAGGCAGAATGATATAACGCATCAAGGAATTCTAGATGTCATAGACAACCAAGATGCCACTGGACAAAATTTATATCAAGCATTTTTAGCGACAAATAATAGAATAGCTGATAATAGAATGACAATCCTAAAATGAATTGAACATTGTAACTAGCTGCTAGATGGACACCTCTTGCAAACAAAGAACAACATAGTAGATGTAGTCAACATGCTGAAAGATAGAATTGATGAGGCCCAATGGGCAATCTGCAAGGAAACATTTGAAGAAATAAGAATGTAGGATAAGTTCATAATCCATCACTCTTCCCAACAGGCTATCTGGACCTCTAACATAATTAGAGAAGCCCTAGAGATGGATCTTATGCATTATTCTCGTCAGCCTACCATCCAATAATCTAATGCAGCTGTAGATTATGATTATCTTCCTCCAAATAAATATGAAGAAGCTTGGGAAGGATATGATCTCACTCCTCCAGATGATAAAAAATTGCCATCATCTAAAAAGAGGAGGGTTGATCATAACTTGGATGAGATCATAGAGGCAAGGCAAAGAAGAAGGATTGAAATCCAAAATATGCCAGGATATAAAGTGTGGAGTCCTACATAAAGTAAAATCATTCTCTAAAAATTGAATAACTTTGGAAAGCATGGGATTAATATCTCCATATATTACATTTTGGTGGAATGGAAGAAGAAAGAAGATTAGAAGACATAGAGGAGAATCCATAAAAGGAACAACCCACATGGACCTCCTCCTCCCAAATACATTCCAAAGACATTAGGATACTTTGGAAGACAGAAGAGAAAGGCTTAAGGAGAAGATTTCTAAAAGTGCTGAGAACTTTGGGGTGACCTAACTTATAATATTTGGGTGTTTATAAACTTATCTAATTCAAATATAGTTTCCACTATGTTTTATGTTGTTAATGTAAATTGGAATGTTTCTCTTTCTAAAGCTATTTTAAATTCTTTTTATATATCTATGATTATTGTCATATGATGTTTTGACTTATTCAAAAAGGAGGAGATTGTTGGAAATATTGTCCCCTAGATTCCTTATTTGAAGAAGGCTTCAAGAAGACAATAAACATCTAGAATTTGATGAGTTGTTTGAGTTTTGGTGTGAAAGGTTAAACTAAAGTGCATGGATAATGTATTGTTAGGCTTATGGTCACGCAAATAAGATTTTCCCTTATAATCCCTCAAGGATCAAAATCCATATTGACCTCTATCCTAGTCCTATATTAGACATATCACTATCACGGGAAAGCCACTAAGGTTAAAATAAATCAAAGGAAGAAACAGAAAATTGTCTATGGAAAAATTTGACTGCATCGACTTCATGCATAAGGAAAAGTTCGACTTCATCGACTTCATTCATAAGGAAAGGTTCAACTGCATCGACCTCATTGCCAAGGAAAAGTTCGATTGCATCGACTTCATGGAAAATGAAAAGTTTGATTACATCAACTTCGTCGATAAGAAAATGTTGAATTACATTAATTTCCAGCTCAAGTATTTTTTTCAATAGCATCGTTGAGAAGTTTACCAACTGCATCGAAGCATCGTTGAGAACATTGTCGACATCATCAATTGCATTGTGATAGAAATTTTCTGCAGACTTAAAACAGCATAGTGCCAGGTGTTTCCATAAAAATCCTGAATGTGTTTTGACCTAAAGGCAAAGAAATCATTAGGGCTATTAGACCTTATCAATGTTAGCATGTCAAGTTCACTTTGAATTACTTTCACCTGGCTGATACATGTCATAATAGCTGTATCCTTGAATTAAAGATCAGATTTCACAGAGAATTTAAAACAAATTAAAAGACAGGATTTGTTGTTTATATTTAAGTAGTCCCAATTAGGGGAAATATTCTTATTCATTAGAGAATAATTCCTTATTTCGAAATCTTCTTTAGATAGTGTTGATTCAAGAAATGTGCCTCCATACATGGCATCTGAGTTAGGGAGCGGGGAATGAAGGGAGGAGATGAGAATTTTAAGACAGGTGGTTACTTTGAGTCACGAGTGAAGAAGAGTGAAAGAGAAAAAGGAGTTGGCTGCTAGCATGCAACGAGACTAAACTTCAACTACCACGGCAAATGCCTCTCTTGCAGCAGTCTTTCCTTAATTATAAACTTGTATTACAGTTAAGGTGAAGTTCCTTTAAATGAAAAAGCAAACAAAAGTACAAGGGATGTTGGGAGATAAGGAAAAATGGAGGTCGCCCAAGCCACGCGATTAATTATCTTTGGCCGCTAGGTCATATGAATTGTCTGGCCACGTTGCCCACTACCGTAAGTCGTTATACCTCGCGGGTAGAGTCCTTAAGTCATCAGGCCATAAGAGTTGTTCTGTCATACCACACAAGTTTTCTCTATTAAACAATCTTGTTTCCGTGCTATCGCCACGCGATAAGACTTATCGTCGGGCGATAGATGCAGTTTCCTTCGAGGTTGCTTGAGTGCTTCACGTGGGCTCTGGACGCAATCTGGCTTAGAATGCAAGGTCTATCAGTGCACCCTGATCGTCGAGGTCACCGAGGTAATCTTGGACGCTTTTGTAGGAGCTCAAGTCTTGGAAGGCCTCTATTAATCGTGTGTCGCAGATCTTAGAACCCCTGGTCGCCGGTGGATAATCATTGAGGCTATTTAAGCTGGCTGCCTGCCAAGAAAGAACCCACTATCACCTAGTGATAGGCGATAGCGACTTAAGTTGTCTAGTCGCTGCCATGCTGGAGAATAGGGCTTCCCCCGTTAGGGTACCCGCTTAGCCACAAGGGCAATCCATTGAGTCCACCTGGGTTGACTTGGCGGCCAATCTACATGTAGTGTTTGCATTTAGAAAAATATAGCCGTAAGGTTAGCTGCAATTGATTCCTCTACCATCATCCCCTAAAATGAGTGGTATGGGAGCCTATTTATTGGCTCGAGGAGAAAAATTTCAGAACTGGTCTTGATGATGTCACCTATATGGTTTGGGCGGACTATGAATGAGATAGCCCCAATTTAGTAGACTGAGAGAGCAGCTCGCCCCTGCTAGGTGGAATGGAGGAGGCAGGTCGCCCTAGCTGGGTGGAGAAGCAGAATTTGCCCCCTCCTGTGTGGGATGGGTTTGTGTCTGCCGCCCTCTATGAGGACTGAGGAGGTATCTGCCTCTTTCTAGGAAGATTGAGGCGAAATGGGATATTGATATCACCTGTAGGAGAAGGTGAGCTATTGCGGGAGATAACGACTATCATCGGGTTCTAGTGTGGTTAGCCTACCTAGACATGTGACCTATTACAGCGGTCTGAGGAAATAGTCTGCGCCACCTATTGAACTTGCAAATACCATGCAGCCTGTACGGATAGACTTGGTAGTCCTCCTGAGTAGAGCTATCTCTCGACAGTATCTCTATAGCCGATCGATAGTGTAGTTAGGAAGTTTGACTACAAGACCAGATGAAAACTAGACCGCAAACTCCCAGACAAGGCTAGAGCAGTTCGCAACTTACGAACTAGCCACCTTTAAGAGGATCACCGATTTATTGGTTAACATGATCCCCACACTTTTTAAGTTTCTAAGAAACTTCAAAAAAGTAGAGATAACCACCGACATTGCGATCCTTCCATCAGAAAATAGGTAGAAATAGGAGGACAAAGGGAGAGTAATAGTTCCTGATGTCTCTACTTAAAAGAGTACAAACACTTTCTTTTTCTGAATTTGTCTCACAAAGTGAAGAAGTCTCGTGAATGTCTTCTTTTAAGTTCTGCAAAACAAAGATGAGAGGTTGTATAGAAGAAAACATAACTTGCAAGTACTAGAGAAGAACTGACAATCTCTTATTTGCCTCTACAAAAGAGAAGTTAGAAACAGGTATAAAGAGAGAAATGAAGCTCGAGTACCTGAAGAGAACTCGCGAGCACCTACTAACTTCTACGAAAGAGGTGTTAGAAATATGTATAAAGAATTATAAAGAGCGAGTACCTTGGGAGAACTTGTGAATACCTGATAATCTTTACAAAAAGAGAAGTGAGAAATGGATATGAAAGAAATTTTGAATGCGAGTACCTTTGAAGATTTCACGAATACCTGCTAATCTTTACAAAAAGAAGTAAGAAGAAAATGTAAAAGAAATATAGAACGTGAGTACCTGAGAAGAACTCGCGATTATCTGTTAATATTTGCAAAAAGAGAAGTGAGAAACAGATAAGAAAGAAATATAGAACGCGAGTACCTGAGAAGATCTCGCGAATACCTGCTAATCTTTGCAAAAGAGAAGTGAGAAGCAGAAATTAAAGAAATATAAAATACGAGTACCAGAGAAGGACTCGCGAATACCTGCTAATCTCTGCAAAAGAGAAGTGAGAAGCAGATATGAAAGAAATATACAATGAGAGTACCTGAGATGAACTACTGAATACCTTCTTATCTCTGCAAAAGAGAAGTGAGAAGCAAATATGAAAGAAATATAGAATGTGAGTACATGAGAAGAATTCGCGAACTCCTGCTGGTCCCTGCATGTATATCTATATGAACATTTTGTAGAAAAAAGGTCTTAATGGCCTTAACCAAGATGATAATCCTATATTCATTTTATCCCACTTTCAATAATGCAAGAAATAACGTATCATTAATAGACAAGCAATCACAACATTCTTATCCGATATGAAGGAAAAAACATTGCTCAATCAAATCATCCACAAAGAAGTGTGATCAATTATATAAATAAATCTCTGGCTGCCATGCGCGGATTGGATATGATTGCATGGAGAAGCTTTTGAGTAACCACGCTAAGTAGGTTTGATTGCTACAAGAAGATTTTAGGCGACCACTAAGAAGTGCGTTTTATTGCCTCTTTGGAAATATGTCGACCACACGGAGTGGGTTAAATTGCAGAAAGTTTACAGAATATATTCAATCATGCGAACAATTTGAAAAAATAAAGTAGTAAGAGCATGATTGAAGGAGCTTTGGTAAGACAAACTTTACCACTAATTGATTTTGAAAGTAGCTTCAGCAATGTGTGTGTACTCGACGCTATTAGAGATAGTTTTACAATGATATTTTAAGTAATATATTCTCCTAACTTGCCTTCCTTCAGTATTTTCTCTATGATCCTATGAAGAGATCGACATTTTTCTATATCATGTCCCTCGCACATATGATATTGATGGAATATATCCTTGTGACAGCTCCTATGATTAGGTTGTAGGAGGAAAGGCCACACAAAATTTTTCTCTTGTTTTATAATTTGAAGAACTTCCTCCATAGATATAGTTAAGTTTGTATACTTTCTTTTAGATCCAGCCTGCTTGTATTGGCGAGAAGCATGAGGCTCTTTATCATAAGTATGAATTGATGTATTAGAGTTATCAAGAGATTTGGATTTTGATTGCTTTGCAATAGGTTGTCGTTATGATCAAGATGTAGATAATCATGAAGAGATCTATCATCTTGTTGATGTGAAAAAATCTTTTATTGCTCTTATGCCATCTGATTTAGATGAGATATATAGCCGAGATTCATCGCTTCATCCCCAACGAACCGATTTGCAAAATCAATAAGATCCCCATAGATTTCAGGCTCCCTTGTAGTGACTTCATGTTTTAGAGGGCCTTGTTGAAGTCTGCTTATGAAAGCATATTTTTAAAGTTCTTGCTTAACATTGACTACATTAAGAGTTTCCTTTTGGAATCGATCAATAAAGTGACCATTAGATTCGTTATCCTCTTGCTTGTTTTTAAAAAGAGTTGTTGAGTCTTTATTTCTATTCCTAAGGCACCAAACCTTAAGAGAAATTATGTTTGAAAATCATTAAAGCAAGTGATTAACTGAGGCGGTAAATTGTAGAACTAATCCAACACTTGAGATCCAAAAGATATAATAAAAATCTTGCATTTGATTCCACCTGACAAAGCTTTCAATGAAATAATCGATTCAAAAACTTGTAAGTGAGAAAATAAAACACTTGTCCCAGAATTGATTAGCAGACGAGATTCTTGGAAATCATATCAAACTACTTCCCTTTGAATATGGGATGAAAGGGAGAAAATACTTGCTCTTCTCCTGCATGAGATATTAGTCTATCAGCCATGTAAAAGTAAGAACTCTTACACACCTGGTGGAGCTAATGAGGCAAGATGAACTCTTCTACTTTTGGTTATATAAAAGGATCGAAGGTTGTAGCTGTTTGAAGCTTGGGTGTATCTAGAGCCCAATCCCACGTCTTCGCTGCAACTTCTGTTCATCAACTACTCAGCATTTGAAGGTTGCATTTTAAATGTTGATGCAGGAAATGCGCCTTCGGACATGACATCAAAGTTAGGGAGTGGGGAATGAAGGTATGAGATGAGACTGTGGTACTGGTGGTTACTTTGAGTCGCGAGTGAAGTATAGGTAAAGAGAAAAGGAGTTGGTCACTAGCATGCGGCGAGACCAGACTTTTCCCGCCACAAAAAATGCCTCTCTTGTGACGGGCTTTACCTTGATTATAAACCTGTATTACAACTTAGGTCATGTTCCTTTACATGGAAAAGTAAACAAATGTACAAGGGGTGCTAGCAGATAAGAAAAAATGGAGGTCTCCCAGGCCAACAGTTTATTGCCTCTAGTATTAAGGTCGCACAGATTGTCTATCCACGTTGCCCGCTACCTCAAGATGATAGACCGCATAGGTAAACTCCTTAGGTCGTTAGGACGTACGAGTTGTCATGTCAGGACACACAGGTTGTCTCTGTTTATCAATCTTATACTTATGTTATCACCGCGCTATAATACTTATCATCAGGCGATATCCATGTTGGCTGTCGAGATCTCTTGAGTGCTTCTTAAGGGCTCTCGATGCAATCTGGATGAGACCGCCAGGTCTCTCTGTGCGTGTTGATCATCAAGGTTGTCGTGGTAACCATAGATCCTTTTGTAGGAGGTCTAGTCTGGGAAGGCCTCTAGTAATTATGTATCACATATCTTAGTTGCATAGGTGATCGGCAGACAGTCAGTGAGGCTTTCTGAGCGGGCTGCCTTCCAAGAAGGAACTCTTTATCGCTTGGCGGTAGTCGCTATCGCCCAACGATAGCTACTTAAGTTATCAAGTCGCTGCCGAGCTGGAGAAGAGAGTTTCCCTCCATAGGGAATTCACCTAGCCGCAAGGGCTATCCGTTGAGTGTTCCCGGGTTTACTTGGAGGCCAATACGCAGGTAGTGTTAAAGGTTAGAAAAACGTAGCGATAGGGTTGGATGTCATTGATGCCCCTACCATCTTCCCGCAAAATGATTGGAATGGGGGACTTTTTATAGGCTTTGGGAGGAAACTTCACGAACTGGTCTTGATGACATCACCCCCAATGGTTTGGGCATACTATGAATGATATAACCATACTGAGCAGACTGAGAGAGCAGGTTTCCAATGCTGGGAGGATTGGAGGAGGCTGGTCGCCCCTGCTAGGTTGAGAAGTGGAATTTTCCCCCTATTGTGCGGACCGGGTTTGTGTTCGCCTCCCTTTAAGCGGACTAAGTTGGTATCCGCCTCCTTCTAGGTGGACTGAGGCGAACTCGGATGTTGGTTGCACCTGTAGGACAAAGGGTGCTATCACACGGCGATAACAGCTATCACTGGGCAATAATACGGTTAACCTACCTAGTCACGCGACTTGCTAGAACGGTATGAGGAAACAGTCTGCGCCCCCTGTAGAATATGTGTCTACCATGTGTTCTGTGCAAATTGACTTGGGAGTTCGCTTGAGTTGAGCCATCACCTGGCAATATCGCTATCGTAGAGCGATATTGCGATTAGGAAGTTTGTCTGCATGACCAGATGAAAACAAAGCTACGAACTCTTGGTCTAAGATGGAGCAGTCCACGACTTGTGAGCTAGCCACCTTAGAGAGGATCGCCGATTTTTGGGTTAAAGATAAATTTTGTCAGTCGCTTGAACATTCCATTTTTTGATTATTGCCTATAGAATCTGCTAGCCATTGAAGAATTCAATTCAAAATATTTCCTTTTCTTAAATCCTTCCTTATGCTAAATTAAAATAGTCAATTGAGCATTCAATTTCCAGAATTTGCCTTAGGTAGACTATCTATCCATTGAAGAACTTTATTTCAGTTCTTATGGACTCTACTGACCAAGTATAATATAAAAGGAGGACTTGAAAAATTGAAGACAAATAGATAGAGATAATAATTTTTCAAAGCTTATACATAGAGAAAAATTCACATAGATCCTTAACTTTTTTTCTCCAAGTTCTATGAAAGTGTTGAGCAGTGTACATTCATTCCAAAAGGAATTCATCCTCCACACACTACAAGATTGAAGAAAGGTTCCTCCTCATCTCACTTTAGCAATCATAATTCTAAAGATCATTTCTCAAGTGCAAGTATTTCTGATCAACCCAATCCATTACAATAAGATTATATCAAGTGTTGAACAAGGGAAATAAGAAGAAGACTACAATGTGCTTTTATTTGTAGACTCAATCTTTAGGGTGTTGAGTCAACAAACCTATAACTTATTTCATTATAGGAACCTTGAAGGATCTGAGAGTAGGTTTCATCTATGAATCTGAGTGGTATTATCTATAATAGATCTGAGTGTAGATCTCTGTTGATAGAAATTGAGATAGGGCTTATAATAATCCTGAGTTGTAGGCATTGTGGTAACTTTAGTGGAAATATTTGTGGAAGATCTGAGATTAAGATTTTGTGTTTGGATATCTGTGTTGTAGGACATGTGTGAAGGTCTAAGATAGGGAACATGTGATCTTGAGTTGTAAGATTTGAGGATCTAAGAAAAGTTTAGTGATGTTTGGCCTAAGCTTGCACTCTACTAGATGGGTGAATGGGGAAGTGGATGTACCCATCTAGGGGAACCACGATATATCACTGTGTGATGTGGTTTGTTTAATGTTTTTTCCACTCTAACTGTGCTCAAAAAAGAAAACATCAAGAAAATTAAAATAAAGTAAATCACTTATTCACCCCCTTCTAGGTGAGTAGCAACCCTAGACTTTTACAATGTATGATGGATTCGGGTATCCATTTTGTTGAGAAGGCATGGATTTGTGTTTTCGATCAACTAACTTATCCAAAAATATTGTGATTTGTGTGTGGAGGGCGATGGGTTAAAATCGAGTTTAACTAAAGGAGGCAAGTGCACCTATCGTGAGTAGTACAAGATATTCAGGGGGAATATTGAGGTCATATATTTCTCGGGGCGGGTTGATTATTTCTACTCCACTAGGAGGGACTATTATCTTACCAAAAAAAATGTGTCGGGATTTTTAAAAAACTAAAGCGGTTACAAAAAATGCAGAAAAGAGACTGAAAAAAATCAATTAAGAAATAATGCTCGGAATCGAATCGATTAAGACTAAAATAATTTTTAGATAACTAGAGATCTATAATTTCAAATTGATTAAAGGAAACTTGGCTGTGGAGGTTCCAGAAGCATGAGCTCACCTATATCTAGGGATATCGCTCACCTGAACATTAAGACTATTCGATCGAGCTCTCGTTCGACGAAGGATTCCTCTTAATGCCTGCATTATGCTAAGAACCCTGCTATTGGGAGGAACCAAATGTGTTAGAATTTTGCACCTCCTCTCTCGAGGTTAAATGTGTATCTCTCTTTACCCAAGGATGATCGGTCCATACACACGACCTCTCGGCTAGCTAGCATATAGATAACAGAAATAATGCCCACATAATGTTATGTGGTCCTACGTGTCGTATACCTGGGTTAAACCTTAGGTTCTTTAATTAAAGAGAAAAGAAAGACCTTTAATTATTTAAAAAGATTTTATCTATCCCAATGCTCTTCAATAATGAGGGCTTAGAGCGATAAGCCACTCATCAGAATGAGGATGATTTATGAAAAATTGCATAGGTGAAATTGCAAGTCCTACTCAAACGAGTAGGCAGGAAATGAAAGCAGTAAAGAAAGCAATAAAATATGAGTCCTACTCAAACGAGTACGCAGGAAATGAAAGCGGCAAAGAAAGCAGTAAAATGCGAGTCCTATTCAAACGAGTAGGCGGAAAATGAAAGTGGTAAAGAAAGTAGTAAAATGCTAGTCCTACTCAAACGAGTTGGAGGGAAATGAAAGCAGTAAAAACAAACTCATACACACACGCACTCTACAGGAATTTAAGAAAGCGTTAAAGAAAGCAATAAAAATTAACCTCATACACTCACATACACAAATTAAAGAAAAAATCAAAGTGATAAAAATTAAAATGATATTATTTCTACTCCTAGAATATGATAAAAAGTCATAAAAAGAAAAAATAAAAATTAAAGAAGCAAAAGTTTTTCAAAATAAAAGCAAAATCAAAATCTTCGAAAAATTAAAATAACAACTTTTTCTTTCTTATAACTTTTTAAAAGTCAATAAAAAGTGGAAATAAAAATTAACAGAACAAAAAGTTTATGAAATAAAAATTAAAACAAAGTTAGAAAAAAAATAAAACACTTTGAATCCACTTTTATAAACTCATAGGAATGATGAAAAAGCTAATAAAAAGCTAAAAGTAAAACAAAGCTAGAAAAAACGTTGAAAACATAAAAAAAACTAAGCTACTCTCATATACGCACACACTCTACACAAAATGAAAAAAATAAGAGATAAAAGATCAATAAAAGTGGGGCACTCATATGCAATCCATAACAACATAAGGATGAAAAGACTAACATATTTTATTAAGAAAAAAAGGGTTACAAAAAGCTAAAACAAAAATAAAAGAGAGGGGGAGAAAATTCCCTTACATAGCATGGAAAACTCCCTAGCAGCCCACCTAAAAAAAATTGCTTCCAAAAATTTTAACCCTTGGATATTACAAGAATGTTCTATTTATAGGCAAAAAAATTTGGATTACATGCCCTGGTCACGGGCGTGACCATGTGGAGTTTCGGGCTGGCATGCATGAGAAGCCAAAATTTGGTTGACTGGCCTACTTCAGGAAGCTTCGGGAACAAGATACGTGTTGTTCGTGGGCATGTCGAAAAGGTCACAGGCATGTAGGGGGCATGATTGGACACCTGGTAGACATTTAATGTCGGCAGCAACTATTTGAACGATGTAGAAAACTATAAGACCGACATGGGCGTGTCGGAAAGGTCACGGCTTGTCGATGGCATTGAGTGTCTACTGGAAGCGTTGAGTGTCAAATCTACTGGTGTTGAGTGTCGATTGGCATGACACGGGCATGTCAGACTGGTTACGGGCATGTACTTTGATTTTTTGACTTTTTTCTGCGAAATTTCAGAAAACAAAAAAAAACTAAGTTAGAAGATTATATACAAAAAAGGAACATTTTATTGAAGAAGAATAACTAAAAACAACAAAAATAAACTAAAATGATCTAAATAAAGTACGTAAAAATATTAATATATAAACACATCAAATACCCCCATACTTAAGCTTTTGCTATTACAGAGCAAAAGTTGGAGATATACTTATAAGGAATTAAAAGAAATCCTAAATATAGCTACCACTTAAATTAATTGAAAGAGAAATCAAAATAAATATCGAGGGTATAAGAGTTAAATCCTAAATTATGAAAATGTTTTAAATAGAGGAAGAGTTTCTGCCAAAAAGGCTTCTTGATGTAATCAAATAGAAAGCAAAAGTTGTAATTATTAGTTTAACCAAAATATATTGGAATTATAGAAAATTTTAGCTTATAAGAGTTTAAAGGAAATAATGCAATTTAGAAATTATCCTCTCAAAAAGATTTTAAATTAAGTCTAGAATCATTCAATAGGTCTAAGGTGGTTGTTCTGGTTTATGAAGGGGGCTTTGGGTTTAGTGGTGATTTTTTTTTCTTCTAAAACGTCTAATGAATATTTCTGTTTGAATGTGGATGTTTAGGAAAATGAAATCTTATTTTCCATAACATGAAAATTATTTTTGGAACAACTTCATAAAACCCAATGTATATGTATAAGAGTAATGAATTTTATCCTCTTACTCAGTAACATATAATCTTTTAAAATATTGGATACCTATGTTTACGGAATGAAATCTTATACCCATTGACATAGGTTCTTTTGGATAAAAATTTTGTCATGCCAAGTAAGACATGATAAATATGGGGAGATAGGGTTTCTTTTTTTTAAGAAGAAAACTAGATTTTAATAAAAATGATTTTGAGAGCAACTTTGATAAATGGAACGTTCATGTGTTTAAAAAATATTAAAGTAAACATAATTGAAGTCTAAGATTGTTTTTTCTAACATAATACACATGCCTCTATTTTAGATAAATTAGAAGTAGTGCCTAAAACAAGTCCCCTATCATAAGAAGAAAAACATAAGAAATTCTTTAAAACATAACCCCAGATATTTAAATCTATCAATCTCCAATTAATAAATGAATAGTAAATAAATAATTAATAAAATTCGCTTATAAATAACTCGCAGCAAGAATTTTGGGGAGCAAAAAGGCTAAGAATGTTATATTTGAATTATTTTTTTTTAAGGTTATCATCTTCTTTTGTATTTTTGATTTATTATATTTTTTGAAATTTTTTTTATTACTCTCTTTTTTGGAATTTTTTGAGTTATTATCTTTTATTTTTGGATTTTGAAGTTTGTTTCTTAATATATACATACTAAAAATGCGAAAAAGATATATATATTTATATTTGAGCTTTTTTTGTTTTCTATATTTTTTTGTATTTTTAATATTTTTAAGCAAATATCTAAAAGTGAGCAAAGAGAAATTATTTACAAAGATGAGAGAGAAAGGAAAAGAGGAACGAGAATATCTAAAAAATATTTACAAGAGAGGAAAGGGATAGAGAAGTGGGTAAAGAGAATAAAATATTTACAAAAAATTTACAAAGTAAAAAACTTTTTTGGAATTTTTTTTTTAGTTTAATAATTTTTTTGAAATTTTTGATGATAAAAAATTGTTTTTTGGAGTTTTCATTCTATAATAACCTTTTTTTTATTTATTTATTGTATTTTTCAAATTTTTGGGAGTGCGAAAATAGAAGTGCAGAAAAGAAAGCACGAAAACGCCATCATACTTTATTCCAACATTGTCCCAAATGTTGTAAGATAAGTATGTGGAACGAAAAAAATGCATTATTTATAAAAATAAAGAGGGAGTGTAGAAACTTCCCTGGAACGAGTTTGGGGTAGTCTGTTTAGAAACCCTGGATTATTGAGAAAAAAACAGCAAAACAAAATAAAAAATTCTGTTTATATGGAATTTATTTGATTGCCCGAATTATAAAAAAAAGGAAAAGATCGCCCGAAGAAAAATAATTTTTTGGGAGCATAGATTTTCGAATGATAGAACATAGAATGCTTCGAATATATTATATTTGCTCTCATAAGCATGCACATGCCATTCATCGAGCTCGTTCAGTTGTAGTTTTCTATTATGGGAGGCTAAGTTAGCGTCATGATTTATGAGTTTTAAGAGCCCAAAGTGTGCGAGTTTTCTTGTTTTATGGGTAGATGGCACGCTTTGATATGGACCAACCGAAATGACGTGCAACCAATTACAGTTTTGTATGTCGTACGATACGCCCATAAGGCGACGTTAAGTTGACAGATCAATCATTCCTTATAAATGAAATAGTTTTTCTTTAATTCTAATATTTCTAATATTTATTTATTTATTACCTTGACTTGGCCATATGTTTGCGAGTGGTAGGGGGTGGAAAGTGCGTGTGTGACTCATAATTTTCTAACGTCTTAGCCATATGAGCGCTATAAAAATGTGTTTCCCTATTTCCCATAATAGCGTGAGGCGATGCCGATGCACGATTTTTTTTTTACGATAATTTTTTTTTCCTTTTCAGAATAATAAAAAAATTAAGAAAAAGGGGGAAGAATTTTTTTATTTTTTAAGTAGTTTTATTTGCTATTTTTTTAGTTTTCAAGTAGTTTTATTTGATATTTTTTTAGTTTTTAAGACAAAGCGAAAAATAATTTTTGAGACAAAGTTTTTTAAGTTTTTTATTAGTTTTATTATTATTTTTTTTTGTTGGCCATGTTTTTTATATATATATAAATAAATAAAAGGTAAAAGTAATAGTTTCCCATATTCAAAATAACAACACAGTTCCCCGGCAACGGCGCCAAAAACTTGATGGGTTTATCCGAGTTTTAACAAAAGGAGGCAAGTGCACCTATCGCGAGTAGTACAGGAATTCAGGGGCAATATCGAGGTCGTATATTTCTCGAGGAAGGTGGATTATTTCTACTCCTTATGGAGGGACAATTATCTTACCGAAAATAAGGTGTCGCATTTTTTTAAAAAACTAAGCGGCTATAAAAAATGTAGAAAAGTGACTGAAAAAGATTGATGAAGAAATAACGCTCGACATTGAATCAATTAAGGCGAAAATAATTTTTATATAATTGGAGATCTAAAATTTCAAATTAATTAAAGGCAACTTGGCCGTGGAGGTTCCACAAGCATGAGCTTACCTATCTCTTGGGCTATCGCTCACCTGAACATTAAGACTATTCTACCGAACTCTCGTTCGATAAAGGATTCCTCGTAATGCCCGCATTACGATAAGAACCCCGCTACTGGGGAGGGGGAACCAAATCCGGTAGAATTCCCCTCCTCCTCTCTCGAGGTTTAGTGCACAACTCTTTTTACCCAAGGGTGATCGGTCCATACTCACGGCCTCTCAGCTAGCAATTGTGTAGATAACGGAAATAGAGACCACACAATATTATGAGGTTCTACGCATCGTATACCTGAGGTAAACCTTAAGTTCTTTAATTAAAGAGAAAAGGAAGTCCTTTAATTATTTTAAAAAAAATTATCTGTCCCAATGCTGTTCGATACTGAGGGCTAAGAGCGATTAGTCACTCATCAGAATGGGGACGGCTTATGAAAAATTGCATAGTTGAAATTGCAAGTCCTACTCAAATGAGTAGGCAGGAAATAGAACAAGTAAAGAAAGCAGTAAAATACGAGTCCTACTCAAACAAGTAGGTGGAATATGAAAGTAGTAAAGAAAGCAATAATGTGCGAGTCCTACTCAGACGAGTAGGCAGGAAATGAAAGCCGTAAAGAAATTAGTAAAATGCGAGTCCTATACACACACACTCTACATGAATTGAAGAAAATGTTAAAGAAAGAATTAAAAATTAACCTCATACACTCACACACAAAAATTAAAGAAAAAAGAAAAGTGATTGAAAAATTAAAAAGATCACATTTCTACTTCTAGAATATGCAAAAAATCCATAAAAAGAAGAAATAAAAATTAAAGAAGCAAGAGTTTTTCAAAATAAAAGAAAAATCAAAGTCTTCGAAAAATTAAAATAATAACGTTTTCATTCTTATAACTCTATAAAAGTCAATAAAAAGTGGAATTAAAAATTAACAGAACAAAAAGTTTATGAAATAAAAAATATAACTAAGTTAGAAAAAAAACACTTTGAATCCACTTTTATAAACTCATAGGAATGATGAAAAAGCTTATAAAAAGCTAAAAGTAAAACAAAGCTAGAAGAAATGTCGAAAAGCATAAAAACTAAGCTACTCTCATACACGCACACACTCTACTTAAAATGAAAAAAAACTACAAGAGATAAAATATCACTAAAAGTGGGGCACTCAGATGCAATCAATAACAACATAAGGATGAAAAGACTAACATATTTTAATAAGTAAAGAGGGTTACAAAAAGCTAAAACAAACATAAAAGAGAGAGGGAGAAAATTCCCTTAAATAGCATGTAAAACCCCCTAGCGGCCCACCTAAAGCAAAATGTTTCCAAAAATTTGAACCCTTTGCTCTTACATCAAAGTTCTATTAATAGGCAAAAAAATCGGATTACATGCCCTGGTCACGGGCGTGATCGGGGGGCGTGTCAGGCTGGCGTGTGGGAGAAGCTGAAATTTGGTTGACTGGCTGACTTCAGGAAAATTTGGGAATGAGACACGTGTTGGTCACGGTAGTGTCGAAAAGGTCACAAGCATGTGGGGGGTGTGACTTGACACCTGACAGACATTTGATGTCGACAACAACTATTTGAACGGGGTCAAAAACTACAGGACTGATACAGGCATGTCAGAAAGGTCACGGGCATATCAGTGGCATTGAGTGTCGACTGAAAGCGTTGAGTGTCGAGTCTACTAGCGTTGAGTGTCGACTAGCAAGACACGGGCGTGTTAGACAGGTCACAGGTGTGTACTTTGATTTTTTGACTTTTTCCAGGAAAATTTTGGAAAACAAAATAAAGCTAAGTCTGAAGAGTATATATAAAAAGGAACATTTTATTGAATAAAAACACCTTAAAACAATGAAAACAATCTAAAAAAAGTACGTAAAAATACGAATATTTATAACTCATCAGCGGCTGTCTTCGAAAGATAGGTTCCCTTTATGAAAAATGACAAGAATGTCTATGCTTTTGGACAAGCTTGATGGTGTTGTGAGCCATGTGTGGAGGAGGTCTAAGCTAGAATTCTTAGTTTTGTTATGCTTAAAATGGTGAAATTGGTGTGAACGGTGATGCTGATGGAGAAACCTGATGGTGTTGTGATCTTTGTATGAGTGGGGTCTCAGCAAGAGTTCTCGGCCTTGGGCTTGTATACCCTTGGGGAAAGTGAGTACCCATGTGATTGATCTGATGTGATTCTGTGTGATAATATGTAAGAATTATATAGGTTATTGGGTGTCTTGGGTGAAGTCAAGGTTTGGATACATTATCCAATGAAATGATCGTTTATCTGAATACTCAATAATGAAACATGTTTGATGCTTATAACACCAATTTTTGTTATTTTTTATTTTGTTTTATGTTTTATTACATATTCAAATGAAGTGCTGACAATAAGGGTAAGGGTATGCCCTGGGTGACCTAAGAATGATCGACAAGATGGATGTTTTTAAACCGTTATGGTTAGATAGAGCTGACCCACGTTATACCATGTCTACTGTGATGGTTGAAGTTCAAGGATTACAAGCTGGGACTAGCTTGCCGCCCAAAAAGTGCTAAGCCTCTTGAAGTGTACCTCCTCCTACTCTTCTATTGCATATTTTCTTTACACTATTCTGACTTGCTTGCCTAGGTAATCTAGGGTGCTTTTACATTTTACTATGTTCGTTGTGATGGATGATGATTTTGACCTTTTGGTGATGTAATGTCATATGTCTGTATGAACTCCTTTGTTTCTGTATGCATCTTATAGTCTTCGGTTAGTGTTTTCATAGTTTTTTCATGAGTTTCAAAAAGGGTAGTGTTCTTATGTAATTTTATATAACCAATGTTGTCACATTTATATATTGTGGGTTCTCATCCAAACTTATATTATTTGGTCATTGCAGGGGAGGTGTTATATTCTTGAACCTTTCAATATCATATGGAATTAATTTAGTCGATATATCTTAAAATAATCATATTTCAACTTTTTTAGCCGATATACAAACTGTCTAAGCAACATGTAACTTCAACAACACTTCTAGACGATATGATAAGATTCTATATGATAAAATACTTAAACTAATTTTTACCTATGGAGCTTAAAGTTTATTCTTCTTCAGTAACTCTTCTAGAAAATGTAAAGACTTATAGGAAATATGCAATGCTTCTAGGAAACATAGCATAATTCTAGCATATATATCATCTTTTATCCATTTTTATACTTTTCTAATCAATTCAGGGATCTTCTAATTGATATTGACAATCTATTTAAGGTGAGTCTGGGCGATCAGCTAGATTTCTAGCCGATATTATACTTAAATTTAAAAGCTTTAGAAAACATCTAGTCATTAATCCTAATAATTTTGCACGATTGGCTAGGTGTTTATTTGTTCGCCTAGATGTCTAATTGATATTTTATAATCAAATTTTGAACTTTTGGAATTTTATCCCTTTACTAAAACCAACCTTCTAAACCTTGCTTACTAATATTTATGAGTGATTGATATGTATAACATAGTATAGATCTTTAGTCGATATGGTGTTTTGTATAATGAAGGATTACATTGGTAAAATTATATCTAGTAACACTAAGTTTAATTATACTCTTGGTGTGGACTATCTAATACAAAAAATCAACAAAACATATACATACATTGAATACATAGTGCGTTCATCTTCATTGCGAGTCTTTATTTAAATTAGGAATAATGTTGGAAATTTTCCTAACAGGAGTGGATGAAATGGGGTAAATTTCATGCGCCTCTCTATACTCTCCAACCAACCAAAGTGGATTACCATACTCGCCCCTTTGGAGGAGCTATAAATGTGCTCAAATCTCCCATGCATACTCTCTATAACTCATAAGTCCATCCACACCTCGAACCAGTTGATTTCGCCTAGCAGAAGTAACTCATGGAGTCATGGTTCCAGATAGTGTAACCAAAAGATTACTCGCAGACCATCGAGGTATGTTAATAGCAATTAATTTAAGGAGAAGGAAGCTATTTGTAAAACAAAAAATATAGTTTTCTCCTCATATCAGTTTCCCTATAATTAAGACCTTCAATCCTTCTGATCAGGCAGCTCCTTCTTCAACTTAGAGAGTCTGAGATCCTCCTTGCATTAGCTTATTGTTTGAGGGATCTTCTCAACTCCCTTTTTTAGGATGGGAATTGACAAATAACTTCTGATTAGTGGCAGAACCTCCTTGCTTCATCCTGAGGGTCTTCCATATAGATAGCCACGTACTTTTTCAAAGAGCTGATTCTGTGCTCAAATTACACATTCTATGGGATCTAGTGGAAAATGAAGTAACCCAAACCACCACCTCAATCTAAACTCTATTGAACTTGAATCTAGGTTTCATTATTTTTACAAAAATTTTTTGAAAAGCACTAAACACACGATTTTCTCTGGAAAGAACCCAACAAATTTCATAATATGGACACAACTCCACCACAAGCCCAACTATTCTTAAGGACATTAATGGTTCCAAAAGCAGAAATCATTGCAAAAATGATACAACTCCACCACCAATCCAATAGTACTAAAGTATAATATTGCCTCCACCATAAAAAATCTTTGCGAAACTCGCAAATATAGTAACGAGGACACAACTCTACCACCAGCTTCTCAAAAATTGATGAAAAAAAATGTAGTTAGGAAACTATTTTTCAATAAAACCATTATTTATATCATACTATGTTCACCTATAAGCATCTTTGTAGAGTATATACACATATTTTTTTAGTAAAATTATTGTAAGTGGCTACCACCACATTTTAAAAAAAATAACTATTATTATACGTTGTTTAAAAAACCCGTTTGATTAAACTAAATAATTATATAATAAGTTATTTTATAACCTAGGATTATTGCTTGGGTTAAATAGTGAGGGTAATATTATCATAGTTGTCCTAGGAAGTCAGTTTATTCAAGGGCATGAGATGGGCACAATAGAATAGAGAAGAAATTCAAATGAAGTCAACTTGCATCATCTAGAAGTTAATGGAACACATACTAGAAGTTTACGCCACTTAGATTAGAAGTCGGAGCAACCATAGACGATAAGTCGATGCTACTATTAGGTAGAAGACAATGCATGCGTCAATATGATATCGATACAATGTCGCTTATAAAGTCAAGTTATCTGGATTTATTTTTAAAGGTAGAACTCGACGTATCTTTTACTTGAAGTCGACATAACGTCAAATAGAGCTTAATATGGAAATAATAATGGATCTGTCCAGGCTTATTTCCATAAGGATTTTAAGGAATTCTTTCAAATGTTTTTAGCAGTTGGAAGAAAGCTTAAAGGAAAGATTTCTCCACAAATTCTAGAAGAGTATTTATAGAAGAAATTTGAAGAGAAAGTCGGAATTCATTGAAGATAGAATTAGAATAATATAATTTTGTTACTTTTAAAGAAAGTTTTTATATAGAGGAGAAATACAACTTTACATAAAAAAGATATACTCAAATGATAAAATAAAATACAGAATAGAAGATAGATATACAACAATAATATAAGTCAGCAGCAACCTTCTTCTTCTTCTTCTCTACTACTACTACTGAAATAAGAACAGATTATTCTCTATAAATCCATGGCTAATTACTCTTGATACTTCTAAAAAAGAAAATATTCATCATATTGAAGGGATCCAGAACACTTAGTGCATATAGTCCTCAGATTCTTTCTAAGAGAGGATTCATCTTGAAACATTTCTTCATTTTAATTCTTGTTCTTTCTTGAATATTCTTTTCTTATATTATTAAGTAAAGTGTTTTAATAAACCCTCTTTAAAGTATTCAATTACTGGTTTTATGAGTCTTCTTATCAAAATACCCAGTCAATTAGTGTTTCAAGCTCTTCTTCTCAAAAGATCTGGTGTTTGTTCAGGATCTCTTTATTAAAAGATCTAGTTGTTAGTCTGAGAGTCTCCTAATCAAAAGATTCAAGCACTAGGATCGATAGTGTATTCCAACCATGGTGGTAGAAGAATGGATGTACCATTTTTTTGGGGAACCACTATATTTTTTGCTTCTTATGTGATGTGCCTTTTTTGTGAATGTTCTTTGTATAGGGTTCTTAGTTACTATATTAATTTTTTTGCTTTCTTTGAGTAGATGAAATATCTACTCTAAGATAAAATCAAGTAACTTGGTTTCAATCAGGTTTTTAAATCTCTATTCACCCCCTAAAGAGAATTCTAAAAGGAGCTACACAATTATTCATACTTTTAATTGGTATCAAAGGTATGTTAATTAGATAAAGGTTAATACCTTGATCAAAACATTTGAAAAGTGTAACAATAACACATATATTAATAGAAATTTATGTTCAAATTATCATCAAATAACTTTAATGTATTTACATCTACAAACCTCTAGTGTGTAACATAGAGAAGTTTACTCTATGGAAAGCCATTATTAAATTATATATGAATTCTATTAATGAATGTATTTTTGGTTTTATTTTTACAGGAGCACCGATGCCCTTCAAGAAAAATGCCAGTGGGAGTAACATAATAGAACCTAATCCAAGATCCCATTAGATAGAATAAGAAAAGAAAGTGAAAGGTTGTGATGCAAAAGTAATGAACATCCTAGTGCCAACCATATGTGACGAGATCTTCCAAAATGTAGCTAATTGACAATCAGCCAAAGTGATCTTAGTGTCACTATCCAAGATTTTGGATAGAAGTTTTGATGGAATAAAGGACAAAAGATCCTTCTCATATCGCAATATGATAACTTTCAAAAGAAAGCTAAAGAGACAGTTGTTGAAATGTATGAGAGGTTCAACATTATTATGAGTGAACTCAAGGGACTATACAAGGAGATCTCACTCATATAGATTTATGGAAAGCTTCTCATGTACTTCTCAAGCATATAGGGATCAAGATCTGGTCCATAAAAAAGTCTAGATGCCAAAGGAAATCACTACAAATTCCCTGTTAGGCAAACACAAGTCCTCTGATCTTCTCCTGAAGAGTAAGATTGAGTCATAAGTTAAGGACGAACTATATACCCTCAGAGAGAAGTCCTTTACAATGAAGGTAGCTGATGGAGATCCTTCAAATTCTAAATAGGAGATGTATAATATTTTAGCTAGATGATTCAGAAGGTAGATTAAATCTAAAGACTCTAGAAAAAGAAAAAGGAGCTCAAGTTAGCTAAAGTTTGAAAATAAACCTAACACAAAGGTAATTTTCTTTGCTTGTAGGAAGGCAGCCCATATTGCTCCATATTATCCGAAAGATAAAAAGGATAAGTACAAAAAGAGGGAGCGTAATAAGTAGTCCATCAGAAATAAAGATAAGAAGAAAGGAAGAGGTTTCATTACAGAAACCCTGAGTGACTCAAACTCAGAGTCAAGCTCCTCTTTTGGGAGTGATGATGAAGTTGCTACTAAAGAAACTTGTTTGACTGCTTTGGAAGCTTATTTAGATGATGAGGATGATCTAGTATTAAGTTTAATAATTCAGATTTTTCCTCAATTGATTTTAAAGAATATTCTAAATACTTTTGTAAAGGTCAAATAGATGGAGAAAATCAAATAAATAAAAAAAAAGTTGAATGGCTATGAAATATAATGCCTGATTAGGAACAAACCCATCAGGACAATCTACTTACGATTAAAATAGAAAATTTATATTATCAAATAACTGAATTGATTGAAGAAAATAAAACCTTAAAAGATGAGCTTGCAAAGGTAAAAGCCTTTGAGCTCTCCTTATATAGAAAAAGTCAAAACTTAATAACATAACAAAGAATATCACTATGAGATTAAATCACTTAGGTTTTGGTTATGAGCTAACTAGCACAGTTAAAGTATTAAGCACACCTACATAGAGAAATTTTATAACTTTTGTTAAACAAAAAGTAACACAGCCCACAATCATTGTAGATGTGTTCCTAAGAGGATTACTATGTTTAACATGGTCAAGCCACCTAAAAATATGGGTATATTATGGAAGAAACCCATTGGTAATAAAGCCCCAAAATTAAAAAATTCTGCTTACTAGGAACAGGCGTCAATTTCTAATTGACGCAAATCTATAGATGCGTCGAGTTTAACTCAATATAGACATGAATATCTGTCGACCTAATATCAATGCAACCTCACTTATGTGTCGAATCCATTTCTATGTAGCCAGAAACTTTTGTAGAGTTCTAGTTAAAGAAACTTCCCAGTACATAGTTTAATAGGTGAAATACAACCTAATTTTTTGATCACCTTCCTCATAAATATGAATATAAGAGCAGTTTAAGAAGAGTTCATGATGCTAAAAGCTATTGGTTTAACATACAAACACTCTTCCACCACAAGGGGTATCATGAAGGAACATATTGTACTTTCATTACCATTTATTATGGAAAAAGAAGCAATAAGCCCAAGGCAACCTAGGTCCCATCTAATGTTTAGTTGTTCGTGCAAGTGAGGGACTGTACATCCATAAAGAAGATATAGTATTTGGAGAGTAGGTGTTCCAGGCATATGATTAGACACAATGAACTATTTGAACACTATAAGGCCAAGGATGTCCATAAGATATTCTTTGGTTAGTCCAATTATGGTCAAACACAAGGCTATGATGTTATCAAAATCTGAGACATCTCTTTCTCCAAGCTAGGTTATGTTTAAGGACTTCAACATAACCTTATTAATATTAACTAGGTTGGTAATATTGAATACAAAAATTTATTCACTAATAACCTAAGTCAAATAGTGAACACTGAAATCGCTGCATTAATGTTATTTGGTTTTAGGAATAATAATGTATATGTTATTGACTTCAGCTCAAATTCAAAAGAAATCCGTCTATTTAGATATGGATAGAAATGTGCATTGATATAGGAGGCTTTGTCATCTTAATCATAAGACCAATTCCAAGCTTGTAAAGAATAATTTGGTTAGAAGCTTTCCAAAAAGTAGGTATATGAAATTGAACCCATGTAAAGCATGTTAATTAGGGAAATAGACTGAGTCATCATTCTATCCAATTAGTCAAAATGATTCTCCTAGATCACTTCACTTAGTACTCATGAACCTGTCATATCTAAGCCTTACAAAGAGCTCTGGAATAAAGTCTGTTAATTAAACTCTAGTACATACCTCCTATAGAATCAACTGGGTGTTCTCTGTAAAATTTAAATCTGACACCTTTTATATTCTCTTAAAATTCCCTAAATAGGTTTAACTCGAATTCAACACATAAATGTCTATGATCAGAGGTGACCATGGAATAGAGTTTAAAAATTAATTAATTTATATAAATTATTAGGATGGAGGAATAATTCTAAGCTTTGTAGATCCTAAATTGAACCCTAATTTCAGCAAGAATGACATTTTCACTAATGCCAAACTTGCTCAAGTCTCTAAAAATATAAGTAGTTGATATTACCAAAAATGTTTTGAGTAGGTGTGGTATTTAAAGACCAAAGTTGAAGGACTTTTTGATAATCTCTTAACAGTGATTAGTACTAACTGTAATACCCTCAGACAACTAGACTCCCTAGGAGTGGTTTTGTCATGACTAGGTCATGACATTACCCTAAGAAGCCCAAGAAGACCAAGTGGACCTAGAAATATAGGTGAAATCATTATTGTTTGCAAATAGTAGATTCCTAAACCCTAGTTTAGAATGATCATGGGGCTTCACCATGACTCTAAGACCTCACCATGACCTCACCAATCTATTGAATGGCCCTAAGGGTCCATTTGAGTCAACCCAGGGCGGCCAAGTTGACCTAGGATCATCCTAGGCCTAAATAGGGCAAAATGCCCTAGCTAAGGGCAATATGCCCAAATGAGCCAAACTAATCCTACCAAGGTCTCCCAAGACCTAAAGTAGGGTCAATGGGTCACCAAAGATCCATTGGGATCAACCTTAGAGCTAAGTTGACCTAAGTCAACCCTAACCCAAATGGGTTAAACTGACCTACAAAGTGTCAATTGACCGTCCCTTAGCAAAGTGAACCCCACCCAAGCCCTTTTAACCCTAGAGTGAGGTCAATGGGTCACCAAGGACCCATTGGTGTAAACCCTAGTGGCTAAGTTGACCCAAGTCAACTCAAACCTCAAAGTGGTCAAAGTGACCTTCGTAAAGGTCAAGTGACCTTCAAGGTGCCAAGTCAACCCTAGCCATCCCTACCTAGACCCTAGGTAAGGCCAATAGGTCACCAAGGACCCATTGATAGTGACATAAAAGGTCAATTTGATAAAAGTCAACTCTAGGCTAGGTCAAGTCAAACTTAGCTCAAAAAGGGCTAACCCAAGCTTAAGCCCCTAGCCACTTGGGCTAACCACCTCCTAACCACTTTATATTAGCTTAGTGGGCTGAATTTAGGCTAGTGCCATGACATAATTCGGCCATAAAGGGTAGGAGAGAGAAAACTCCAAATTCCTCTTTAATGGAGGAGAGAGAAAGAGGAAGGAAGAAGCCATTCATGGCTTAGGGAGGCCAATGGGCCACCTTTAATGACTGGATTCAACTCCTCTGGGGAAGAGGAGAAGTTTCCAGCCATTTTCTGGCGACCCCAAGGCAGGTTCACCCCCCCATAACTTGGCTGAAAGCTTCATTAATGGCCATTAATGACATTGATGCCATGACTAACCCCTCCCCCATTTTATTGTTCTAAAAGCTTCACTGGACTCCAAGGAGTCGTTTCCACTCTTTCCCCTGCGATTTCGAGTTACTCCATTGTGTAGTTGCAGAAACCCGAGCGGCGCCACCACCACCATGGAATCTCGGTGATCAGCGCGCCTCAAGCCCACAAACAAGGTCCTCCCCTTCTTCTTTTTCCATGGGTAGATCGTAGGACTAATTAGGGTCAAGGTTCGCGCTCAATTGAGCCCGATCAGATGTTCGATTTTCATGTTTTTTTGGAGAAAATTGAGATTGGTGGGATAGCCGAAATTAGCGCCTCCGGCGGGCATGCCGCCGCCCAGCAATGGCCACCACCTCGACCAAGGTGGTGGTGGTGGTGTCTGGCTAGGGAGGTGGCCTGGTGACCGGTTATAACGACTCCACCCGTTAAATAACATATAATAGAAGGTCCATACGGAGGCCCACACTATATTCCACAACCAGACGATGAGGTCACAGGTTAATACCAAAACACCATCGCATCCTAACTCAGAGTATGCTAGCGGAAGATTTAACAATAAAGATGAACTCATACCCGGAATTTACACTACATATATAAACCACATTTATTTATAGCAACTCTTGAAAGAGTGTACAGTAAATACAACACATGTTGGCCTTAAGGCCTTACAGTTCCTCTTTTCATAGTTTGGATTGCATACATCGGCGGACAGGCCGGCCACACATGAACAAAACACAGTAGAAAGCTTAGGCTTCAAGGGCAAGTAGTTGAAACAATAGTAACAGCAGGGACTTCAGCCTTTACTTCCTGCTCGGCTCTTAGACACCTGCATAGGGACAGCCCACCCAGAAGGTGGCAAACAAGAAAACGGTCAGCATTCAGGTGACCAATTTATAACAAACCTACCTCTTTCCCAGGGCAGTGGCATTCCTTCCTTGCAGGCACAACAATGAATAGATAGACATAATATATATTGTGTTCTCATGCACAATCAATCTATCAAAACCATCAGCCACACGACCCAACTATCCGTGCACTCAGGGCATATTCTTGGAGCACCGGCAAACCAGGGTTATAACACCCCTATCCATCGCATAGCATATAGCAGTAGGTCCGGCCGAGGCCCAACGCCATATACCACGAACAAACCAGTGGGTTACTCATTGAAACAATTCAACCAATACACACGTCCTACACAGAGCATCTAGCAGAAGTAATTTATTAAGTTGCAACAGTACGAACCCTACCAACAAGCATGAATATCCACGTATAGAAAACTTAGTAGGAATGAAGTACAAAATACACAAAAAGTATGGGCCTTAAGGCTTTACAACAGCTCACTTGAATAAAATTGTGTTTTATAGACTAAGGCTCCCAGGCCGGCCACACATGAACGAATAAAGTAGACACACAAGGCCTTCGAGGGCCGGCTCAATAACTTGGGCTTTGGACCGCTATTTGCAGCTCGGCTCCGCAGCACCTGCAAGCACAAATCACCACAATGGTGGCAAATAAGAATAATGGTCAGCTAAAGCTGACCAAATTATAACGATTCCGCCCCCAAACCGGGGCGGCAAACCTTATTCCTTGCACTTGTTAGCAAAACAAGTAACATAGCGAATAAAAATCACATCATAGGTGCACACACGCACGGCCGTACACCCCATGCTCTCAGGGCACTTACTCGGCGAAGCCAGTCCGAACCCAGTCTGATCCTTGACTCCGCCACCACCCCCAGGGCGGCAAACCTCGTGAGTATTTAGTCCATTCAGCCATAGCCTAGACTCGATCTCTAATTCATCAGTAAGTGCCACATAGATTTAGGTCTCTTTAACCGAAATAGATGGAGCGGGTAGGGTTCCACCAGCCCATTGCTCACCCTGACATGGCCATTTGGCCTTTGACGCGGGCCAAGCTTCCCCCAGTCCCAACTATCAATAAAACACGGTACATAGTACCTGGTTGGATCCCAGCCCACCAAAATGGCAGAACTTTGCTTTCACCCAGATTTCCGGGTGCGCCTTGGGGTTAATCTCCAAGGATCCCTGCTGCAATCTACCACGTAGAAACCCTAAAATAACAAAAGGGCACGAAGTCTTCTCCGGCTATCAATGACTAAAAAATCAACACCGATACAGAACAACATGTCTAGGTAGGCTTCACACATCATGCCTATGTCCGTACTACGATTCCAGACTCTAATAAGGCGGACTTTACATATCTACCCCGAGGAATACCGCAAACTCACCGCACACTCGCGGGAGCGGGTTTTCCCAAGCAAAGGAAGAAGAGCTTCACATGCTTAAGATGAAAATCATTACCCTAGTGTTTCTCCTTAGCACCATGGAAAACTACGTGGATGAAAAGCACCGTAATGATCTTTTCTTCGCAGATCTAGGCACGGTTTGCAGTTTGGAGCTCTGAATCTCCTCCGACGGGCAGATCTTCCTCTTCCTCCAAACTCCTTGCTCTCCCTTCTCTATAGGTTTTAGAAAGAGAATGGCTATGTGAAAGTGAAGGTTTAAACCCCCAATCCTGGCCTAACCGTAGCGTGGATGGCCCTGGGCCGTTAGATCCCAAAATAAGGAAATGAACGGCTGCGATTCAACCCAAAATTAAACTTCCTAGGCCGAACACGGCTTGCGACATGCCCGTGTCCAAGGACGTGTCACTGATTCACCGTCGAAACTGTCGCGACCCAAAAAAAACACGGGCACTCGACACGCCCATTTCAGGCTTGACACGCCTGTGTCATACAGTACACACCCGTGTAGCTGGGCGTGTTCCTCCATCGACACAGGTCTAAAACGACCAGAGCATGATTCGGCCATGTGACATGGCTGTGTCACATGCCGTGTGCTAGACAAGCCCAGAGACATGCTTGTGTCCTAGGCCGTGTTAATGCCTTAGCACAACTCGTCAAACGACCCGAGCAGGACACGGGTATTCGACACGCCCGTGTCGAATTTCACACGCTCGTGTCAGACCCGAACACACCTAGGCTCAGTCAATGTGTCCTCACTCAACAATCGTTGAGTGAAAGGCTTTGAGTGACTGACACGCCCGAGGACACGCCCGTGTCCCAGGTCATGTTCACTACCCCAACGATCATTGACTGCAATTTCTTCGACCACGCGACTATCGCCGAACCCGAGCACGACACGCCCTGGGACACGCCCGTGTCCCAGGCCATGTCACCTCTACTAAATCCCAGATTTGGCACAAAATAGCACATGTCACTCTTTTGAGTTTCTGGGTGTTATAAGGGTCAACACCACCGTTTATACGGTATTGAGCATTTAGTCTTAATGACGTGAATGCCTAAGACTCTCATTATGCCACTGACGAAAGCTCAATGCCTTGACGCTCTCCTGTACAGTCGACATAACGCAGGTACGGATCAACCACCTCCCGTTCCTCAAGTCGCCTTGCCATCACAGAGTACAACATATTCGAGGCTATATTTGAAGGCGCGGGTCGGTTTCACCTTTCCTGTTCGGCAAGTAGCCTTTTTCAGAGCTCGAAGCTCACACTAGCCATAATGTCCACCAAGGACTTGCTTCACAATAGCCATGTTGTCGACCAAGGACTAGCTACACTATCCACAATGGACTGGCCACATTGTAGCTACAACACCAAACAGTACAAGGGTATTTTCCTGGAATTCCTCATTCCAGTACTTCTTGTTACTCCCCTTCACAGGAACAACCCATTATATCTACAAACTATACGTTTATACACGGAGTCTTTTCCGGTGTGCAATATGCAACATCACCAATCAAGACCAACATGTCAAGATGGGCTTCATACAGTTTGCCTTTCCCGTACTACACATTTCCTGGTTTAGATGCAGACTAACCTGGGGATAAAAACTATCAAGCCACGGGGATCACTTACTCTTCCAACTTTTGGTTGAGGATCCCATGCTAATGCATAAAAGAGGACTTCACTTGTCCAATGAAGGAAGATCGTTACCCTTGACAATCTCTTGGGAGCCATAGAAATTCTAGTCGGTTGAAAAGAACCGCAGCGGCCTCGCCTTCACAGATCTGGCCTCGGATATCTAAATCGGAACTTTAATGCTCCAACGGTTTCTAGATCTTCTCCTCTTCCTCCTCCTTGCTCCTCTCCCTTCTCTCTACACTTTTAGAAAGAGATTGGTACAAGCTTTGAATGTAAACTTAATTCCAATCCATGACTTAATACAGCAGGGAATAACTTGGGCCACAGGATCCAGATGAAGGAAACGAATGGCTACAAATCGCCCTCAACATCTATTTTTTGGGCTGACACGGCCTGTTACCGCCCGTGTCACAGGCCGTGTACTGCAAGCGGTACACGAACCGACTGATCCAAACCAAGACACTGTCTTCGACACGCCCGTGTCAACTCCCTGACATGCCCGTGTAAAAATTACACGCCCGCGTTAAGGAGCGTGTCCCTCAAACGGCACGGGATCAACATTCCTAAAAAGAACACGGCTGAGGCACACGCCCGTGTCCTTAGCCGTGTGCCAAACACGACCCTGTGACATGCCAGTGTCACAGGCCTTGTGTAACGACCCACATTTTCTCAGCAACAAACTTTTATTAGAGTAAGAGAAAAAACTTGTCGTGATGCCACACCATGCAGGGGATAACTGCAGACGCTCAGGCAAGGCACCAACCTAAACAAGTTAAACCGAAATCATAAGTTATTATGAAAAACATCTTTCAAATTAGATGAATGGTCGTATCCCTCAGCACAGTGGATCAACTAGTCCATAAGTAAAAATATACTTATATGTTGTGGAAAAATACATTGGTTAAGGTGATTTGACGTCCTACATGAGTGTAAACATCCCCAAAGGACAACTCATGAAATGCAGGACTCTAAATTTAGTATAATATGAAATTAGTCTTTACGTTACTTTGAAAAATAGTACTTTAGATTTAGAAATATGGAATGTATGAAGTACATATAGTAATGCTTTTACGAGTTAAAATACCTAACATGCATCGTAGCATAAATCATTCCTAGAGAGCAAGTAAACAACCTCCAAATAAGAAAAAATAGCAATTTAAGTCACATACTTAGTATCACAAGGAAAACCACTAGTGGGCGTCAACAACCTGACACGAACCCACTAGTGAGTATGCATGTCTATACAGAAGGAAACAAGAGAAGGTCTACCTCACAAACAGAGGAAGGGTATTCTCAACAGCCCAGGAGATCACTAGCAAGCCCCCAAAAGAAAACTAGCCGACAAACCGTCTACTACTCTGAACCTGAGGCATTCAAAGAAAGAACATCACAACCCAAACCTAACCAAACCAGACCAAACCGAGTCCTAACTGGTGGTGGACACAGCTCAGCACACACAAATCTCCCCTTACAGAGCCACCAGGAAAAAAAATCACCTGCTATAATCCATGATTCGGCATCCAAAAACTAGACGAGAACACAACACCAAACAGAAATAAAACCCACACTAACCAACTCGGGAGGAAAACACCAGCCTAAGGACAAAGCGTCGACTCGACTCGACGCCGCTTTGAGTGAGTACCACTCACTCAATGCCAAACACTAAGCAGAGAAGGCGTCGAGTCCACTCGACGCAGCGTTGAGTGAGTACAATTCACTCAACGCCAAAAATGTAAGCAGAGAAGGCGTTGAGTCTACTCGATGCCTGATGAGTTGTAAATATACCTATATTTTCGTGTTTTATTTAAGTCATTTTTGTTTATTTTTATATTTTTTAGTTTGTTTTTTTTAATAAATTGTTTCTTTTTTGTAATTTTTTATTTTTAACTTAGCTTTTTTGTTTTCTGAATTTTTTCAGAAAAATATTTTTTCGGCCTTGTCACGCCCGTATCACCCCCCGACACGGGCGTGTCAGGTGCTCAACGCCATCAGCCAGTCAACACTCAACAATTCCACTGTTCATCACTCAATGCCGTCAAGTCACGCCCGTGTCAAGTTAAGTCGCGCCCGTGTCGATGTCGACACTCAACGCTGATAATACGTTTTGTAGCCTAAACTATTATCGTATTTTATATTTTATATTGTACAAATTATGTCTATTATTAGTTTATTTTTATCCTTTTTATGTAAATTTTATTGCCACTAACTTTTTCCTGTCTTTTTGCAGGTTTTCAGAAAAGTTGCCAAAATGGCCTGTCACGCCCCCCTGTCACGCCCTCCCTGGGCGTGACCTAGGGCGTGTCACCCGATCCCGAGGACACATGTTGGAAGGGACAGAAAACGGTCAAAACCGCTGTCACGCCCCCCTGTCACGCCCTCCCTGGGCGTGTCACTAGGCGTGACCAGGGGCGTGTCGCCCTCTGCCGCAAAGCTGCCGCCGCATTAAATGCCCTTCCGCCTCAGCACGCAAATAGTACTGTCACGCCCCATGTCACGCCCGTGACATGGGCGTGACACCCTCCTTTTTCGGCGACTGACGGATTTCCGACCAATGATTTGGACATGACATGCCTGTCACGCCCCCTGTCACGGGCGTGACCTAGGGCGTGACCACCGACGTACCGAAGCAATCATCCCTCCCGCCAGAATCCAGAGCCCGAGGTCAAATCCGTACCTGTCACGCCCCCTGACACGCCCCCCTAGGGCGTGTCGGAGGGCGTGACCGACCCGAAAAATTTTCTATAAATTGAGCCCCCCTCCTCCCCATTTCAGCAAGCTTTGGTTGAGTGGGGGAGGTGCTGCCCCTTTGCTTCTTGATCCTTTTTCATGCTTTCTCTCTCTCTCTCCCCTCTCTTTGTACTTTTTGGTTAACCCTAGTTTAATCATAGTTTGTGCTTGCTTTTAATGTAATTTTCTTCTTGCTTAGTGCTTAATGTAGGGCTAGAATAGGGTTTAATTTTCATGCACTTGTAACTTTAATTTTCAATAGTGTAACTTGCCCTTTTTATTAATAAAAGTGTTCTTTTTTTAGCTTGTGTTCTTCTTATTTGCTTTTCTACTCATCTTCCCCCCTCCACTCCATTATGATTAACTAATCCTCCTTGTACTCGATCTTGATGATCCGAGGTTAGAGTGATTATGTTATGATGTTTTAATTAATCTTTTCTTTTTAGGTTAGGGCCTTGAATTACTCTTGATTTATCACGGGTCGGAGGTATATTTTCGATATATACTCTCCGCCTTTGCTTTCATTCTGGGCTAGCCGAGAGGCCGAAAGAATGAAGTGAGCATTCAAGAGTAAAGGGAGTTGTACACACCCCTCGAGAGAGGCAGACGTCCAAATCTCCCGGATTGGAGTAAAATCCAATAGTGGGGTTCACCGCGTAAAGCGAGTTTTAGCCCTCCGATTTAGACGAGAGTCGGTCGGACCTTCCTAAACTCAGTTGGGCACGACTTCGAGAGAAGCGTGTTCAAGCTTTAGGAACCTCCACGGTCAAGGACCCTTATCCTATTAAGTTTAGATTTTTATCGCATTTTCTTAATCATCTTTAGCCGAGGTGAATCTTGATTGGGTGCATTTCCATTTCATATTTTCTACCTTTTGTAGTAATCTCATATATTGTGCTCTTTAATTAACTGCAATAATTTCCTTTCTAGCTTAGTTGTTTGCTTAATAGCGTAACTTAATTGCGGTAGTTCTCTTTCTAGTATGCTTTAATTTCTCCATTGCGCTTAGATTTTCTAAAACCCTAGTTTTTCCGTCGATAAGATAATAGCGTTCGTGTGAGTAAGCTTAGCCAACAGTTCCCGGATCTTAATACGACACTTGTGTCCCCTTGCTACAATTCGATAGGTATACTTGCCTCATCGGGTTGCTAGTTCGGTTGCGTTTATTTTCTTCGAACCCTAGCGCGCAACAAGTTTTTGGCGCCGTTGCCGGGGACCCAACTTCCGTTGATATTTTGAAAACACGAACCTATTAATTTTATCTCTTCTCTTTCTCATCCCCTTTCTTTAAAGTTTTAAAAAAATCAAAAAAAAATTATCACCGCTCTTAATAGAAACCAACCTCACAATTTTTCTACGCCACCTAATTCTCTCGAAAAGGGCAAAGGGCTTTAAGCGCCACTGTCTTGTCTAGTACCTTGCGAACCCTTCACGGGGTAGTCCTTGGGAAGTTCGGGAGTTAATTTATATATATAAAAAAAATCTATTTCAAAAAGAAAAAAAAAAGTTTTAATTTAATTTTCTAAATCAAGTTTTTCTTTCTAGTTTATCCTTTTTCTCTTTCTCTTCTTCTTTTCTATTCTTTTAGTGCATGACCCGCGGGAGTCCGTCGGTTATTTTGGACTTGGACCACAAAATGAGCGTACTCTTCGGAGAAGATCGCGATTTCAAGGTCCTACTATCCAAGTGCCGGTTGAGGACTCCGAGCCATTTAATACTTTAAGAATGGAAGAACCCAACGTAGATGAGGCCGTTCAAAGGACTATGTCCTATTATGCACGACCGAACCTCGAGGGAACAGAATCGAGTATAGTCCGCCCTACTATAGCAAATAATAACTTTGAACTAAAGCCTAGCATAATTCAAATGGTGCAGCAATATGTGCAATTTGACGGACTTCAAGATGAAGATCCAAACGCACATATACCTAGCTTTCTTGAAATTTGCGACACCTTCAAGATAAATGGTGTCACAAATGATGCGATCAGGCTAAGACTCTTCCCCTTCTCTCTAAGAACTAAAGCTAAGCAGTGGCTTAACACACTTCCGAAAAATAGCATAACCACTTGGAATGAATTAACTGAAAAATTTTTGGCGAAGTATTTTCCGCCCGCTAAAACTGCAAAACTTAGGAACGACATCTCTGCCTTCGGACAAATAGACTCTGAAACCCTTTACGAAACCTGGGAGAGATTTAAAGAATTATTAAGATGATGCCCACATCACGCGCTGCCTGTATGGTTACAAGTGCAGACGTTTTATAACGGGCTAAATCAAAGCACGAAGCAAATGATAGACGCAGCTTCTGGCGGTACTTTAAATCAAAAGACCCCGGAAGCCGCTCTTGAGCTTTTTGAGGATATGGCCATGAACACTTATCAGTGGAATGTGCCTAGGTCCCGCCCGAACAAGCCTGCAGGTATCTATGAAGTGGACAACGTCTCCCAGCTCGCTCTGCAAGTAGAAATCCTAAGCAAAAAAATCACGGAGATGACTGCTGCCTCCGCCCCTCAGGTATGGGAATCTGCAACCCCTACTCCAGAACATTTAGATTATGTTAATAATTTGCCTAGAACTGCTTTTAATAATTTTTCTGCTGCGAATTTTCATCCGCCTGGTTTTAATTTTCCGAATAGTTATAACCCCGCTTTAAGAAATCACCCGAACTTTTCATGGAGTAATCCATCGAATGCGATGCGCCCACCTCCGCAAAATGATTTTTCTGCACAACCACCACCCCACCACCACTTCTTCAAAATTAACCAAAACCTCCGAGCTTGGAGGAATTACTTTCTAAATATATCACCACAAATGACGCTACCATAAGAACTTTAACCGGAAGCGTAAAAAGTTTAGAAAATCAAGGTAGGACAGCTCGCGAAAATAATTTCTGAGCGACCCGCAGGGTCTCTTCCTTCCAATAACGAACCCAACCCGAGAGAGCAAGCGAAAGCTATAACTCTTCGGAGTGGGAAGCAAGTCTCCGGTATGGTAAGTGAAGAGCCCGAGGCAAGCTCCGCTTCCGCTTTTAAAAATCAAAGCTCCGCTTCCGCTTTTAAAAATCAAAGCTCCGCTTCCACTTTTAAAAATCAAAGCTCTGCTCTGCTTCCACCCTCTGCTGAAGAAGTAATCACCCCCACTTTAGAAAATAATCTCACTCCACCACCCATCTTCAAAAATAATTCAACTCCTCCATACCCCTCTGAACTTAATAGACAATGTCAAGATGATCAGTACTCCCGCTTCTTAGAAATCTTCAAACAAATCCACATTAATCTTCCCTTCCACGAGGCTATTTCGCAAATGCCGAAATACGCCAAATATCTTAAAGACCTCCTCACAAACAAGAAGAAGTTAGAGAATCTTTCGCACATCACGCTTAACGCCGAGTGCTCCGCCGTTTTAACAAACGGTTTGCCGAAGAAAATCAGTGACCCGGGTAGTTTCTCTATCCCGTGTGTCTTCGGTGATCTCTTTGTTAAACACGCGTTAGCCGACTTAGGCGCAAGTATAAACCTGATGCCCTTTTCGTTGTTCAAAAAGTTAGGGATTGGTAGCCTTAACCCCACGCGTATGAGTATCCAGCTAGCCGATAGATCCGTCAAATATCCGTTAGGAATAGTGGAGGACGTTCTAGTGAAAGTCGACAAGTTCATCTTCCCGGTGGACTTTGTCATTTTGGACATCGAAGAAGACGTCGAGGTTCCCCTGATCCGTGGCCGACCCTTCCTTGCCACCTCCCGAGCCATCATTGACGTAAGCAATGGTAAGCTCTTTCTTCGAGTAGGCGACGACGAAGTCACATTTCCTATCACCCCTTCAATGAAGAACACCTTAGCGAACGATGACTCATGTTTTTTCATAGACGCCGTGAGTGATGATTCTTCCTACTGCCTCTCCGACTTTGAAAAAGAATTTTCTACTTTTTGCTCCTCTTCTCTTACAACAGAATCACTGCAAGGAAGTGATGAATCTTCTTATTGTCTTTCTGAGTTTGAAAAAGAGTTTTCTGATTTTTGTTCTTCCTCTTTTCTTCCCACTGAATCTCTACAAGAAGCTGTCTTGGCTGCTAGCCCCACCCCTTATTACGTTCCTTATAAAAAAGTTTATGAAGATATTGTTTCGAAAAAGAAAGAATCTCAAAATCCTCTTATGAAGAACCCCCTACCCTAGAACTTAAAGAACTTCCCGAACACCTTAAGTATGCTTTCTTAGAAAAAGACTCCAAGTTACCAGTTATCGTTTCGGCCTACCTCACGGATACGCAGAACGATAAACTTCTTCTAGTTCTACGTAAGCATCGCCGGGCTATTGCTTGGCAAATTTCTGATATCAAGGGCATAAGCCCATCTTTCTGTACACATAAAATTCTAATGGAAGATAATTCGCGTAACTCTATTCAACCTCAGCGCCGTATAAACCCGAATATGAAAGAAGTAGTTAAGGGCGAGGTTATGAAACTATTAGACGCAGGAATTATCTACCCTATATCGGACAGTAAGTGGGTTAGCCCCGTTCAGGTAGTTCCAAAAAAGGGAGGGATAACCGTAGTTAGTAATGAGAATAATGAATTAATCCCGACACGGACGGTGACGGGTTGGCGTATGTGCATAGATTACCGTAAGTTAAATGACGCCACCCGTAAGGACCACTTTCCTCTACCGTTTATCGACCAGATTTTAGAACGTCTCTCCAGCCATAGCTTTTATTGTTTTCTCGATGGCCTCTCGGGGTACTTTCAAATACCCATCTCTCCCGAGGACCAAGAGAAAACTACGTTTACTTGTCCCTTCGGCACCTTCGCGTACCGAAGAATGCCGTTTGGATTATGCAATGCGCCGGCTATATTCCAACGATGTATGCTCGCAATATTTGACAAGTACATAGAATGCATTATGGAGGTATTCATGGACGATTTCTCCGTGTTCGGCAACTCCTTCGATAGATGTTTAGAAAACCTCGAAAAAGTCTTAGAACGATGCGAAGAAACTAACCTTGCCCTAAATTGGGAAAAATGCCATTTTATGGTGAGGGAAGGGTTAGTTTTGGGTCATAAAATTTCTGCTAAAGGTATTGAGGTAGACGTTGCCAAGATAGAAGTTATTGAGAAGTTGCCGCCACCTACAAACATAAAAGCTATAAGAAGTTTCCTAGGCCACGCTGGTTTTTATCGTCGTTTTATAAAGGACTTCTCCAAGATCACTAAGCCCCTCACCCATCTCTTAGAAAAAGACGCTCCATTCATTTTTGATGACTCTTGTATTTCTGCCTTTGAATTAATTAAAGAAAAGTTAATTAACGCGCCAATTATGATAGCTCCGGTGTGGGACCTTCCTTTCGAGATTATGTGCGATGCGAGTAGTTTTGCGGTGGGAGCCGTATTAGGTCAACGCATATCTAAGAACTTCCACCCCATCTATTACGCTAGTAAAACCCTCACATCTGCACAAGAAAATTACAACACAACCGAAAAGAGCTCTTAGCTGTAGTATTTGCGTTTGATAAATTTCGCCCTTACATTACACTTTCAAAAATAATTGTTTTTACGGACCACTCGGCCCTCAAGTACCTTCTTGCCAAAACGGATGCCAAGCCTCGCTTGATTCGCTGGGTCTTACTCCTCCAGGAGTTTGACTTAGAGATCCGTGATAAGCGAGGAGCCGAGAACTTGGCCGCCGATCATTTATCAAGATTAGATAACCCCTTTATAGAAAAATTAAATGAAAAATCTTTTAATGACTATTTTCCTGATGAGAAGCTGCTTTTAGTTAATACATCTACTTCTCCTTGGTTCGCGCACATCGCCAACTATCTAGTGGCCCGGGTGCTCCCAAAAGAGTTCTCCTCTCAGCAGAAGAAGAAATTCTTTTCTGAGCTGAAGAACTACTTTTGGGAAGACCCGCATCTTTTCAAATTTGTGCGGATCAAGTGATAAGGAGATGTGTTTCTTTTGATGAAGGAATTGATATTCTAAAACATTTGCATGAAGGTCCGACAGGTGGGCACTATCAAGCTGCTCGCACCGCTCATAAAGTGCTTTGCGCGGGTTTTACTGGCCTAGCCTGTTTAAAGACGCGCAAGCCTTTGTGAGCAGGTGTGATAGTTGCCAACGGTCGGGCAATATTTCTAATAAAAATGAAATGCCGCAAAATTATTTCTTAGAGTGCGAAATTTTCGACCTCTGGGGAATTGATTTTGTTGGCCCCCTTCCTTCTAGCTTCGGAAACAAATATATTTTAGTTGCTGTTGATTATGTTTCACGATGGGCTGAGGCCCAAGCTCTTCCTACGAACGACTCCCGAGTTGTAGTCACGTTTTTAAAAAAATTATTTTCTAGATTCGGTACGCCTCGCGCAATCGTTAGCGATAGGGGTTCCCATTTCTGTAACGCGCAATTTTCAAAAATCCTTACTAAATACGGCGTTACGCATAAACTATCCACTGCCTACCACCCCCAAACTAACGGTCAAGTCGAAGTAGTAAAATAGAGAAATAAAAAGAATATTAGAAAAGACTGTTTCAACTTCTAGAAAAGACTGGTCAACCAAACTTGACGATGCCTTATGGGCCTACCGAACAGCGTACAAAACCGCCCTCGGATGTACGCCGTATCGGCTGGTCTATGGAAAATCGTGCCATCTGCCCGTAGAGTTAGAACACCGCGCCTTTTGGGCCTTAAAATTTTTAAACTTCGATCCCCACTCAGTCGTGACCTTCGAAAATTCCAACTAAATGAACTCGACGAGTGGCGCTCTTTATGCTTATGAAAATAATAAACTTTATAAAGAGCCGGACGAAGCGTTTACACGATAAACACTTAAGGCACCCTAAAACTTTAAGCCGGGCGACCAAGTCCTTTTATATAATTCTCGTTTACGTTTATTTCCGGGCAAATTATAATCTCGCTGTTCTGGCCTGTTTTCTGTTTTAGAAGTATTTCCTTATGGATCTGTTTTAATTTCTCACCCTGATAAGGGTAATTTCAAAGTGAATGGTCAGGGTCTTAAACTGTATTTTCTGAGTGATGATGATGTCAGTCCAAACACTATTAAGTTTCTGCTTCACGAACTCTAACTTTGAACTTTTTATTTTGTTTGCTAAAAACAATTTTATTTCGGGACAACAATATTTTTGGACAATATTATTTTTGATGCGTCGAGCTCAACGACGCTTTAACCAAAGGGCGCTCTTGGGAGGCAACCCAAGTTATTTTTTTCTGTTTTCTTATTTTACAATTTTGGCCTCGGGACGGCTTCGACAAGCTGAAGCTTCTGCGATCGCCTGCTCCAACATTGCTGAATCCATCACAAAGTCCAAAGAAGACATTCGGGGAGCGGCATCACTCACTGTTTTTCGCAGCAAATAAATCCGGGGAAGTACCTGTATTTCAATTCTGTCTTTCAATTCTGTAATTTATTTTTTCTCCTTCTCCAATCCCCTTCTTTAGACATCGAGGACAATGTCTGTTTTAAGCTTGGGGGAGGATTTCCTCCTTCATTTTTGCGTAGTGTAAATAATCTTCTTTTTGTATATATTGTAAATATTTCAAAAAAAAAAAAAAAAATGATGAATATCTTAAAATTCCAAAATCCAAAAAAAAGAGAATATTCCACAAAATTAAATTAAAAAAATATATATGTGTTTTTGAATAGTTTAGACATTTTGGTATTTCAATAGTACCCCTAGTTTTTAGTTGTTTTACTCAAAATCTCCTATAAACAACTTAGTTAATTATAATATTTTTCTAATCGTCCTTTTTAATTATGTTTCACAAGTAAAATGTTGGCCATGCTGTGTTTCTAATTCACGGTAGCATGTTAAGGTGAAATATTTTTCTAAAACTCGCATTTCTATTATGGTTTTTTTTGTTGTTTATTTCCTTTACTTTCTTAAAAATTCATCATCCACTTTTTATATTTTCTTTTTCGTTTTTGAATAATTTTTTGTAAAGTCAACTTTTTGAATAACGTAGTAGATGTGAACGATCCAAGTCACCTATTATTTCTTTTATTATTTTCAAGTTAATTTCATCAATCTTCTTTTATTATCTAGGACTCGCTTTTTGAAAAATTTTCAAACTTTTGTTTTAAATAAATTCAAAAGCGTGAAAATGATTTAGCCGCCATTTTGTTTTCGTTTGAGCTTTCCTGCCAACCTAAAAAAAACTTTTACCACTAGTTAGCCGTTTTTGAGCCTTTTTCCGATTTCATTTGATAGCTCCTCCTTTCATTTCAATTTCACCAAAGCCAAAATTTCCAACCTATCGAATCACACACTAGCCTTTTTTGAGTTTCATAAATTATTTTGACGATTTTTGATAGGGTATTTTGTGATTTTTGTGGAGAAAGGTTTTCGAAAAAAAAGGAAGTATGTTCAAAAGTGATGTTTATTTTTGTTTGGCCAACTCAAAAAGGAAAATAAAAATATTTATGGCCTTTGTTTTGAAAAAAGAAAAAAAAATGAAAAAGAAAAAGAAAAAGAAAAAAAATGTGTACATATTTTTATGAAAGTTTTTGAAACTCTTTGCTTTGGTTTAGTGTGATTTTAAACCTTCACGTTTATCTTTGAATTCCACTCCGAATCATTTTCCTAAACCAAACGTTTCTGTCCTATTTAAGTCCTTTTGATTCACGCTTTTTGTTTTTTATTTAACAACTAAGAAAAGAAAAATAGTAAATCAGTTTTAGTTTTGGATTTAAACCTAGATTTTTGATAATTAAATTGATATAATTATAATGCGTTGCTTGGATCTAGTAACAACTCAATGCGTGTTTTTCATTTTCGTTGCTTTACTTAAATCCATTTAAAAAATCTCGCTAAAATTTTGGATGATTTGTTTTTATTAAGTAAAGTTTTTAAAAGTTTTACCATACCTAAATAATTGTTTTAGACTTACATTTCACCTTTTCCCTACTAAGAATTTCGCATAGTACTTGTGTAGGCATAATTAGAACTTTTTGATTAGTCATTTTTATAAATTTCTAGTTTTTATATTTTTGCTTGGGGACAAGCAAAGCTTAAGCTTGGAGGAATTTGATAATACGTTTTGTAGCCTAAACTATTATCGTATTTTATATTTTATATTGTACAAATTATGTCTATTATTAGTTTATTTTTATCCTTTTTATGTAAATTTTATTGCCACTAACTTTTTCCTGTTTTTTTGCAGGTTTTCAGAAAAATTGCCAAAATGGCCTGTCACGCCCCCCTGTCACGCCCTCCCTGGGCGTGACCTAGGGCGTGTCACCCGATCCCGAGGACACCTGATGGAAGGGACAGAAAACGGTCAAAACCGCTGTCACGCCCCCCTGTCACGCCCTCCCTGGGCGTGTCACTAGGCGTGACCAGGGGCGTGTTACCCTCTGCCGCAAAGCTGCCGCCGCATTAAATGCCCTTCCGCCTCAGCACGCAAATAGTACTGTCACGCCCCATGTCACGCCCGTGACATGGGCGTGACACCCTCCTTTTTCGGCGACTGGCGGATTTCCGACCAATGATTTGGACATGACATGCCTGTCACGCCCCCCTGTCACGGGCGTGACCTAGGGCGTGACCACCGACGTACCGAAGCAATCATCCCTCCCGCCAGAATCCAGAGCCCGAGGTCAAATCCGTACCTGTCACGCCCCCTGACACGCCCCCCCTAGGGCGTGTCGGAGGGCGTGACCGACCCGAGAAATTTTCTATAAATTGAGCCCCCCTCCTCCCCATTTCAGCAAGCTTTGGTTGAGTGGGGGAGGTGCTGCCCCTTTGCTTCTTGATCCTTTTTCATGCTTTCTCTCTCTCTCTCTCCCCCTCTCTTTGTACTTTTTGGTTAACCCTAGTTTAATCATAGTTTGTGCTAGCTTTTAATGTAATTTTCTTCTTGCTTGGTGCTTAATGTAGGGCTAGAATAGGGTTTAATTTTCATGCACTTGTAACTTTAATTTTCAATAGTGTAACTTGCCCTTTTTATTAATAAAAGTGTTCTTTTTTTAGCTTGTGTTCTTCTTATGCTTTTCTACTCATCTTCCCCCCTCCACTCCATTATGATTAACTAATCCTCCTTGTACTCGATCTTGATGATCCGAGGTTAGAGTGATTATGTTATGATGTTTTAATTAATCTTTTCTTTTTAGGTTAGGGCCTTGAATTACTCTTGATTTATCACGGGTCGGAGGTATATTTTTGATATATACTATCCGCCTTTGCTTTCATTCTGGGCTAGCCGAGAGGCCGAAAGAATGAAGTGAGCATTCAAGAGTAAAGGGAGTTGTACGCACCCCTCGAGAGAGGCAGACGTCCAAATCTCCCGGATTGGAGTAAAATCCAATAGTGGGGTTCACCGCGTAAAGCGAGTTTTAGGCCTCCGATTTAGACGAGAGTCGGTCGGACCTTCCTAAACTCAGTTGGGCACGACTTCGAGAGAAGTGTGTTCAAGCTTTAGGAACCTCCACGGTCAAGGACCCTTATCCTATTAAGTTTAGATTTTTATCGCATTTTCTTAATCATCTTTAGCCGAGGTGAATCTTGATCGGGTGCATTTCCATTTCATATTTTCTACCTTTTGTAGTAATCTCATATATTGTGCTCTTTAATTAACTGCAGTAATTTCCTTTCTAGCTTAGTTGTTTGCTTAATAGCGTAACTTAATTGCGGTAGTTCTCTTTCTAGTTTGCTTTAATTTCTCCATTGCGCTTAGATTTTCTAAAACCCTAGTTTTTCCGTCGATAAGATAATAGCGTTCGTGTGAGTAAGCTTAGCCAACAGTTCCCGGATCTTAATACGACACTTGTGTCCCCTTGCTACAATTCGATAGGTATACTTGCCTCATCGGGTTGCTAGTTCGGTTGCGTTTATTTTCTTCGAACCCTAGCGCGCAACAAACGCTTCGTCAACTGTCAACGCTGCCGAAAACTTGATGGTTAAAACGCCTGGGTTTCTTTTTTATTTTATTTTATGATGAGTGGGATATTATTTTATAAAGAAAAAGAAGAGCGTTTTTATTTTGTTAGAAACTGAGTTTTAACGAAAGGGAGGCCAGTGCACCTATCGCGTGTAGTACAGGATATTCCCGTGTGGAGGAATATCGGGGTCATATTGTTCTCAGGGCCGGCTTAGCTATATCTACTCTTTCCTTGAAAGCCTATTATTCTACCGATAATATTTTAGGTGGATTATATAAAAAATGAAATGGCGAACATAAAAATAAATATAATACAAAAAATTAAAGAAGAAAATAAAGTGCAGAAGGACGACGAAGAACTCGGCGCGACGATATCAAAAGAGAATTTGAACTAAAATATCATTTAATAAAAAGAGATCCTAATTTTCAAATTAATTAAGGCGGAGACTCGGCCGTGGAGGTTCCAAAGGAATGAGCTCACTTATCTCTAGGACTATCGCTCACCTGAATGCTAAGACTATTCGACCGATCGCTAGACTGACGAAGGATTCCTCTTAACGCCCGCATTACGCTGAGAACCCCACTATTGGGTGGGGAACCCAATCCGGTAGAGTCATGCGCCTCCTCTCTCGAGGGTTAGCGCGATGCTCTCTTTACCCAAGGGTGATCGGTCCATACGTGTGGCCTCTCGGCGTTGCGTATGGATAACGGAAATAGAGCCCGCACATCGATTATACGGTCCTACGCGTCGTTAACCCGGGGCAAACCTTAAGAAATTTAATTAAATAGAAAACAGGACCTTTAATTATTTAAAGCTACTTTATTTGTCCCAATGCCCTTCGATATTGAGGGCTAAGGGCGGTTAGCCACTCATCGGAATGGAGATACTTACACTAGAAAGCAATAAAGAAAGCTATAAAGAAAGCAGTAAGAAAGCAGTAAAGAAAGCTGAAAATTGCAAGTCCTACTCAAACGAGTAGGACTGAAGAAAGCAGTAAATGCGAATCCCGGCTCAAATGAGTGGGCGGGGGTAAATTAATCTCATACACGCACACACTCTACGGAAATTAAAATCACACACACGCACTCTACAGAAAAGTAAACACACGCACGCACTCTAAGTTTTCCTACTCAAGTGAGTAGGAAGAAAATGAAAGCATTAAAATGACGAGTCCTACTCAAACGAGTAGGCAGGAAATGAAAGCAGAGCGCCATTTAACTCTTAACGAGTAGACGGAAATAAATGCATATGCACACACTCTACAGAAATTAAAATAAAGCAATAAAATCTAACTCATACACGCACGCACACATGCAAAAAATTAAGAAAAATAAACTGACTGAAAAATTAAAACAACTGCATTTCTACCGCTAGAATGCGGTAGAAATGCATAAAAAGAGAAAATAAAAAATAACCGGACAAAAAGTTTATGAAAATAAAGTTAAAAACAAAGTGAGCGAAAAATTGAAATAACAACTTTTTCATTCTTGTGTTTTTATAAAAACTCCTAAAAAGTGAACATAAAGAAAAAACAACGAAAAAGTTTTACCAAAATAAAAATGCTAAGTTAAAGAAAAATAAAAACAAAGACCTTTTTAGGTGTTTTTATAAACCCTAAGAATGAAAATAAGGAAAGGAAAGAAAAACTAAACCTAAACAAGTGCGGAATATGAAAATAAAACGGGCATTACAACGGCTAGAAAGTGCGATAAAATCCTAAACTAAGCGAGTTATAAAATTTATGATATGAAAACATAAAATGAAAAGCACAAATGTAGAACGAAAAATTACTTAAGTTCGACGCATTCCAATGTATTCCAAACAATATAAGAGAGAAAAAAAACTAACATTGTATTAATTAAAAAGAGGTTACAAGGAAAGCTAAAACAAACATCCTAAACTAAGCTAAGAGAGAGAGAGGGGGGTAAATTTCCCTTACATAGCATGGAATCCAAATGGGCAGCACCTCCCCTAGGCAAGATGGACCAAAAAAGTGGATAGAAATCTCATACAGCAGGTCGCCTTTTATAGGCAAAATTTCGGGTTGGTCACGCCCGTGACTAGGGCGTGATGGGGGGGGGGGGGGCGTGTCACTACTATTCATGAGCTGATCGGTGATTTGACTGGAAAGTTGACTTCGGCTGAAAACATGGCGGTCACGCCCCAGGTCATGGGCGTGACAGGTGTCGGTCACGGGCGTGACTAGGGCGTGACGGGGAGCTGGATCTGGGGATTTGACATCGAGCTGCCAGCTGTCCGGGTCACGCCCCCCTTACATGCCCGTGATATTTGTGTCACGCCCATGTCCGCCACGTGGACCGCCCCGAAGTCAAAGCTCGCATCAAATCCCCAGATCCAGCTCCCCGTCACGCCCTAGTCACGCCCGTGACTGACACCTGTCACGCCCGGGACCTGGGGCGTGACCGCCACGTTTTCAGTCGAAGTCAACTTTCTAGTCAAATCACCGATCAGCTCATGAACAGTAGTGACACGCCCCCCTGTCACGCCGTAGTCACGGGCGTGACCAACCCGAAATTTTGCCTATAAAAGGCCAGCTGCTGAATGAGATTTCTGTCCACTTTTTTGGTCCATCTTGCCTAGGGGAGGTGCTGCCCATTTGGATTCCATGCTATGTAAGGGAAATTAACCCCCCCCCCCCTCTCTCTCTTAGCTTAGTGTAGGATGTTTGTTTCAGCTTTCCTTGTAACCTCTTTTTCATTAATACAATGTTAGTTTTTTTTTCTCTCTTATGTTGTTTGGAATCCATTGGAATGCGTCAAACTTAAGTAATTTTTCGTTCTATGTTTGTGCTTTTCATTTTATGTTTTCATATCATAACTTTTATAACTCGCTTAGTTTAGGATTTTATCGCACTTTCTAGCCGTTGTAATGCCCGTTTTATTTTCATATTCCGCACTTGTTTAGGTTTAGTTTTTCTTTCCTTTCCTTATTTTCATTCTTAGGGTTTATAAAAACACCTAAAGAGGTCTTTGTTTTTATTTTTCTTTAACTTAGCAGTTTTATTTTGGTAAAACTTTTTCGTTGTTTTTTCTTTATTTTCACTTTTTAGGAGTTTTTATAAAAACACAAGAATGAAAAAGTTGCTATTTCAATTTTTCGCTCACTTTGTTTTTAACTTTATTTTCAAAAACTTTTTGTCCGGTTAATTTTTATTTTCTCTTTTTATGCATTTCTACCGCATTCTAGCGGTAGAAATGCAGTTGTTTTAATTTTTCAGTCAGTTTGTTTTTCTTAATTTTTTGCATGTGTGCGTGCGTGTATGAGTTAGATTTTATTGCTTTATTTTAATTTCTGTAGAGTGTGTGCGTATGCATTTATTTCCGCCTACTCGTTAAGAGTTAAATGGCGCTCTGCTTTCATTTCCTGCCTACTCGTTTGAGTAGGACTCGTCATTTTAATGCTTTCATTTTCTTCCTACTCACTTGAGTAGGAAAACTTAGAGTGCGTGCGTGTGTTTACTTTTCTGTAGAGTGTGTGTGTGTTTTACTTTCAAGTAGGGTGCGTGCGTGTATGAGATAAATTTACTCCCGCCCACTCATTTGAGCCGGGACTTGCAATTTTATCGCTTTCTCAATTATGTAGAGTGCGTGCGTGTAGGAGATAATTTTACCGCTTTATTTATCGCTTTCTTCAATTAAGAAGAGTGTGTGCGTGTGTGCATTTATTTCTGCCTACTCATTTGAGTAGGGCTTGCTTTATTTAATTTTCTTTATGGTTTTGAAGTGTGCGTGAGTGCCTGCATCAATTAGCCTTCAATTTATCTAATTGTCCTATTTTTCGTGTTTTCTCTTATAATTGTTCAGTACTTAATTTAACACTCACGTTTCACCTAAAAACATAAAGCCGTCTCCATACCGATGAGTGGCTAATCTCTTTTAGCCTTCGGCATCGAAGAGCATTGGGACATATAAAATGATTTCAAATAATTAAAAAACTTTATTTTAATTTTAATTTAAGGACTTAAGGTTTACCCCGGGTTAACGACGCATAGGACCACATAATCGATGTGTGGGCTCTATTTCCGTTATCCATACGCGACGCCGAGATGCTGCACGTATGGACCGATCCCCCTTGGGTAAAGAGAACTGCGTATGCCCCCTCGAAAGAGGAGAAGCGTAGTTCTGCCGGATTGGGTTCCCCACACAATAGCAGGGTTCTTAGCGTAAAGCGGGCATTAAGAGGAATTCTTCGTCGGTCTAACGATCGGTCGAATAGTCTTAATGTTTAGGTGAGCAATATTCCTAGAGATAAGTGCGCTCATATTTTTGGAACCCCACGACCAAGTGCCATTTATTAATTTAAAAACAAAGTTTAATAATTATTGAGAATTACTTTAGTGTTAATCCGATTCGATGCCGAGCGTTAACCCGTCATCGAACTAACTTAGCAAAATTCTGCTCTCTTTCTTTCCGTTTTAATTAAACTAAAAAAATCCCACCTTACTATTATTAAGATAATAGTGTTCCTGGAAGAGTAGATATAATCAATGCGTCCCCGAGAATAATACGACCTCGGTATTTTCCCGAATACCGAGTACTACTTGAGATAGGTGCACTTGCCTCCTCTCGTTAGAAAACTCGATCTTCTAACCGGCCCGCGGAATCTGACCATTTCGAACCAACCACAGTCGGTCTCTGTTCCGCGGCCATCAAGTTTTTGGCGCCATTGCCGGGGAGAATTTCGTCTTACTATTTTGAATTCCTGAAACCTATTAATTTTAACCTTTATTTCTACTTATCTAATATATATATATATATATATTGCGCAACCAAAACAAATATATTAATAATAATAATATCAATATTAATATTAATAATAAATATTTCAAAAAATTCTAAAAATAAACAATTTAAAAACTTTAAAACTAAAAATCAAAAAACTATCAAAAACTTAAAAAATTAAAAACTATAAAAATACAAACTTAAAAACTTAAAAACTAAAAAATTTAAAAAACTTAAAAAAAAAATCAATCAAAAAAAAATGATGAAATTTTTTTTTATCTTTCTTTTCATCCAAAAAATTCAAATTTCAAAAAAATATATATCTCTTTCATTTTTATTTTGCCTTTAAATTATTTTCTTATTTTCTTATTTTTATTTTCAAAAAATCAAAAACTAAAGAAATAAACTTATCTAAAAATTCAAAAAAAAAAAACTAAGAAAAAATATATAAAACAAAAAATTATTAATTATGTATTTATTTTGTCGTTTCGGCGCGCTTCACAATTGTGAGCACTAGGGGATCGCATATCGGTCGCTCGCTCTTAGCTAAGGCCTTATCTTCCGAGTCACACCCACTTGTCGCCCCCTATCACCCGCACATTTTCGCCGAATATTTTTTTTTTATTATTATATATTATATTTTTGCTATTTCTTTTAACTTTTACATGGTTATTCTTAACGGGTTCCCCCGAACGCGGTTTAGGGAAGAATTTCTAAACCCCTGTTTTTATTTGTTTTTTGTACATAAATACTCTTTTATATATATATATATATATCATGTTTCTCATACATAGTGCAACATTGGGGACAATGTTGGACTTAAGTATGGGGGTGTTTCTTATTTTTTGTGCTCTTTTATTTCCCGCACTTAATAAAAAAACTTAAAAACATTACAAAATTAAATACTTCAAAAAAAATTTCATGCTTTAATAATAATAATAAATAAAATATTTTCAAAAAAAATGAAACATCGCTCCGCGACGTTCGACTCATCGAACCAACCACAAATAAGAGTCTGTTTGCGGGCGATCCTTTTTTTTTACTCTGTAAATATTTTGTAAATATTCTCGTCCATTTCCCCTTCTCTTTCCTATCTTGTAAAAATTCTCTCTCTTTTCTTGTAAATATTTCTGTAAATCCAAAAATTCAAAAAAAAATCTGTATAACTCAAAAAACTCAAAAAATTTGCATAACCTAAAAAAAAAATTCCAAAAAAATGATAATAACCCCAAAATATCAAAAAATTAGAAAAAATCATAAAAATCAAAAAATTATTTTGTAATAAATAATTCGAAAACCTCATTTCTTAACCTCTTTGCTCTCCAAAATAATCGTTTCGAGTTTATTTATAAGCGAATTTTAATTAATTCTTTATTTACTATTCATTTATTAATTGTAGCTCGATAGACTTAAATTTCTGGGGTTTAGATTTTAAAGAATTTTTTATGGCTTTTTCTTATTATAGGGAACTTATTTTTCTCACTATCACTTCTAATTTTTTTGAATACAAGCACGTTTTTATGTTAGAAAATAACATTTATGGATTTTTATTATTTCTAGTTAAGCATTTAGAAACATAGGAACGTCCAAATTAAAGAGGTTGCTCTCAAAATTTTTTTTTAAACTCTAGTTTTATTTTAGAAAAAAAAAATCTCTTCACCTTTTTTTTCATGCCTTACTTGGTATGATTCTCCACTCACCCTTAAAAGATCTTATGTCAATGGTGATAAGATTTCGTCCCGCAAACATAGGCACCCAATAATTAACAAGATTATATGCTACGGAGTAAGAGGATAAAATTCATTACTCCTATACATATGCATTGGGTTTATTTATATTTATGAAGAAATAAATGTTAGGAAAATAAGATTTCATTTTCCTAATAATCCAAAAAGAAAAAAATGTGAAGGTTCGAGAAAAAATTACCTCGCCTCAAAAATCAAAGCCCTCTTCATAACCGCCAATCCACTTATCCATTTTTCATGATTCTAGAATTAATCTAAAACTTTTTGAGAGCATAATTTTTAAATTGAATTATTTCCTATCAATTTCTTTTCAGCGAAAGTTTTTTTTCGATAATTCCAATCCATTTTTGTTAAACTAACAAAAATAACTTTCGCTTTCCTTTTTCCATTTAGAAGTATTTTTTGAAACAGTTCCTCTATTTTAACATTTTCATAAGTTAAGATTTAATTCCGAGACCCCGGAAATTCATTTCGATCTTTCGTACAATTAAGTTAAGCATTATTTAAATTTAGGATTCTTTTTTATTCCTTATAGGTTCATCTCCAACTTTTGCTCTGGAATAGCAAAAGCTTAAGTATGGGGGTATTTGATGAGTTGTAAATATACCTATATTTTCGTGTTTTATTTAAGTCATTTTTGTTTATTTTTATATTTTTTAGTTTGTTTTATTTAATAAATTGTTTCTTTTTTGTAATTTTTTATTTTTAACTTAGCTTTTTTGTTTTCTGAATTTTTTCAGAAAAATATTTTTTCGGCCTTGTCACGCCCGTGTCACCCCCTAACACGGGCGTGTCAGGTGCTCAACGCCATCAGCCAGTCAACACTCAACAATTCCACTGTTCATCACTCAACGCCGTCAAGTCACGCTCGTGTCATGTTAAGTCACGCCCGTGTCGATGTCGGCACTCAACGCTTCGTCAACTGTCAACGCTGCCGACATCGAGCTGCCAGCTGTTCGGGTCATGCCCCCCTTACACGCCTGTGACATTTGTGTCACGCCCGTGTCTGCCACGTGGACCGCCCCGAAGTCAAAGCTCGCGTCAAATCCCCAGATCCAGCTCCCCGTCACGCCCTAGTCACGCCCGTGACTAACACCTGTCACGCCCGTGACTTGGGGCGTGACCGCCACATTTTCAGTCAATGTCAACTTTCCAGTCAAATCACCGATCAGCTCATGAACAGTAGTGACACGTCCCCCTGTCACGCCCTAGTCACGGGCGTGACCAACCCGAAATTTTGCCTATAAAAGGTCAGCTGCTGTATGAGATTTCTGTCCACTTTTTTGGTCCATCTTGCCTAGGGGAGGTGCTGCCCATTTGGATTCCATGCTATGTAAGGGAAATTTACCCCCCTCTCTCTCTCTCTTATCTTAGTTTAGGATGTTTGTTTTAGCTTTCCTTGTAACCTCTTTTTCATTAATACAATGTTAGTTTTTTTCTCTCTCTTATGTTGTTTGGAATCCATTGGAATGCGTCGAACTTAAGTAATTTTTCGTTCTACGTTTGTTCCTTTCATTTTATGTTTTCATATCATAACTTATATAACTCGCTTAGTTTAGGATTTTATCGCACTTTCTAGCCGTTTTAATGCCCATTTTATTTTCATATTCCGCACTTGTTTAGGTTTAGTTTTTCTTTCCTTTCCTTATTTTCATTCTTAGGGTTTATAAAAACACCTAAAAAGGTCTTTGTTTTTATTTTTCTTTAACTTAGCAGTTTTATTTTGGTAAAACTTTTTCGTTGTTTTTTCTTTATTTTCACTTTTTAGGAGTTTTTATAAAAACACAAGAATGAAAAAGTTGCTATTTCAATTTTTCGCTCACTTTGTTTTTAACTTTATTTTCAAAAACTTTTTGTCCGGTTAATTTTTATTTTCTCTTTTTATGCATTTCTACCGCATTCTAGCAGTAGAAATGCAGTTGTTTTAATTTTTCAGTCAGTTTGTTTCTCTTAAATTTTTGCATGTGTGCGTCCGTGTATGAGTTAGATTTTATTGCTTTATTTTAATTTCTGTAGAGTGTGTGCGTATGCATTTATTTCCGCCTACTCGTTAAGAGTTAAATGACGCTCTGCTTTCATTTCCTGCCTACTCGTTTGAGTAGGACTCGTCATTTTAATGCTTTCATTTTCTTCCTACTCACTTGAGTAGGAAAACTTAGAGTGCGTGCGTGTGTTTACTTTTCTATAGAGTGCGTGTGTGTTTTACTTTCAAGTAGAGTGCGTGCGTGTATGAGATAAATTTACTCCCGCCCACTCATTTGAGTCGGGACTTGCAATATTATCGCTTTCTCAATTATGTAGAGTGCGTGCGTGTAGGAGATAATTTTACCGCTTTATTTATCGCTTTCTTCAATTAAGAAGAGTGTGTGCGTGTGTGCATTTATTTCCGCCTACTCATTTGAGTAGGGCTTGCTTTATTTAATTTTCTTTATGGTTTTGAAGTGTGCGTGAGTGCCTGCATCAATTAGCCTTCAATTTATCTAATTGTCCTATTTTTCGTATTTTCTCTTATAATTGTTCAGTGCTTAATTTAACACTCACGCTTCACCTAAAAACGTAAAGCCGTCCCCATACCGATGAGTGGCTAATCTCTTTTAGCCTTCGGCATCGAAGAGCATTGGGACATATAAAATGATTTGAAATAATTAAAAAACTTTATTTTTATTTTAATTTAAGGACTTAAGGTTTACCCCGGGTTAACGACGCATAGGACCACATAATCGATGTGTGGGCTCTATTTCCGTTATCCATACGCGACGCCGAGAGGCTGCATGTATGGACCGATCCCCCTTGGGTAAAGAGAACTGCGTACGCCCCCTCGAAAGAGGAGAAGCGTAGTTCTGCCGGATTGGGTTCCCCACCCAATAGCGGGGTTCTTAGCGTAAAGCGGGCATTAAGAGGAATCCTTCGTCGGTCTAACGATCGGTCGAATAGTCTTAATGTTTAGGTGAGCAATATTCCTAGAGATAAGTGCGCTCATATTTTTGAAACCCCACGGCCAAGTGCCGAGCGTTAACCCGTTATCGAACTAACTTAGCAAAATTCTGCTCTCTTTCTTTCCGTTTTGATTAAACTAAAAAAATCCCACCTTACTGTTAGTAAGATAATAGTGTTCCTGGAAGATTAGATATAATCAACGCGTCCCCGAGAATAATACGACCTCGGTATTTTCCCGAATACCGAGTACTACTTGCGATAGGTGCACTTGCCTCCTCTCGTTAGAAAACTCGATCTTCTAACCGGCCCGCGGAATTTGACCATTTCGAACCAACGACAGTCGGTCTCTGTTTCGCGGCCATCAACGCCGCGTTGAGTGAGCTCCACTCACTCAATGCCAAAAGACTTAGCCGCAAAAACTCACTGGACGACGACGTTGAGTGAGTTCAGCTCATTCAACTCTGTCAACGCTAACAGCCGAAGGCGTTGAGTGACTTCACCATACTCAACGCTTTTGACTCAGAAGAAAAATATCATCGGACTAGATGGCGTTGAGTGAGCTCAACTCAATCAACACCAAAAGACTTAGAAAAAAAATAATCCCTGACTCGACGGCGTTGAGTGAGCTTAACTCACTCAATGCCAAAGGTCTAGCAAGACAGCGTTGAGTGAGCGCAACTCACTCAACGCCAAAGGCAGATGGTGTTGAGTGTGCTCAACTCACTAAAAGCCAAAAGACTTACAAAAAGTCTCTAGTAAAACGGCGTTAAGTGAGCACAACTCACTCAATGCCAAAGGCAGACGGCGTTGAGTGAGCTCAACTCACTCAACGCTATCAACTCTTTTGGACTTAGACTCCAGACCAAACAGCTAGGCGTTGAGTGTGTCCACCACACTCAATGCTTTTACACTTACCCTACAAAATGAACTTTGCCCTAATCTAACACTCAACGCCTGCTCACAAAGAGTTGGCAAAAATAATTTCTACCCCTCCTACCCGGCTACAGCTACCACACACTCTGGGCCTAAACTAACCAGCTAAGATTCTACCTCCAGCAACTGACCTGGACAAAAAACAATAAGTAAGGATTGAGAATAACTAAAATCTGGACAAGATTGATATTGAACTTGCTCGGGACAAAGACTGCAGCAGCCTTAGCTTCTAGGATAGAAAAGTAAAGCTACTCCAAACAAACAAATAATAGATAAAACCAATAAGATCAAGCTTGGCGAGGGCAAAGAGCATCACTTGCCTCTACCTCCAGGAAACAACATCCAAGACTTCCCACTCGGCACCGGCGGCAAGATCGGCCACCTAAGAAGAAATCTGAAGCTTTAGAGGGAAGATTAACAAACACGAAAATACCCGTAGCTTACAAAGACAACTCTAGAAAAAGAAATACTTACATAAGGAGGAAGATCCGGGTGAGAGAAGTCCAGATCAGCCCTTACCCGAGAAAAATAAGCTCTAGATTGCAAGAAATCACCGGCCGGAGCTCAAGCTTTTCCGTCGCCCGTATCATTCCACTGGAAGCTATCCGTCGGGTTTGTTGAAGAGGAACAGGGATAAGACCAAGATATACTTTACATAAATATATATTATAATATTGTTATAGTATAGCCACACCCAGCCACTAAACTATTATACATGATATAATATTATCTCTGAGAATATAATATTATAAAGCAGCCACTGTATATATATGTACATATATATACATATAGAAAATTCAAGCTAACAAGCTAACAACATGTAGCCAAGCAAAACCGGCCACTCATATCATTATATCAACCAATTAAATAACACGCCAAAACGACGTGAAAAACAAACATTCTCGAAATTTGACGAAATTCACACCGTAGCTAAATACCCATGCTACGAATCTAATGGCGAAGTCGAAATCATAATCCAACAAACAAAACTCGGGCTAACACTTCCTGAAGCCAAAACACAAGCATTCCCAGAGAGGCTCCACCGAGTCACACAAACAGACTCCGGCTTGCCAGGGAACCTTGCAAACAGGCTACAAAAAAGGCCACTCAGAGAGCCTAAAGAGCTAAGACCACGCTCTAACAACGGCAATGGTCGAATGTGCCAACATTACGCTAAAAAATGATTAAACAATCTTAGAAAAACCAGGGGCGTTACAGTCACTCCCCCTAAAGAAAGTTTCGCCCTGAAACTTTATGCACAACACTTCTACCATAGAAGGGACATAACAAACCAAGAGTTAAACAAAAGAATGCATACTAAGCGAACTCAGGGAAACAGTTGATGGTAAGCCTCCCTCATAGACAACTCCAATTCCCAAGTCGCGTTTTCCACATCTTTGTTCCTCCACAAAACTTTAACCATTGGAATGCTCTTCCTCCGCAACATCAGATCTTGCATATCCAAAATACGGACAAACATCTCCACATAAGAAATATTTCTCTCTAACTGAGGCACAGAATTCAAAACTTACCTGTCGCTCAGCACACACTTCCGCAGCTAGTTAACGTGGAAAACATCATGTACGCCAGGAAAGTTCGCGGGCAAATCCAGCCTATAAGTTGCCACACCAATCCGCTCAATGATCATAAATGGCCCCATATACCTTGGGTACAACTTCAGTTTCTAACCAAACCTCTTGATTCCAATCATCGGGGAAACCTTTAGAAATACCAAGTCCCCTACAGAGAAATCCAAATCAGATCTATGCCGGTTGGTGTTCTTCTCATATCGCTCCTAGTCTATCTGAAGCTTCTCCCGAATAATTTTCACAGGAGTTTCAATCTGTTCGAGCGAATCCAGACCCAACAAAGGTCTCTTGCCAACCTCAGCCCAAAATATGGGAGTCCTGCAGTGCCTCCCATACAGAGCTTCGAAAGGAGCCATTTGCAAGCTTTCTTGGTAACTGTTATTATAAGCAAACTCCATAAGCCTCAAACGCTCATCCCACGCACCTCCGTGGTCTAAAATATAGCATCTGATCATGTCCTCCACTATCTGATTAACTCGCTCTGTCTGACCATTGGTCTGCGGGTGGTATTTGGTAGAATACCTCAAATCCGTACCCAAACCTTCTTGCTAACTCTTACATAGGCGAGATGTAAACCGGGAGTCTCAGTCTTAAATAATGCTGACCGGAACACCATGCAATCGGATGACTTCATTCAAATACAGCTCAGCTATTTTCTTCATTGGATAGTCGATCTTATAAGGTATGAAGTGAGCACACTTCGTTAATCTATCCACAATCACCCAAACTGAATAATATCCTCTAGGATGTCTCGGTAAAACCGTGATGAAATCCATCGAAATGCTCTCCCACTTCCAAGTCGGAATATCTAACGGAGTCAACTTGCCACCTGACCTTCCATGATTGGCCTTAACACGCTTGCAAGTATAGCACTCAGAAACAAACCTGGATATTCTCCCTTCATCCCATACCACCTGGCAATTTGCTTTAAGTCATGATACATCTTGGTAGATCCTGGATGGTAGGCAACACTAGAACTATGCGCTTCTTTGCACAACATAACTCGGATATCCATAACAGCGGGGATATAAAATCTGTCGCGGTACTTAAAAGTACCCGTATAATCAATCGAGAAATCTGATAACTCCCCTTTCTTAGCCCTAAGATATAAATGCAGTAGATCTGGATCATCTTTCTGATGTAACCTCGTAAGCGCAATCCAAGAAGGCTCTGCTACTACCAAACTACTCTGCAAGTGGCAGCTCCCACAAAAATATCCATCAAAAGAAATTCTTCCACTAATAGCTCGGCGGACAGATTAAAAATCTTCCCTATCTTCCGACTTAGGGCATTGGCCACCACATTAGCCTTGACCAGATGGTTCTAGATCTCAACATCGTAGTCGGCAACATACTCCAACCATCGCTACTAGCATAGATTAAATTCCTTATGGGTGAAAACGGTGTTGAGTGAGCTCAACTCACTCAATGCTGTCAACACTTTTGGACTTAGAATCCAGACCAAATAGCTAGGCATTGAGTGTGTCCACCACTCTCAACGCTTTTAAACTTAGCCTACAAAATGACCTTTTGCCCTAAGCTAACACTCAATGCCTGCTCACAGAGAGTTGACAAAAATAATTTCTACCCCTCCTACCCAGCTACAGCTACCACACACTCTGGGCCTAAACCAACAAGCTAAGATTCTACCTCCAGTAACCGACCTGGACAACAAACGGCAAGTAAGGAGAGATAATAACTTAAATCTGGATAAGATTTATATTGGACTTGCTCGGGAAAAAGACTGCAGCAGCCCTAGCTTCTAAGAGAGAAAAGTAAATCTACTTCAAACAAACAAAAAACAGATAATACTAATAAGATTACGCTCTGCAAGGGCAAAGAGCATCCCTTGCCTCTACCTCCAGGAAACTACAGCCAAGACTTCCCACTTGGCACCTGCGGAAGATCAGCCACCGAAGAGGAGTCCTTGGGACACGCCCGTGTCCCAGACCGTATCACCTATCCTAACACCCCAAATTCCAATTTGGAGTTTAGGCTAGGTGACACGGTCTGGGACACGGGCGTGTCCAGATCATGGTACTCAATTGGGTCGAGTAGTACTTTGGTCCTGGGCTATCCGAAGCTTCTCCCGAATAAGTTTCGCAGCAGTTTCCATCTCTTCAAGCGCATCCAGACCCAACAAAGGTCTCTCGCCAACCTCAGCCCAAAATAAGGTAGTCTTGCAGTGCCTCCCATACAGAGCTTCGAAAGGAGCCATTTGCAAGCTTTCTTGGTAACTGTTATTATAAGCAAACTCCGTAAGCCTCAAACGCTCATCCCACGCACCTTTGTGGTCTAAAATGTAGCATCTGATCATGTGATCGACTATCTGATTAACTCACTCTATCTGACCATTGGTCTGCGGGTGGTATTTGGAAGAATACCTACAATTCGTACCCCAACCTTCTTGCTTACTCTTACATAGGCGAGATGTAAACCGGGAGTCCCAGTCTTAAATAATGCTGACCGGAACACCATGTAATCGGATGACTTCATTCAAATACAGATCAGCTATTTTCTTCATCGGATAGTCGATCTTATAAGGTATAAAGTGAGCACACTTCGTTAATCTGTCCACAATCACCCAAACTGAATCATATCCTCTAGGAGATCTCGGTAAACCCGTGATGAAATCCATCGAAATGATCTCCCACTTCCAAGTTGGAATCTCCAACGGACTCAACTTGCCACCCGACCTTCCATGATCGACCTTAACACGCTTGCAAGTATAGCACTCAGAAACAAACCTGGCAATGTCTCCCTTCATCCCATACCACCAGGCAATTTGCTTTAAGTGATGATACATCTCTGTAGATCCTGGATGGTAGGCAACACTAGAAATATGCGCTTCTCTGCACAACATAACTCGGATATCCATAACAGCGGTGATATAAAATTTTTCGTGGTACTTCAAAGTACCTGTATCATTAATCGAGAAATCTGATAACTCCCCTTTCTTAGCCCTAAGATATAAATGCAGCATATCTGGATCATCTTTTTGATGTAACCTCGTAAGCGCAATCCAAGATGGATCTGCTACTACCAAACTACTATGTAAGTGGCAGCTCCCACAAAAATATCCATCAAAAGAAATTCTTCTATTAATAGCTCGGTGGAGAGATTAAAAATAATCCTTGTCTTCCGACTGAGGGCATCGGCCACCACGTTAGCCTTGACCAGATGGTTCTGCATCTTAACATCGTATTCGGCAACATACTCCAACCATCGCCACTGGCGCAGATTCAATTCCTTAGGGGTGAAGATGGAGTTGAGTGAGCTCAACTCACTCAATGCTGTCAACGCTTTTGGACTTAGACTCCAGACAAAATAGCTAGGTGTTGAGTGTGTCCACCACACTCAACGCTTTTAAATTTAGACTACAAAATGACCTTCTGCCCTAAGCTAACACTCAATGCCTGCTCACAGAGAGTTGACAAAAATAATTTCTACCCCTCCTACCCGGCTACAGCTACCACACACTCTGGGCCTAAACCAACCAGCTAAGATTCTACCTCCAGTAACTAACCTTGAAAACAAACAGCAAGTAAGGAGAGATAATAACTTAAATCTGGACAAGATTGATATTGAACTTGCTCGGGACAAAGACTGCAGCAGCCCTAGCTTCTAGGAGAGAAATTAAAGCTACTCCAAACACACAAAAAACAGATAAAAGTAATAAGATCAAGCTTGGCAAGGGCAAAGAGCATCACATGCCTCTACTTCCAGGAAACAACAGCCAAGACTTCCCACTCGGCACCGGCGGAAGATCGGCCACCTAAGAGGAAATGTTAAGCTTTAGAGGGAAGATGAGAAAACTCGAAAAAACCCTAGCTTACAAAGACAACTCTAGAATAAGAAATACTTAGCTAGGGAGGAAGATCCGGGTGAGAGCAGTCCGGATCTGCCCTTACTCGAGAAAAACAAGCTTTAGATTGCAAGAAATCACCGGCCGGAGCTCAATCTTTTCCATCGCCCGTCTCCTTCCGCTGGAAGCTATCCGTCGGGCTTAGGGAAGAGGAATAGGGATAAGACCAAGATATGCTTTACATAAATATCTATTATAATATTATTATAGTACAGCCACACCCAGACATTAAACTATTATACATGATATAATATAATCTCAAAGAATATAATATTATAAAGCAGCCACTATATATATATATATACATATATATACATATAGAAAATTCAATCTAACAAGCTAACAACATGTATCCAAGCAAAACCGGCCACTGATATCATTATATCATCCAATTAAATAACACGCCAAAATGACGTGAAAAACAAACGTTCTCGGAATTTAACGAAATTCACATCGTAGCTAAATACCCATGCTACGAATTTAGTGGTGAAGTCGGAATCGTCACCCGACAAACAAAACACGGGCTAAAACTTCCCGAAGCCAAAACACAAGCATTCCTTGAGAGAATCCACCGAGTCACCAAAACAGACTCCGACTCGCTAGGGAACCTTGCAAACAGGCTACAAAACAAGCCACTCAGAGAGCCTAAAGAGCTAAGACCACGCTCTAACAACGGTAAGGGCCGAAAATGCGCAAACGTAATGCCAAACAAATATTAAACAATCAAAGAAAAGCCGGGGGCGTTACACCGTGTGCCACACTCAACACCGTCGGTTACCAACCTGAGCAGGACACAGCCACGGACATGCCCATGTCCTTGTCTGTGTCACCTATCGATGTTCGTCGACTGTACTTTGTCGAGAACTCGACACACATAGTGGAGGACACGCCGTGGGACACGCCCGTTTCCCAGGCTGCGTGCCTCACTCGAGACACACTCAAGCCCCACTCGAGTACTACTCGACCAGCTTGAGTACGCTGATCTTGACATGCCATGGGACACGCCCGTGTCCCAGACCATGTCACCTAGCCTAAACTCCAAATTGGAATTTGGGGTGTTACAACCCTCCCCTCCTTACAAAAAATTTTGTCTTGAAATTTGCTCACAGTAAGGAAACCCAACAAGCACAATGTTATAACTTCAAAATGACCGTTATAATAAAAGTCGCACTTTACAACAGTTCAAACAAACAACTCATGAAAATCAGCTTGCTTGGTCTGCTCCCACTCCCATGTTAGCTCCTCACATCCACAATTATCCAACCGAACTTTTACCATACCTATTGTTTTGTTCCGCAACTATTTATCGGCTCAATCTTCGATCCGAATGGGTCTAACCTTTGTCGTTAGCCAATATTCGGCCGGAACGCGATCATTCTCAATCACTCTAGCTGGATCCTTTATGGCTTTTTGAAGCATTGAGATGTGGAACACATCATGCAAGCCAGTCAGTTCTGCCGAAAGAGCTTGCCAATAGGAAGTTTCCCCAACTCGCTCCACCACTTCAAACGTACCAAGATATCTCGGACTTAGCTTTTTCAACCGCCAAATCCTGGACACGCCTTTGAAGGGTTTGATCTTCAAATATACCCAATCATCCACCGCAAACTCCACGTTCTGATGCTTTGCGTTGTAGTATTTTGCTTTCCTATCCTTGGCTATGAATAGCCTCTCTCGAATAGAGTGTATCGTCGAAGTAGCTTCATCGACATCCTTGCACGGATAAACTTTTGATTCACCTGCTTCCGCCCAAGCTAGCGGTGTACGACATTTCCGACCATACAAAGCTTCATACGGAGCTATACCATTGCTCGCTTGGTAGCTATTATTGTAGGAAAACTCCACCATATATAGATGATCTTCCCATCTCTTATGAAAATCCAGGGCGCACATTCAGATAATATCCTCCATTATCCTGTTAGTCAGCTCAATCTGGCCATCTATTTGGGGATGAAAGGCCGCACTGAATGCTAACTTTGTTCCCAAAAGCGGATGGATTAGCCTCCAATCATTCGATGTGAATCGCCCATCACAGTCACTTACGATGCTTTGAGGAACACCATGCAATCGAACAATCTGTTCCACATAATGTTTTGCCAAGGTTTCCACTAAATCATCCATCTTATTCGGTAGGAAGTGAGCCACTTTTGTCAACCGGTATACAATCACACTGATTGAATCATTCCCGCATTGAGATCACGGCAACCTGTGTACGAAATCCATTGATATATCATCAAACTTCCACTCCGGAATAGGTAATGACTTCAGGAAACCACCAGGCTTCTGACATTCCGCTTTTACCAACGCACAAGTTTGACACTTAGCCACATAATGTGCTATGTCTTTCTTTAGTCCTGCCCAACAGAATAACTTCTTCATATCCTTGTACATCTTTGTTCTCCTAGGGTGAATTAGTACTTTTCAAAGTGAGCTTCATACATCAACTCTTCTCTCAACTTACCCATACTTGGGATGCACAACCGGCCATCTTTTTGTAACAAGCCGTCATCCCAGGAGTATTTGTCCTCTAACCCATCCCTTGGATAATGTTTGGGACTTTCATCAAGCTCCGTTGATTGCCAAACCCTGTCTGCAAGATCATACTGTACCTTCGTCCAGTTCAAGCATGCATCGGCTAAGGAATTCTTATCAACACAAGAAATCTCTAATGCTTCCAACTCCTGGATGAGACGCTCATCATGCATCGGAAACCAACTTGCCCACACCGGAGTCCTATGACTCTACACATCAGTGAACACATTTACCTTCTCGGGAGTATAGTGAATATCAAAGGTTTAGTCTCCAAGGAACTCCATCCACCCTCATTGTCGCATATTCAGATCTTTCTGATCCAACAGATACTTAAGGTGTTTATGATCTGTATAGATATCCACCTTTACGCCGTATAGATAGTGCCGCCACAATTTCAGCGCAAAGATCACCGCCGACATCTCCAAGTCGTGGATGGGATAATTTCGTTCATGCACTTAAACCTGGCGTGAGCCATAGGCAATCACTTTACCAAACTGCAGAAGAACGCAGCCTAAGCTACTCCCTGAAGCATCACTGTAGATCTCATAGCCATCTGTACTACATGGCGATGTCAACACAGGCTCTGTGGTCAAATGAATCTTCAGCACTTCAAAAGCTCGCACGCACTCCGGCGTCAAAACGAACATCTGATCCTTTCTCGTCAAAATGGTCAGAGGCAAAGCAATCCGTGAGAAGTTTTCCAGAAACTGTATGTAGTAGCCTGCCAGTCAAAGGAAACTCCTGACGTCAGCCACTGAAGACATCACTGGACACTCTCGGATGGCACTTATCTTTGACGGATCCACTGCTATGCCCTCTCCACTTACCACGTGGCCAAGAAAAGCCACCGATGATAGCCAAAACTCACACTTTGAGAAATTTGCATAGAGCTTATTCCTCCACAAGGTATGCAACGCCAACCGTAAATGTTTTGCATGATCGGGTTCCGACTACGAGTACACTAAGATATAATCGATGAAGACAATCACAAACAGATCCAAGTACTCTCGGAATGTTCGGTGCATAAGATTCATGAATACCAAAGGCGCATTACATAAGCCAAACATCATTACGGTGAACTCATAATGCCCGTAGCGTGTTCCAAATGCTTTCTTGGGAATGTCAACTTCCTAAATCGTAAGCTGGTAATATCCAAATTGTAAATCCAATTTGGAATAGACGGTTTATCCCACTAGCTGATCAAAAAAGTCATCTATACGTGGAATCAGATACTTGTTTTTCTCCGTCAACTTTTCAACTCATGATAGTTAATACATAACCGTAAACTACCGTCCTTCTTTTTCGTAAATAGAATAGGCCCGCTCCAAGTTGACATACTTGGGCGTATGTATCCCTGTTCCAGTAACTCTTGCAATTGAACCTTTAGTTCTACCATTTCCTTTGGTGCTACGCGATATGGTGAGAGGGACACAAGTTTTGCACCTAGCACCAACTTAATCGTGAAGTCGATCTCTCGCTTGGGTGGTAACCCAGGAAGATCCTTAGGAAATACATCATCAAACTCCGACAAAATCGGAACATCGCTCACACTGGCCTTTGGCTTAACATCCTGAATAAGAGTGAAGAACAAAGCCGCGCCCTTCCGAACAACATTGATGACTTGGAGAGCAGACACCAAGATCCTGCCTACTCCTCGCATACCAACGAACTTAGTCTCAATCTCGGTATTTGATGTGTTGAACAGCAAGTGTACCGATCGCACAAGTAATATAAAATGTGTGGCTTTCCCAAGTATCGTTCTCTTCAAGGAACACAGTAAGGGGGGATTTAATATCGAGGAGGACATGAGATTAAAGTCCTTAGGTTAGTGTTAATGATGGGAGTTTTTATGGTTGCGAAAAAACAAAGCAAAACACTAACAACTACTCCTATGCAATGTCGTTATGCAAGGCTTTGCTAGGCGGGATGGAAGACTAGTCGGGCCGCTATGCACCAAATCGCTAGGCGGATGGGCGAGTAGGGAAGAGTAAGAACCAAACAAACCAAGGACTATTAGGGTCATAAGCACCTCTTTGCTACGCACGCTTCTAATAATTGCTAGAATGATAAGAACAGATGGATGGCAGATGGACAATATGGGTGTACCTCAAGAAAATAAAGAAAACATACAATCACATAGACATGATTACACATAAATGTTTGTTACAATAAGTACACTTCATCTAATGTAAGAGATTAACTACGCTAACAACATCAAAAGAGATAAAGTGTGCGAAATAGACAGGATCCGATGTCTTGCCGAGGATTAACGGTTGGAGTTGTCGGGTTGTCAATCCATGTCCAAGCTCAGTCCTTAACTGCGTCTGGGGTAGAGGACACTATCACTCTCTCCCAATGATCACGTCTTCTTCGTGTCACGAGCCGACGGAGGATGGCAGAAATTCTCCTAGATTGATGGAGAAAGCTCGGTTGAATCTCTTCTTGAAGCTCAAGGATGAAGGAAGAGGCCGAAAGGAAGCTCTGGCTTCGATTTTGCATTGAATGCTTTCCTGGATGTCCTCTCCTAGGTGGAACGGAGGATTTCGCCCTAAAATTTGTGGTAGAAGAAGCTCTGTCCAAAAGTCCCTATGGTAGGAAAAAATCTGCGGCTTAAATAGAAAAAGTCAGAAAATTGGTCACACACGGTCTGGCGCACGTTCGTGCGTGAACCATGCAAAATACGCGGACATAAAGAGCTTGCAGAAGAGAGGCATTGACGGGTGAGTTTTACTCGCGTACAGGCAATTCCGCCCGTGCGTGAAGGAAGTAGCACGGGTAAACACATAACGCGGGAAAAACGAAGCAAGCAGGGGAACCGTGCGTTTTACTCACGCACGGGCGCTGCCGCCCGTGCGTGCACAAAACACACGATTAACCCCAGAACGCTGGGAAGCTAGGAAAAGGTGCAAGCTGTGCGATACCTTCTCGCACGGTTTGGCCTAAACTTTGCGGGAACAAATCGCACAGGCAGAAGCAGAAGTCCCCAGAATGCTGCATAAAATGCACGATTGCACTGAAACTGTGCGCGAAGAAAATGCTCGACCGTGCGTTTATACATGAGACAATCTGTAGGCTTGGCTTTCTGACCACCTGCACAGCAAACCTCACAATGGGGGCACAAGCCACCAACATACATAATAGAAAGAAAAAAAAACTAAAAGAGAGACTTGGGGAGCACCATGTGCTTACCCCCAACAGAATAGTGCGCAATTGCACACCACAACGAGCCAAAATGTGCACTTCATGTGGAAATAAAGCTAGAAAAAATATGAATGATATAAAACTAAATGTGAAGTGCAAACGCGTGAAAACAAACCCACATGAGTAAGAAAAACCCTATATAAATCGGACTCATCACACCCCAAGACTTACTTATTTGCGCGTCCCGAGCAAATAAAATCTATGCAGATAGGGAAAATGATTTAGCTAACAAGAAAATTGCAATACGGAGTACCATGCAAAGTCCCATGCTAATACGCGTATAAATATAATAGAAGAAATTTCTAAGTATACAAAATAGTTTATGATTTTCACAATGCGTATCAAAATTTTATAATTACTCAAAAATGGAATCACGGTGAATCATCCGGGCACACATAGGAAGAAAGTAGGCAGGCCACGAAGGTGAGCTTTGCCAAAGACCAGGGCTCAGGATCATCTCCAAATGAATACACCAATGTCGGAGACCATATGCTTACCCATTCACATTCTCTTCGCGGCACTAGTTCGACCCAAGCATGAATCCGTAGGACTTTAGCATAATCGTGGGGCTTGGGTTACGTCGAGGTAAACAAAGATAAACAGGAAGGCTAGGCACCTAACCAAAATTAGTTATCAGAAAAAGAGAATCCATCCGCTAATCTAAAATACATGTGGGTACACCACACCCCCAAACTTAACTTTTAAAATATGGGAATGTGCACCGCCTACTCCAAATATAATCACACCTCCAAAAGGATTTTAAATCAAACTTTTTCTTTTCACTTTTCTTTTTCACATAATTTTTTTTTAATCTTTCTATTACTACAATTTCAGCAAATATAAACCTTGGAGCACATCCACATATTAACATGTAATATCACCACATAAACACCAAAAAATTATAATATAAAACACTAAAGCTCGACTTGGGTGTGCGACTAGGATCGGCTATAAGGCTTTGGTGAAATAATTGTAATGCCCCTGGTTTTTCTGTGATTGTTTAATATTTGTTTGCAATTACGTTGGCACATTTTCGGCCTTTGCTATTGTTAGAGCATGGTATTAGCTCTTTTGGTTCTCTGAGTGCCTTGTTTTGTAGCCTGTTTGCAAGGTTCCATAGCGAGCCAGAGTATGTTTTGGTGACTCGGTGGTGCCTCTCCGAGAATGCTTGTATTTTGGCTTCGAGAAGTACAGCCCAAGTTTTGTATATCAGATGATGATTCCGACTTCGCCACAAGATTCATAGCATGAGTATTTAACTACGGTGCGAATTTCGTCGGATTTTTAGGTTGTTCGGTTTTCCCGTCGTTTTGGAGTTTTATTTTAATTAACTGATATAAAGTTATATCATGTCAATTTGTGGTGTTGTGTTGCTGAATTTTATTATTATAATAGTCGTTGGGTGTGGCTGAGTATTAGTATAATACTTATAATAGTGGCTGTTATTATAATAATAGATATTATAAGTAAAGCATATCTTGGTCTTATCCCCATTCATCTTCCCCAAAAAGGACGGCTAACTTCCTTTGGAAGGAGACGGGCGACGGAAAAGCCTGGAGCTTCTGGCCGCCGATTTCATGCTAGTTAGAGCCCGGATTTCTCATTTGAAGGCAGATATGGACTGCTCTCGCCCGAATCTACCTCCCTAGGGTAACTATTTCAAGTGTTTGGTTTGTCTTTGTAGCTAGGGTTTTGCGGGTTAGCTTGTCTTCCCTCTTAAAGCTTCAGATTTCATGGCTAGGTATTTTTGCTGCCTGATCCAAGAGAAGGAAAGGAGCTGGGCGAGATTTTTTTTTCTAGAATTGAGGCAAGTGGTGTTTTTCCCATCCTTGCCAAGTAGTTTCTTGTTTTCCTTGTAGCATTTACTGCCATAAATTAAGCTTGTTGTAGGTTTTGGCCAGATTTAGCTTGCTGTAGGTAGAAAATGTCTAATTGGGTTTGTTTTGGTATGACTCTGGCTAGATAGGATGGGTTAAGTCTGTATCAGAATAGGTAGCAATAGCAGGTTTTCATTCCAAGGTAATATTTTTATTTTGGGCTAGTTGTTTAAGTCTAGCATGGTCGGTTTGAGTAGGTAAATATTTCTTAAGGTCTTTGTCCCTTGGTGTCGAGTGTATCTTAGATCATAAGTCCATTTTGTAGGATAAGTGTAAAAGCATTGAGTGTGGTGGACACACACAATGCCTAGCTATTTTGTTCTAGAGTCTAAGTAAAATTTGTTAACAACGTTGAGTGAGGTGAGCTCAATAAACGCCGTCTGCCTTAGTTATTTTTCTAAGTGTTTTCGCATTGAGTGAGTTGAGGTCACTCAACGCTGTCTTGCCAGAGACTTTTTGAAAGACTTTTGGCGTTGAGAGAGTTTAGCTCACTCAACGCCGTCTTGCCCGAGACTTTTTCTAAGTCTTTTGGCGTTGAGTGAGTTGAGCTCACTCAACGCCATCTTACCAGAGACTTTTTCTTTTAAGTCTTTTGGCATTGAGTGACTGAGCTCACTCAACGCCGTCTTGCAAGAGACTTTTTCATATATGTCTTTTTGCGTTGAGTAAGTTCAGCTCACTCAACGGCGTCTAGTCAGGATATTTTTCTAAGTCTTTTGTCGTTGGGTGAGTTGAGCTCACTCAATGTCATCTAGTTCGACAATTGTTTTCTTAGTCAAAAGCGTTGAGTGTGGTGAAGTCAATGAACGTCGTTGGTAGTTTAGCATTGACTGCGTTGAGTGAGCTGGACTCACTCAACGTCGTCGTCTAGTGAGATTTTGCGGCTAAGTCTTTTGGCATTGAGTGAGTGGAGCTCACTCAGAGCGGCATCGAGTGGACTCGATGTCTTCCCTACTTAGTGATTGGCGTTGAGTGAGTGGTACTTACTCAACGCGGCGTCGAGTGGACACGACGCTTTTTACTTGGGTTGTTGTTTTTCTCCCGAGTTGGTTACTATGCGTTTTATTTCGGTTTGATGATGTTTTTCTGCTGGTTTTGAAAGCCGAATCGTGAATTATGGCAGGTGGTTTTTTTTGGTAGCTCTATAAGGGATAGTTTTGGTGTAGAGCCGTGGTCACCTCCATTTTGGCCCCGATTTGGGCTGGTTGTGTTGGTGTGTTGGACCCTAGGGATGCCACCGTTGTACCCTTGAGAATTTTGGATATGGTTGTTTGAATGCAGACTATTTTTTGTCACCAACCAAGATCCATTGTTTTACAACTGCTAATAAATCTCAAGTTAGGCCTGTTAGTTCCTTTCCCTTTTAAATTGTTATTTTGGCATATGTTTGCCTTGTTGTTGCTGTAGTTTTTTAGCAGGGCATATTGCAAATTTCTTGCACTTGGTGTGCTTTGATTATTCTTTGGACAGTGTCTTTCCTTTGCTGTCTCGTTAATTCCCTTTTGCTAAGTTTGATAGCTTTCTATTGTAAGGGTTTGGTAAACCCCTTCCTTGTTAATTTCTTATGTCTTAATGCTTAATTTCTATTTGATTATATTCTTGTTGAGGTGTTCTTTCTTTGAATGCCTCAGGTTCATAGCAGTAGCCGGTTGAGCGGCTAGTTTTCTTTTGGGGGATTGCTAGTAATCTCCTCGGTTGTTGAGATTCCTCTTCCTCAGTTTGTGAGGTAGATCTTTTCTTATTTCCTTCTGTATAGACATGCATACTCACCAGTGGGTTCGTGTCAGGTTGTTGATGCCCGCTGGGGGTTTTCTTTGGTGATGCTAAGTATGTGACTTAAACTATTATTTTTGCCTTTATGAAGGTTATTTACTTGCTCTCTGGGCATGTTTTACGCTGGAATGCATGCTAGGTATTTTAACTCGTAAAGGCATTACTATATGTACTTCATATATGCCATATTTCTAAACCTAAAATGCTATTTTCCAAAGTAACGTAAAGACTATTTTCATATTATACTAAATTTAGAGTCCTACATTTCATGCGTTGTCCTTTAAGGACGTTTACGAACATGTAGGATGTCAAATCACCTTAACCAACGAATTTTCTGCAGCGTATAAATATATTCTTACTTATGGACTAGTTGATCCACTGTGCCGAGGGATACGACCATCCATCTAATTTGAAAAATGTCCTTCATAATAACTTATGATTTCTGTATAACTTGTTTAAGTTGGTGTCATGCCTGAGCGTCTGTAGTTTTCCCCTGCATGGTATGGAATCACGACACATATTTTCTCTTACTCTGATACAATTTTTTTGCTGAGAAAATGTGGGTCATGATAGTTGGTATCAGAGGGAGGTTTCTTGATAATTGGTCGGGAAACCTTCCCTTATTAGTGTTAGTTGTTTAGTTTCATATCATACACACACTGATGTGTCATCAGTAAGTCTTGGCTAAAGCATGAGCACTACACTCATAAGCATGATTAGAAGTATACGTGGCATGTTATGTAGTATGGGATGCATAATATGTTTTTGTATATGGATCCACCATAAGTGGCAACATATGAGGGTTATGTAGTATTAGATGCATAACCTCACCACATGAATGCCCATTAGTATGTTTTCTCTTTTCATTGCATGCAATGTTATGTAGTATGGGATGCATAACATTGCATGTGTACGCCGCTCAGAACATGAACTAGGGACTTTTATAGAATGCATAACACAACATGCATAGCATAACATATCATAAGCACAACATGCCAAGCTAAAGATGCATATGATGACATATGTACAAACATTGTTTTGAGTCAAAAGGAAGGTAAATTCATGCATTAATGGTCTAAGAACATGAGTTAGTGTGATGATGGTGAATCATCCTAGGTTAAGCATAACATCATTATTGAAAAACCCAGAGCAAGTTAGAAGTTGAAGCTCATACTTAAGTATGTTTTGTTTGTACTAAGTTGTCTTGTCCTTACAGTTGGGCTAGGTTCTGACAATTTGTTTGTATGTTAATAGAATGTCTAGGAATCCTTCAACAAGGTTGACTCCCCAATATGAGGTCGAGTCTTCAGGTTCGCAAAAAAAAAGCGATGATAGAGAGTCTGTGATAGAGCAATGAGGCCTTGTCAAGGCAGATGGTTGATGTGCAGTCCCAGATCCAGTCTCTGTTATAAGTTGTGTTCGGGCTATCTCCGAGAGTTTAGGACCCTCCTGTGGGTCCAGCTGTTCCTGCCCCTCCTACTCCTCTGGTGCCTGTGGTTGTGATTCCACCAGAGATGACGTTTATCTAACAGTTTCAGCGACTCGGGCCTCCTACTTATGATGGAAAGGAAGATTTTATGATCTTGGATGATTGGCTTATATCGATCGAGGAGATGTTTTCCTACTCCAGAGTTACTGATGATCAGAGAGTGATGATCGTCGCCTATCAGCTCAAAGGGTTAGCAAAAATTTGGTGGATAAGGGAGAAGGAGAGTATGAAAGAAGGATGCACTTGGGAATCTTTTAGGAGATGCTACAAGGAAAGTTTCTACCCTCGGTCGAGCGAGACCGTCTGATGAATGACTTCTTATATTTAAAGCAGAGGCAACTCACAATCAGTGTATATGATATCGAATTTAGCAAATTAAGCCGGTTCTCTCCTGGATTGGTGAGTATTGAAGCGGATGGAGTTAAACGATTTCTAGGTGGTCTAAGAAGTGACATCCAACAGCTAGTCGGTGCTCATGGAGCAGTGAGTTATACCGGTGTGGTGGAAGCTACCTTGAAGATCGAGGTAATCAAAAATGCTAAGAATAGAGGCCAGCAAATGAGAGGGGAAAAAGGGAAATCCATTGAAGGTAAGGGTACCCAGCCATTCGGTGCTACATCAAGAAAGAAGGGTAAGGAAGTGTGTAGCTTTTATGGCCAGCAGGGCCACCCCTTTGAGAGATGTTACAAAAGGGTATGAGCTCAGAAGAAAGAGTAGGTTCTTGAGATACAAGGTATTTCCGGGAAAGATTTAGTCTGTTCTGCAAGCAAACGGGTAGGGCATGATGTTGCCCATTACTGGGGAAAGAATAAGACAAAATGCTCTTTTCTTTGTGGTCAAGAAGTAATATCAAGGCTCAGTTCCCGCAGCTCCATCCTGTGCTACAACAAGTCCAACTTCAGGCATTACCACTGATGGGCCAAAACCCAAACAGGCAAGCGTACTTGTCGAATCGTAGTATCAAGGTCGTATTTAAAACTCGGGGCAGGCAAGTACTATTACTCACAACGAACTTATTATCCTACCGAACGATTAATGAGTTTGAAAATTAAAATACACTAAACTTAATTAAAAGAGAAAATAAACTATTGCGAGAAAAGTGCTCGATCGACGATTCACTTTGAAACAAAATAAGGAATAAATGAGTTTAGCATTTGTAAATCTATTAAGACCGTGAAGGATCCGATATTAGGAAGTAATCTCGCTAGAGTATTAAATCCCTTAACTTGTAGACGTTTTGACCGAAATCTCTTTACAAGTCAAAATGGCCTAAAGTCACATTATCGAAGTGACCCGCACTATTGGATTTGACTCCAATCCGGAGGATTTACGTCATCCTATCTCTAGGGGTGCGTTCAACTCCTTCCTTCCTTAAGTGATCTTTCAAATCAATGAGTCTCTTGACTTCTATGAAATGAGATCAAATGCCTACTACCGTATACTAGCAATACGGAGTCGACACGATAAAAATCAAAGAGGGATCAAAAATAGAAAAATACAAATCCAAACATAAAATAAAAGATGCGTTATTTCATCGCAAAGCTTATCGCGATCGGGCACAAAATAAAGTTAGCTACGCATGATTGAGAAGGAGATGAGAATAAGAGAAAAAGAAAATATATTCATTGCTTAAATAAGGAGAAGTACACTAAAATTATAACAAGACAAAATTAATCTACCAAAAAAAAGAGATTACAATAAAAACTACAATAAGGAAATAAGAAAATAACTCTCACTTGCTCTCTACAAAATCTCTCTCAAAAACTAAACTTAAACTACTTAACTTCTTCAAGAGGCAAGAGGTCCTTTATATAGGAGAGGGAGGAATGATCTAGAATGAAAAGGAAGAGGAGGAAGCCATGGGGGGTGGCCGGCCACATAGGGGGATGAATGGTTCATGCATGCATTGATGAAGGGGAGAGAGAATGGGAGGATTCATGTATGATAATAAAGGGAATGACATAGAAAATATAAAATAGAGAGGGGGAGATGAATGAGAAATAAATGAGCATGAGAGAGAGGGAAAGAAGGGGTGAATGTAGAATAAAAAATTGAGGAGAAGGTGGCCGGCCAAACATAGGGTGCATGTATGGCATTTAATTAATTAAAATGGATAAATGTAGAGGAGAAATAGAGTGGTCGGCCATGCATGTGGGGAAATGTTAATGCATGTAATATATTAAATAATGGAGAGAGAGAGGAAGGTGGCAAGGTGCATGCATGCATGTGGCCGACCATTCTATGAAGGAAAGAGAAAATGGGCTGCTTGGGGGGCTTGTTAGTGGGCTCGGGTAGGCTATGGGCTTCTCCAAATTAGGCTCGGGTAGGCTTGGTAGGTGGCCGGGCTGCATGGTGATGAAGTGGGCTGCTCCAAATGGACTTGGGCTACACCAAGGGCTGCTTGTAGGATCGGTTTTGACATGTTGGAAGGGGCCGGGCTGCACCAAAGGCATGAACCTACAAAATAAAATAAAACAAAACAAACATTAGACACATAATATTGAACATAATAATAACAACAAGTAAAACTAAACATCACTAAATATAATGCAACATAATAAGACATAAATATAACAATAATAACACATTAAACAAAACATAAAAATAAATAACAAACATAACATAACAAAAACACAAAATAAAGTTTAGATGTTATAAAATCCTAACATAAATGACAATTAAACGAGAAATAAAAGAAAACAAACATAAAATAACAAGAATTATAAATAAACTTAGGGATTTATGCTACTAAATTATACCAAAAATGATGACTAAAACAAGTCATCAACCACCGCCTCAGCGATTGGATAAAGGAAAAGGAAATCTGAATGTGATTTCCTCAGAGGAAGCTCAAACTTCTACTCAGGTTATTTCAGGTTAGACATTATCCCTTGTTTTAATGTTTTAGTTTGTAGTTATAGTTTAACAAATGTTACCTTAGCTGCGTGCACAATTTCTATTGGAAGATTTAAGGTAAAGAACCGTTGGGCGCGTGTTCTCTTCGACTCTTGCGCTACCCATTCGTTTGTGGCTAGAGCCTTCGTGGAGTTGTATCATTCTGATCGATATTGAGTTGGAGGTGCATTTTGTGTCAAATTTCCCTCCGACAATTCTGTGGTTTAGGACAAGGGCATTTAGGGTTGTCCAATTGTTTTAGGGGATTTTATAGCAAAGGCAGATCTGAAGGTGATCGACTTGGAAGAATTTGATGTTATCTTAGGCATGGACTGGTTGTCCAGGTATGATTATGTTATCTAGTGCAAGGGTAAGCGCTTGGACTTCAAAAAGGAAAAAGGTCAGCCTGGGAGTGTTTATGTTGATCCGAGTCAGGATTCTCCAGTTATTTCTGCGGTATGTGCTCGAAAACTGCTAGTTTCCGGCTGCTTTGCTTGTTTTGTCTTAGTTTTTGGGACCGTTGTTAGTTTGCCACGTTTAGACGAGATTCCTATTGTGCGCGAGTATTCAGATGTGTTTCCTGATAATCTTCCTGGCCTTCCACCTGATAGAGATGTTGAGTTTGTGATAGATTTGGAGTCGGGCACGCGTCCTTTTTCAAAGGCATTGTACCGGATGGCCCCGCAAGAGATAGAGGAGTTGCGTATCCAGCTGGATGAGTTGTTCGAGAAGGGTTTTATAAAGCCGAGTTCGTTGCCTTAGGGTGCTCCTGTTCTATTTGTTAAGAAGAAAGATGGATCGATGAGGCTTTGTATCGATTATACAGAGCTAAATAAGGTCACTATTAAGAATAGGTATCCCCTGCCGAGGATTGTTGATTTTTTCGATTAGTTGCGCGGTAGCACGGTATTTTTTAAGATTGATCTTTGCTCTGGCTACCATCAGCTCTGGATCCGTGAGTAAGATATCCCACAGACTGCTTTTTGGTCTAGGCATGGGCATTTTGAATTTCTGGTATTGTCGTTTGGTTTGACCAACGCACCCTCAGCCTTTATGGACATGATGAACTGTGTGTTCAAGGATTTTTTGGACAAATTTGTAGTCGTGTTTATAGACAACGTTCTGGTATATTCCCACAATGTTGAGGAGCATTACCACCATCTTCGGTTAGTTTTATCTACTTTGAGGGACCATTAGTTGTTCGCCAAGTTGAGCAAGTGCGAGTTTTGGTTGCCTCAGGTTTTGTTTCTGGTCCATGTGGTTAATAGGTATGGGATTTCAGTCGATCAAGATAAAATAGCTGATGTGATGAATGGAGTAGGCCTGGCACACCCAAAGAGATTAGGAGCTTCTTAGGGTTGGGCGGCTACTATATGAGATTTTTGGAGGGTTTCTCTACCATGGCTGCGCCAATGAATAAATTAAAATAGAAGAATGCATCCTTTGTTTGGAGCGAGAAGTGCGAGCAATTCTTTCAAGAACTTAAGAATAGATTCTGCACTCCTCCGGTTTTGACATTGTCTACAGAAGGAATGGATTATGATGTTTATGTAGATGCATCGCATGTTGGGCTTGGATGCGTGCTGATGCAAGAAGGGAAAGTGATTGTGTACGAGTCAAGGAAACTGAAGACCCATGAGAGGAACTACCCGACACTTGATTTAGAGTTCGCAGCCGTGATTTGTTCCCTGAAGCTGTGGAGACATCTGCTTTATGTCGCACAGTGCAAGAATTTTACCGATCACAAGAGATTAAAGTATATTTTCAACCAGAAAGAATTGAATTTGTGTCAGCAGCGATGGTTGGAATATGTTGTTGATTATGAGGTTGAGATCCAATACCATCCGGGCAAGGTTAATGTGGTAGCCGACGCCTTAAGTCGAAAGAGGCAGAAGTTTTTTAATCTCTCCGTCGAGCTGTTGGTGGAAGAATTCCTCTTGATGAATATTTTTGTGGGGAGCTGTGACTTGCAAAGAAGTTTGGTAGTAGTTGAGACTTCTTGGATTGTACTTACAAGGCTACATCAGAAGGATGATCCGGATCTACTGCACTTGTATCTAAGAACTTAGAAAGGGGAGTAACCAGATTTCTCTATTAATGATGCAGGTACTTTTAGGTACCATGATAGATTTTGTATCCCCGCCGTTATGGATTTCCGAGTTAAGTTGTGCAAGGAAGCGCATGGGACCAGCGTTGCCTACCTTCCAGGGTCTACCAAGATGTATCAAGACTTAAAGAAATTGCCTGGTGGTATGGATTGAAGGGTGATATAGCTAGGTTTGTTTCTGAATGCTATACCTACAAGTATGTTAAGGCCGATCATGAAAGGCCGGGTGGCAAGTTGACTCCCTTGGAAATTCCGAGTTGGAAGTGGGAGAGCATTACAATGGATTTCATCACGGGTTTTCCGAGATCTCCTTGAGGACATGATTCTGTCTGGGTTATTGTTGACAGATTGGCGACGTGTGCTCACTTCATCCCTTATAAGATCGATTACCCCATTAAGAAGATTGCTGAGTAATATCTGAATGAAGTCATCTAGTTACATGGAATTCCAGTGAGTATTATATTAGACCGAGACTCCAGGTTTACGTCTCTCTTTTGGAAGGGTTTGCAAGAAGGTTTGGGTACGGATTTGAGGTATTCTACCGCATACCACCCATAGACCAATTATCAGATAGAGCGAGTTAATCAGATAGTGGAGGACATGATTAGATGCTATATTTTAGACTACGGAGGAGCGTAGGATGAGCGTTTGAGGCTTATGGAGTTTGCTTATAATAACAATTATCAAGAAAGCTATCAAATGTCTTTTTTCGAAGCTCTATATGGGAGACGCTGTAGAACACCCCTATTTTGGGCTGAGCTTGGCGAGAGATCTTTGTTGGGAATAGATGCGCTTGAAGAAATGGAAGTTGCTGTGAATCTTATTCAAGAGAAGCTTCGGATAACACAAGAACGATATGAGAAGAATGCCAACTAGCATAGATCTGATTTGGAGTTTACTGTAGGGGACTTGGTATTTCTTAAAGTTTCCCCGATGGTTAGAGTCAAGAGATTTGGTAAGAACCGGAAGTTGGACCCAAGGTTTGTGGTACTGTTTAAGATTGTTGAGTGGATTGGTGTGTCAGCTTACAGGATGGATTTGCCCGCAAAATTTCCTGGCGTGCACGATGTTTTTCACGTAAGCAAACTACGAAAGTGTGTTCTAAGAGACGGGCAAGTCTTTAATTCTGTGACGTAGGTAGAGCCAAATCTTTCTTATATGGAGATGCTTGTCCGCATTTTGGATTCTCAAGATCGGGTGTTGCGGAGGAAGATCATTCCAATGGTTAAAGTTTTGTCGACAAACCAAGACGTGGAAAGCGCGACTTGGGAATTGGAGTCGGCTATGAGGGAGGCTCACCCTCATCTGTTTCCATGAGTTTGCTTGGTATGTATTCTTCTTTGTAACTCTTGGATAGTTACTTTCGTTCTTTGGTAGAAGTTTGCGCGTAAAGTTTCGGGGCAAAACTTTCTTTTAGGGGGAGTGACGGTAACTCCCCCGGTTTTTCTGTAATTGTTTAATCTTTGTTTGGTGGTACGTTGGCGCATTTTTTGCCTTTGTTGGTGTAAGAGTGTGGTCTTAGCTCTTTATGTTCTCTAAGTGTCTTCTTTTGTAGCCTGTTTGCAAGGTTCCCTAGCGAGCCGGAGGCTGTTTTGTGACTCGGTGGAGCTTCTCCGGGAATGCATGTGTTTTGGCTTCGGGAAGTATATCCCGAGTTTTATTTGTAGGATGATGATTCTGACCTCGCCACTAGATTCGTAGCTTGGGTATTTAGCTACGGTGCGAATTTTGTCGGATTTTGAGGTTGTTCGGTTTTCGCATCGTTTTGGCGGTTTATTTTAATTAACAGATATAAAGTTATATCATGTTAATTAGTAGTGTTGTGTTGCTGATTTTTATTATTATAATAGTGGCTGGGTGTTAGTATAATACTTTTAATAGTGGCTGTTATTATAAAAATATTATAATAGATATTATATGTATAACATATCTTGGTCTTATCCCCATTCATCTTCCAAAAAAGGATGGATAGCTTCCTGCGGAAGGAGATGGGGGACGGAAAAGCCTGGAGATTCTGGCTGCCGATTTCTTGCTAGTTAGAGCCCAGATTTCTCGTTTGAAGGCAGATCTGGGCTGCTCTCACCCGAATCTACCTCCCTAGGGTAAGTATTTCAAGTTCTAGGTTTGTCTTTGTAGCTAGGGTTTTGCGGGGTAGCTTGTCTTCCCTCTAAATGCTTCAGATTTCATGACTAGGTGTTTTTGCTGCCTGATCTGAGAGAAGGAGAGGAGCTGGACGAGTTTTTTTTCCTAGAATTGATGCAAGTGATGCTTTTCCTATCCTTGCCAAGTAGTTTCTTGTTTTCCTTGTAGAATTTACTGCCATAGATATAGCTTGATGTAGTTTTTTGCCAGATTTAGCTTGTAGTTGGTAGAAAATGTCCAATTAGGTTGGTCTTGGTATGGCTCTAGCTGGATAGGATGGGTTAAGTCTGTATCAAGATAGTTAGCAATAGCAGGTTTTCATTCCAAGGTAATATTTTGATTTTGGGCTATTTGTTGAGGTCTAGCATGGTCGGTTTGAGTAGGTCAATGTTTTTGGCCAGGTCTCTGCCCCTTGGCGTCGAGTGTATCTTAGCTCAGATGTCCATTTTGTAGGCTAAGTGTAAAAGCGTTGAGTGTGGTTGAAACACTCAAAGCCTAGCTGTTTTGGTCTGGAGTATAAGTAAAAAGCATTGACAGCGTTGAGTGAGGTGAGCTCACTCAACGCCGTCTGCCTTAGTTATTTTTCTATGTGTTTTGGCGTTGAGTGAGTTGAGCTCACTCAAAGTCGTCTTGCTATACACTTTTTCTAAGTCTTTTGGCGTTGAGTGAGTTGAGCTCACTCAATGTCGTCTTGCCAGAGACTTTTTCAAAGTCTATTGGCATTGAGTGAGTTGAGCTCACTCAACACCGTATTGCCAGAAACTTTTTATTTTAAGTCTTTTGGCGTTGAGTGAGTTATGCTCACTCAATGTCGTCTTGCCAGAGACTTTTTCTTTTAAGTCTATTGGCGTTGAGTGAGTTGAGCTCACTCAACGCCGTCTATCCAAGATATTTTTCTAAGTCTTTTGGCATTGGGTGAGTTGAGCTCACTCAACGCCGTCTAGTCCGATAATTGTTTACTTAGTCCAAAGCGCTGAGTATGGTGAAGTCACTCAATGTCGTTGGCAGTTTAGCATTGACAACGTTGAGTAAGCTGGACTCACTCAACACCGTCGTCAAGTGAGATTTTGCGGCTAAGTCTTTTGGCGTTGAGTGAGTGGAGCTTACTCAACGCGGCGTCGAGTGGACTCGACGCCTTCCCTGCTTAGATTTTGGCGTTGAGTGAATGGTACTCACTCAATGCGGCGTCGAATGGACTCGACGGCTTACCCGCTTAGTGTTTGGGGTTGAGTGAGTGGTACTCACTCAATGTGGCATCGAGTGGACTCGACGCTTTTTCCTTAGGCTGGTATTCTTCTCCCGAGTTGGTTACTGTGGGTTTTATTTCGGTTTGGTGATGTTTTTCGGCTGGTTTTGAAGGCTGAATCATTAATTTTGGCAGGTGGTTTTTTTTGGTATCTCTGTAATGGGTGGTTTGGGTGTAGAGCCGTGGTCACCACCATTTTGGCCCCAATTTGTGCTGGTTGTGTTGGTCTATTGGACCCTAGGGCTGCCACTGTTATACCCTTGAGAATTTTGGATCTGGTTGTTTGGATGAGGACTGTTTTTGTTCACTAACCCAGATCCATGGTTTGACTACTGCTAATAATTCGCAAGTTAGGATTGTTAGTTCCTTTCCCTTTTAAATTACTATTTTTGCATATGTTTGCTTTGTTGCTGCTGCAGGTTTTTAGAAGGGCATGTTGCTAATTTCTCGCACTTGGTGCACTTTGATTATTCCTTTGACATTGTCTTACCTTTGCAGTCTCATTTATTCCCTATTGCTGAGTTTGATAGCATTCTATTGTAAGGGTTTGGTAAACCCCTTCCTTTTAAATTGCTTGTGACTTAATGCTGCATTTCTAATTGATTATATTCTTGCTGAGGTGTTCTTTCTTTGAATGTCGCAGGTTAAGAGAATTAGCCGGTTGAGAGGCTAGTTTTCTTTTGGGGGCTTGCTAGTGATCTCCTAGGTTGTTAAGATTCCTCTTCCTCAGTTTGTGAGGTATATCTTTTCTTGTTTCCTTCTGTATAGACATGCATACCCACCAGTGGGTTCGTGTTAGGTTGTTGACGCCCACTGGTGGTTTTCTTTGGTTATGCTAAGTATGTGACATAAACTGCTATTTTTGCCTTTATGAAGGTTGTTTACTAGCTCTCTGTGAATGTTTTATGCTAGGATGCATGTTAGGTATTTTCACTCGTAAAAGCATTACTATATGTACTTCATACATGACATATTTCTAAACCTAAAGTTCTATTTTGCAAAGTAACGTAAAGAATATTTTCATATTATACTAAATTTAGAGTCCTGCATTTCATGAGTTGTTCTTTGGGGACGTTTATGCTCATGTAGGATGTCAAATCACCTTAACCAAGGTATTTTCTGCAGCATATAAATATATTCTTACTTATGGACTAGTTCATCCACTATGCCGAGGGATACGAATATCCATCTAATTTTAAAAATGTTCTTAATAATAACTTATGATTTCTGTATAACTTGTTTAAGTTGGTGTCTTGCATGAGCGTCTGTAGTTATCCCCTGCATGGTGTGGCATCACGACACGTATTTTCTCTTACTCTGATATAATTTTGTTTCTAAGAAAATGCGGGGCGTGACAATAATGGTGGAGTTGAATCAGAAGAATGGGTTGGCACCATGGGCCTTAGAGAGGATACGACGTTAGGAACAGTACAAAGCTCAACCAGGCAAAAATGATGGCCTACATCACACTCACGTTAGACTAACCAAGCACCAATGCTTCGAGAGTAGCATGGGGCAAGTTCTTAGCAAATGAGAAAGATAATCCTTCCTCCCGACTCGATATAAATGAGTCTAGTGACGGCTACACACATCCCTACACTACCGTTTGATTCTCAACGGATTCACAAACTTTTGAGTAGAATAAAAAGTTTTTTACGCACATAGAAAAATATAAAACTATAAGCATACATAAAAATTAATTCTATTCAAATTTCTACATGAAATGAGGCAAATTGACTAGGAGCACAACAAGGTCAACATTTTACTCCATCTCACTATCCTAAGCCAGCACCATAATTTTCCCGAATCTAACCAATAAACGAGTTTAACTCGCAACACGCAAAAAGCTAAGCACGCGCTCATGTGGGTGCAGTTGTGTGCAATGAAATGAACTAATTAAAATAAAAATATAGAAGCTTCTAGTATGCACATGAAATATGTGCGTGCAAAAGGTAACAAATAATGGCTCTCCACCATACTTAAACTAAACATCTCAGTATATGATACAGAAATGTATATCAGAAAAAGACAAGGGAAGAGGTTACCCAATGCTCAGCTAGTGAGCATACCAGAAGACGCGTGAAAACCAAGAAGCAGGCCCGCCATACGAAGAATCACAACCCCGCCAATACGAATTTGTCAAGAATACCTGCAGGGCTGAGCTCCGAAAAAACAAAAGAAAAACATACAAAAAGAAGTGCTAAAACTAAAATAGACATGAAAATAAAAGCACAGAAAATGAAAGATAAGTACTGGGGTTATTGTCCTCCCAGCACGACTTATTAAATTCTATATAGTTCTAGCTAATGGGCCTATGAAAGGAAATGTGCACAGGTAACTTTTCCATTATCTATTGCGTTAACGGGTACCGATACGGCGATAAAACAGTTACCCCTTTACATAAATAATAATACTTGTACAACCCAGGTAGAGGAAATAGGAAGTAAGAAGAGGAGGAGTGCTGATCCTCACTCATCTCACCAAAAAAATTTCCTTATCTAACAAGACATCATCTACAGGGAGACAGTAGGAGGAGAAAGCAATGCATGGAGCTTACACAACTGAGGAGGAATCAACCTCCTCACAAAAGAGGATTCTCTCATCCATGACTCAAGATGAAAGCTCCAAGTCCTCCTAAAGCTCCTGCGAAGACACAACCCGCCCAGGCTCAGATAAAGAAGGGGGATCAAGAAATAAAGGAGAAGATGAACTAAAATAATCAGAAATAGGGGGAGTGGTCCCGGTCTCACTCCCAGCTGGATCCAGACATAGATCACTGTTGGCTTTATTAAAGCCATGACGAGGGGAATCTGAGAACAGGAGGTCCTCGGTGGTGGTTTGGACCTCCTCATCCAACAAGGAAGTGGGAACTTCCTCATCAGAGAGGATCTCCTCATCACACCTCGGTGCGTCCACATGTTCCAAGACGTAATACTCTCAATTTATGAGAATAACGTCCTCATCACACATGGGCGCAACATCAAGCTCAGAATCGCAATCAGGCCTAACGTCATCAACCAACTCACTAAAAGTAGGGATAGATAATTCTTGCAAAGAAAGCGGAGGAATAACAACAATAGAGAAAATATATGCTTGTTCCTCCGGGGGTGAATCAACAAGAGGGGAAGAGTGCATGGGGAGAGACGGCGCCACAATGTTGTCACACCGATCAGAAAAATGTTTGATGGGCATATCTACAGCAGTCCCCCATAGAAAAGGTGGTTCTGCGAATATATCATCAGAATCAGAAGGGGTGGCCATTTGAGAGGGCGATAGAGTGAATTGGATACCCGGTTCTTCATCCTCCTCCAACTGGCGTTAAAATTCTGCACAAAATATTAATACGTGGTCTGTGCTACGACAACACAAACATCGTTTTCCTTACTCCTCGGTCCAGGTGGGACCGGAGAGGAATAAGAAAAAGATGAATGCGTAGAAGAGGATTGACCATAAGACCTGGGTTCGGTGTATGAAGTACCATAGGAAGACGGTGCTCCATACACAGAACCACGAGAATTATGCTCCCAATCTTCAGTGGGGCACTCATCACTACCATGCCTATAATCCCCGCACCATCGACAACGGATATTCGTATAAGAATACATGGTGTAACAAGAAGAATTCACCAACAAAAAGTTTCTAAGAAACAATTAACTACACACCACAGATAAAAGAATAGGAAAACCTACTACAGAAAAATTAAAACTAGAAGAGGAACCAATAAAAACAAGAAACAGATTCTAAAAATTAAAGCAAAGAAGAATCATGAAATATACAAATGGAAAAGGGCTTCTCTCCCCTATCTCCCTCTACAAAAACTCACATGACTATGTTCCTCGGCAACGACGCCAAAAACTTGATGCGTTGAACGACAAGTGTACAGGTCGCACAAGTAATATAAAATGGGAAATCAAGGAACACAGTAAGTGGGGAGTTAATAACGAGGAGGACTTGAGATTGAAGTCCATAGGTCAGAGTTAACGATGGGGGATTTTGATGGTTGCGATAAAATAAATCAAAACACTAACAACTACTCCTATGCAATGTCGCTATACAATGCTTCGCCAGGCGGGATGGAAGACTAGTCGGGCTGCTATGCACCGAATCACTTGGCGGATTGGCGAGTAGGCAAGCATAAGAACCAAATGAACCAAGGACGATGAGGGTCATTATCACCTCTTCGCTATGCACGCTTCTAGAAATTTCTTGAACGGCAAGAATGGATTGATGGTGGATGGATAATAAGGGCTCACCTCAAGCAAATAACGAAAACATACAATCACATAGACATGATTACACATAAATGTTTGTTGCAATAAGTACACTTCATCTAATGTAAGAGATTAAAACCGCTAACAACATCAAAAGAGAAAAAGTGTGCGAAATCGACCAGATCCTATGTCTTACCGAGGATTCACGGTTGGAGTCGTCGGGTTGTCAATCCGTGTCCAAGATCGGTCCTCAACTGCGTCCGGGCTAGAGGAGGCTGTCACTCTCTCCCAATGAACCTGACTTCTTCATGTCACAAGCCGGCGGAGGATGGTATAAATTCTCCTAGCTTGATGGAGAAAGCTCGGTTGAATCTCTTCTTGAAGCTCAAGGATGAAGGAGGAGGCCGAGAGGAAGCTCCGGCTTAGATTTCACATTGAATGCATGCCCGGATCTCCCATCCTAGGTGGAATGGCGGATTTCGCCCTAAATTTTGTTGGATTAGAAGCTCTGTCCAAAATTCCCTATGGCAGGAAAAATCTACGGCTTAAATAGAAAAAGTTAGAAAATTGGTCGCGCACGGTCTGGCTCACGACCTTGCGTGAACCGTGCGAATTTCGCGCTCAGAAAGAGCTTGCAGAAGAGAGGCGTTGACCCGTGCGTTTTTCTCGCGCACAGGCGATTTCGCCCGTGCGTGAAGGAAATCGCATGGGTAAAAATAGAACACAGGAAAAATTAAGCAAGCAGGGGAACCGTGTGTTTTACTCGTGCACTGGCGATGCCGCTTGTGTGTGCACAAAATGGACGATTAACCCCGGAATGCAAGGAAGCTAGGAAAAGGTGCAGGCCGTGCGATTCCTTCTCGCACAGTTTGTCCTAAACCGTGCGGGAACTAATCGTACGGGCAGAAGCATAAGTTCCCAGAATGCTGCATAAAACGCACGATTGCACTAAAACCGTTCCCAAAGAAAACGAATGACCGTGCATTTTACACAGAGACAATCTGTAGGCTAGGCTTTCTGACCACCAGCATAGCAAACCTCACAATGGGGGCACAAGCCACCAACATACAGAAGAGAAATAAAAAAACTCAAAGAGGGACTTCGGGATCACCATGTGCTTACCCCCAACAGAACATTGCGCAATTGCACACCACAACGAGCCAAAATGTGCACTTCTTATGGAAATAAAGCTAGAAGAAATATGAACGATATAGAACTAAATGTGAAGTGCAAACGCGTGAAAACTAACCCAGATGAGTCTGAAAAACATTATATAAATCGGACTCATCAGTATTCTGGCTCAGTGTGATCTCCTTTGAATTGCAATCAATAAAGGCACGCTGCTCTGAGAGCCAGTCCATGCCAAAGATCACATCAAACTCTGATTTTGGTAGCACAGATGCACTCAAACTGAAATGCTGACTTCCTATTTGAACTTTCACATCGCAAGCTCTATACGCAAGCATCACACAACCATTCGGTAATAACACCTTTATACTATCTGTCGTCACATGACTTGGTACTCCAATTCGAGCTACGAAGTCCTTAGACAGAAATGAATGCGAAACACCCGTATCAAACAAGGCTCTCGCTGGGTTATTCCGAATTAGGACAAATCCTGTAGCACACGCATCATGCACAAGCTACATAGAAAGTGTACAATAAAAACAAAGCAAGCAATATCTTAAATCGTACATGTGATGACGTAACATTGCATTATATCCTCCTGCTGGACAAAATTATAAACTCTAGGCTGCGCCTGGGATGCAGAGGACTCTACCACTGCTTTTCCTTTCTCAACATAAGATGCGACCGTCTTCTTTTCCCCCTTTGACTTAGCAACCCGACAATCACGGGCAATATGCCCCACTTTGCCACAGGTAAAGCAGGCACGAGACTCCTGCTTGGAAGTTGCTCCCGACGCAATTGTCCTAGAAGCTTGCCAAGAAGGCTTGGACCTCTTTCCCCACTTCTTCTTGTAGTACGATTTTCCAGGGCAGGGTGCTTTGAACTCTGACTTTGTCACAACCAAGTCCTTTTTGCCTTGCACCCGCTTCATGTCCTTTTCCAGCGCACACACAATATCAACCAATGCATAAAATCCTTGCTTCACCGAACTCGAAAGTAGCAACCTCAACTCATCCCGCAATCCTTCGTTGAACTGATTTGTTTTCCTTTGTTCATCCACGAAGATTGACCCCACATACCGTCCCAATTCCTTGTAAATTCATGCAAGTACGTATCAATGCTACTTTCTCCTTACGTTAACCGTTGGAACTCTTTCTCCATGGCAATGCGTTGTGCCATTGGTAAGTGCTTTGCCAAAAAAATTCGAGAGGACTCCTCAATTGAAACTTGTGTTAACTGCCTGGTCGCTAAATGGTATAACTCAACCTCGTCCCACAATAATCGCTCCTCTCCTTCCAACATGAAGGTGTCGAAGGTGACTTTCTGACTTTCCTCCGTACTAATCGCCGTCAATATACGCTTGACTCGCGATAACCAATCCGCTGCCTACGTTGGGGATCCCATACCCGTGAACGTAGGCGGATTGAAGCTCATGAATTGCTTCAACTATCATTCTGCTGCTCGCGGATCCACAGACTCAACCGGTTCGGGTCTTACACCAACACGATCTGACACCAATGCCGGTTGCGCCTGCCCGATCGGCTTAACCAATGCCGGCTGTATCGGCCCGGTAGGCTGAATCATTGCAAATAGTTCCTCAGCAACTAAGTGAACTGTTTCCGCAGATGGAGGAGGTGTAGGCACCTAAGCTGGTGCCGCACTCTCATTAGAATGCTGGGGCTCAGACAGCCCATCACCACTACGAGTCACCTATAGGTGAACCAGACACACATTAGCTACCCCGCGTAAGTAATAAAGACAATTTAGGGGCGCGCAGATTCCTCAAACAAATGTATTTGCATTCCTTAGTGGACATTCAAGAGTTCATTAGTGTTAAAGCGGTTCGCACATACACATGCTAGCCACCCCACAAAAGAATTCGACCACGAATTTGAAAGAGGAAGACCGAGACAAGCTGATACTAAAATGCAATGATTCCACCCATTAAATAACATATAATAGAAGCTCCGGCCGGGGTCCACACTATATGCCACAAACACACGGCGAGGTCACAGGTTTATACCAAAACACCATCGCATCCTAACTCAAAGCATGTTAGCGGAAGATTTAACAATAAAGATGAACACATACACGGAATGTCCATTACATATATAAAAAACATTTAAATATAACAACTCTTGAAAGAGTGTACAACAAATACAACACATGCTAGCCTTAAGGCCTTACAGTTCCTCTTTTCACTGTGTGGATTGCATACATCCACGCGCAGGCCAGCCACACATGAACAAAACACAATAGAAAGCTTAGCCTTCAAGGGCTAGCAAAGGCAGCAGCAACAACAACAGTGACTTCAGCCCTTACTTCCCGATCAACTCTCCAGCACCTGCATAGGGATAGCCCACAAAGAAGGTGGCAAACAAGGAAATGGTCAGCATTCAGCTGACCAATTTATAACAATCCTACCCATTTCCGGGGTAGTGACATTCCTTCCTTGCAGGCATAGAAATGCATAGACACATATAACAAATATTGTGCTCTCATGCACAATCAATCAGTCACAACCATTAGCCACATGGCCCGATGATCCATGCACTCAGGGCACATTCTTGGTGCACCGGCAAACAAGGGTCAACCCCATTATTTACACGGTATTGAGCATTTAGTCTTAATGGCACGCAAGCCTAAGACTCTCATTATGCTACTGACGAAAGCTCAATGCCTTGACGCTCTCCTATACAGTCCACATAACGCAGGTACGGATCAACCACCCCCCGTTGCTAAAGTCACCTTGCCATCACCGAGTACAACGTACTTGAGTCTATATCTAAAGGCACGGGTCGGTTTCACCTTTCCTGTTCGGCAAGTAGCCATTTTCAGAGCTCGCAGCTCACACTAGCCATAATATCCACCAAGGACTGGCTTCACAATAGCTATGTTGTCCACCAAGGACTGGATACACTGTCCATAACGGATTGGCTACACCGTAGCCCTAACACAAGCAGTACAAGGGTATTTTCTTGGAATTCCTCATTCCAGTACTTCCTGATACTCCCCTTCACAGGCACAACCCATTAGCTCCCCAAACTACACATTTATACACGAAGTCTCCTTCGGTGCACAATATACAACATCACCAATCCAGACCAACCTGTCCAGATGGGCTTCACACAGCATGCCTATCTCATACTACACATTTCTTGGTCTAGATGCAGACTCAACTAGGGATAGCAACTATCAACCTTCAAGGATCACTTAATCTTTAAAATTTTGGTGGAGGAGCCCATGCTAATGCATAAAGGAGGACTTCACTTATCCAATGAAGGAAGATCATTACCCTTGATAATCTCTTGGGAGCCATAGAAATTCTAGCCGGTTGAAAAGAACTACAGCAGCCTTTCCTTCACAAATCTAGCCTCAGATCTCGAACCGGAACTCTAAAGCTCCAGCTGTGGCCGGATCTTCTCCTCTTCCTCCTCCTTTCTCCTCTCCCTCCTCTCTAAACTTTTAGAAAGAGATTGGCCCGAGCTTTGAATGAAAACTTCATTTTAATCCATGACTTAACACAACATGGAATAACCTGTGCAACAGGATCCAGGTTGAAGGATACGAATGACCACAAATCGCCCTAAAATATATTTTTTGGGCTGAGACGGCCTGTGACACGCCCGTGTCACAGGCCGTGTAGTGCAAGCGGTACATGAACTGACACATCCATACCAAGACACGGTCTTCGATACGCCCGTGTCAACTCCCTGACACGCCCGTGTCAAAAGTATATGCCCGTGTTGAAGAGCGTGTCCCTCAAACGGCACAAGATCAACATTCTCGAAAATGATACGGCTGAGGCACATGTCCGTGTCCTTAGCCGTGTGCCAAACACGCCCCTATGACACACCCATGTCACAGGCTGTGTGCCATACTTATCGCCGCCCGGTTACCAACCCGAGCACGACATGGCCTCGAGCATGCCCGTGTCCCTGGCCGTGTCACCTCTCGATAATCATCGACTATACTGTGCCGAGAACTCGACACAAACACTAGAGGACATGCCCTGGGACACACCCGTGTCCCAAGCCATGTTCCTCACTTGAGAAACACTCGAGCCCCACTCGAGTACTACTTGGCCCACTCGAGTACCCAGAGCGGGATATGCCCTGAGACACGCCCGTATCCTAGACCGTGTCACCCAGCCTGAACTCCAAATTGGAATTTTGGGTGTTACACCTACAGTGGCGGCTGGAAGAAGCTATAGGTCGGTTCAATCCTACCCATCAACTGGAGGAAGAAGATACGTCGGAGCCGTTGGATCTTGCGTCAAGATTCGTGCAGCATCATTATATTTATATTTCATTTAAATGAATTATGTCACATATAATTAGTCACTTTGGAAATTAATTTAAAAATACTTAAGGGCTTTTACAGGGAAAGTTGTCAACATGAAATTTGTAGATCTGAGAGTCTACTTTATTGTAAAAGTTATTTCAACCAATTTGGGTAAGTTGTTTGACCACATCACTCACTTTGGTGGGGTCTATACCTAGGGCTAGACAAAGATTAAAATCTGTGCCCCCATGTCACCACAAGTCCAAATGACTTGAAATTTGGACAGTGAGTAACCCTAAGCTATACCTAGGTCCTGTCCAAAAATGGTAATTTTTGGAGATAATTTTTCTATAGTTTTAGAAATAATTTAATAATCCTAGGGTAAATTAACTTAGGGACCTAAGGACCTCCAAACCCTCCCAAATATTGTTAAGTGATTCTTAGGGTAATTATGAGGTTTTGCAAAAAATTTTAACTCATTTAGAGTTAATTTGGTTGGAAAATGAGTAAACCCTAGTTTTGCCCCAAAAGGGGTATTTAGGTCAAAAGTTCACCTTGTGGGTTTGGGTGGCCAAACCACCTCAACAGAGGCTGAGATTTGGGCCACTGGTTTGACATGACATTTAACACCCTCATAGGTATTATGAGGTGGTTTGGGGTAGCATTTCCATAGGACTGAAGTTCAAACCCTTTGTTTTAACTTTGGGTGTTTAGAAGGGCATGTGGTCAAATGCCCTTGTATGGACTTGAAATTTTGTAGAGAGGACACTAGGGTAGCTAAGGTCCTCTGGTAAAAATCTTTGAGGATTTGGAGATTGATAAACCTCTCAAAACACTGACCCTAGTTTAAGGCACAACCCTTATACATGTAAGATAGGCCACCAAAACTTTATGAAAAGTTATGAAACTCGGGTAGTATGGTCATAGGGTCAATAAGAGCCTCTAGTTATTTTATTGGTAATTTTGAAACAATATATTTAGTACCTCCATTATAGTACATGGAATTGCCCTTGATAATATTTTTTTTATTATGATCACACCATTTAGTAGGAAGGTATGAAAATTGGGCACAGGATATTTTAGGTCAATATACCCATGCTTGAATTTTATTATAATTTTTAGAGGTATATTTCCAGTATTTTCTTCACAAGATTTTTAAAATGCAATTATATTCAAAAATAAATTCAGAGCTCTATGATTGATTTAAATTTTTGAAACTCATGTAAAAGTGTACTTAGGTCAATATTCACATGAGGGAAATTTTATTATAATTTTTAGATGAATAATTGCAGTAGTTATTTCATTTATTTAAGAAAGAGAGTTAGTGTTCTAAATTCAAATTAGAGCTGATTATTCACTGGTAAGTTTGGCAACTTTGTCAGGAGTGTTTTTAGGGCATATTATCCATGCTTGAATTTTCTTATAAATTTTGGAAGCTTATTTACAATACTTACTTCATTAATTGTTAACTATGAGATTATATTTTAAATTATGGATCAAGGGTTTAAACTTGGTAAAAAAATTGGGAGACTCAAATTTACTGTTATATAGCTGCCTAATATTTATATTAATTTTTTGGAGCATTTTTCATGAATGTAAGGGCCACTTCATATTCAAACATGGACATTTGGATTTTTAGGAGAAATAAATAAAATGTCAGATAAATTAGGAAAATTCCAAGTTTCTGGATTTAGTCTATAAGTGTCATGATAGGCCTCCATTAATTATCTTAGGTTGTTTGGATGAGGATTTAGTGTACCACCTATCATGCACGTCATATAGCATAAAATGGTCAGCATTTAGTAAAACTGCGAAAATCCTGTTAACCTATGGAATGGTCATAGGGAGATGGGATTGTGGTTTATTAATATTTTGGTATGTGGATTGGAGTATACCATTAAAACTGGGGAGAGTAAGTAGTAGAGTTGTCTAAGTTTAGGTGGTACTCGGGATCGACGAAAGATCGTCTATCTTGTGAAGGGAGAGAGAAGGTCAAAACACTTTAGGGTTAGAACCAGTGTAATACTAAAGGGATAATGAATCGGGTATTAACCAATAATAATAAATGCCTTGCGAAAGGGAGCTTCGGGCATCAGCCGATCGTAGTTCCTAGTGCCCTTTGAGAGCCCTTCACGGGGTATATCGTACGCAGTCCTTTGCTAACCTAAACTGTAGGCAAAATAAACTGCAAGAGTAACTAGTATAACAAGGGGTTAACTTTCACTCACCTCGCTATCTCGAGATGTTAGGTTGGGTCACACGGGCAGTAGTATTGGTTGTTTTGATGATGGGCAGGTTGGCCCGGGAGCTTAGGCTAGGTTGTTGATTGTGACGGACGGGATGGTCTGGGAGCATTAGCTTGGTAGCTGATACATAAGGTTGCATGTGCATAAAGTATAAGGTGGTGGGTCTTTGGTATTGGACGGTCGATGCAAAGATGCCAATACATCAACTCGGCAAGTGTGGTTTGGCACTTCGCCAAATTAAGTCTGCTACGCCACCCGATAAGTGTACTTTGTAATTCTCCACCTTCATTACCTCTCCTTTCCTCCTCCCCGCTCGGTGCCTAGGATACATGGGGGAAGGGGTGGGAGATGACAAGACTTAGTCTTTTAGAATAACGATTTTCGAACCACGTCATTTTAGGGGGCCGTGGATCCCAACATGGAGGAGCAACCCCAGAGGTCCGCACATTTGGAGATGGGATAGTATAGCACTGGAGTTAAGACAGCTGGAACTGTGAGTCCAGATTGTTAGTAAATGTTTAGCTTTTGCTTCCCCGCTGAGTGATTTTTAGTGAGGATATTGATGTACCTGGCATGAGTCCTAATTTCTATACTTTTATTATTTCTGTGGACTCTCCCTTCGTGTATATTATTTACTATATATGTGATTTCTATTGACTTGACTTTTACTATTTTGCTGCTTTTCTTTGATCAATTTGGCTAGCAGGATCGGCGTTTTGTAGTGGCGAACTTCCTTGGCGTAAAGGTGTCACCGCAAAATGGCAGTTCTTGGCCGAAGACCCCGATGGCGTAAAAAGAAAAAAGTGGGGTCTTACACTAGCGAGGTCAACTAAAAATCAAGAAAGGATGACATATTCACAAGGACTCTTGATTAAGACAGGTCAAAATGACTTCATCAAGGCATTCAAGAGGCTTGATAGTAAAAATATTTAATATAATAATGATTTTAAATCATAATCAATGTAAAATAAATTTCTTAGGAGACAATAATAAAATTGAAAGTTTAAGATTGTACACGATATTGTGTCGGCTAGAAGTCGAAGTAACATAAACTTCTATTCAATGCAATGCTCAAAGAGAGAAAGTATGATGAGTCAGAACCCACTAGATGCAACGTCTATGTAAATAAATGCATGCATCGACACAAAGTATGATATGGAAATCAAACAAATACCTCGAATTCTATTAGGCATAATGTGGAATCAATATGCATGATGTATTTATTACTTTCTTAAACTACGTCGACAACCCTAAATTTAAAAGTATTTCCTTTATACCATACTTTACTTAATAAAATGTTCAAAATATTCAATTTCCACACACTCTTTAACTCTCTACTTGTTTCCATCATCACTCTAGCTTATCGAGTGCATTTATAGGTACCCTCATGTCTACAAAGATAAAATTTGGATTCTACATTGATCTGGAATCGTTCAATGCACTGAGAGATGCCTTCAGAGGTATTCTCAAACTCTTCAGATACCTTGGGATGAACATTTTAATTTCTTTTGTAAGTATTTTATATGAAGAAGAGTTAACTCAATGAGGGTGGAACAATGAATAGAATCATCGGTGAGATAGGGGTACAAAAAACTAAGGAGATTATTAAAGAAACATTTTATCTTCAATCTAGAGAAGTAGAGTTAGAACTCTCAGACAAAGAAATGAAATAGTTGTTGAAAATTATGTAGTTCTCGAGAGAAAAGGCAATCCATTTGAAAAAGTAAGATCTTTCTAAAGAATGCAAATCCTAGCATACATTGTTTGGAAAGTGTTGTTGTGCAAAACATTTGTTCATGATGTTATACCAAAAGCATAGTTGCACCTTATGGGGTTGTTTGTTTTTGGAAAGATAACTAGTTTGGGTGAAAAACTCTCTTATAGATGACAGCTCACAATTTTGGAATAAAAGAAAATACATACAAGACTTTCATGAGTCAAATTATAATTTAAATTTTTCCCAAGTGGTGCACTTCTAAAGGAATACCAATTTCTTTTGGAAAAAACTTGTGAATAGCCCTATTTTTAAGTGGACCAGGAAAATCATTAATCCTTGCTTATAGAAAGAACCATCTTCTCATCATCTCCACATGATAATTCTCCTTCATCCACCACTCTTCAGCCTATTTCATTAACATCCAAGGAATCTACTTCTTTACTAGATTTATCTGTCCTTGTTTCTCAAATAACTTCCCCACCACATTCATCCCCTCATAGCATTAGTAAAACTATTCTAATTATCACTCCTTCCTCCAATCTTCCTGTTGGGTACACTAGAAACTATGAACCAGATTTGGAGAAGCCTCCCCTTACTCAATGATATACATCAATTTGTATTTGATGGGATGTTTGAGTTTCAGTGTGCAAGTTTAAGAAATGGAGGAAAATTACTAAGTATAAGTGTCAACACTTGTAAGAAATTGTGTCAACACCTGAAGTAGGAGCTATGTCGACACCTAGGAGTTATGTCGATACCAGAAGCAAAGCATGTGTCGATACCCAGTAATTGTGTCGCCAACTGAAGAAGGCATGTGTCAACACACAGGACTTCTGTCGACAAACACTCAACTCCATCTATCATCAACAGCTGTACTGAGTCTGAAAGCCTTGTGTCGACACATGGGACTTGGGTCAACACACACTCAATGACGTCTGGACATACACTCAATGCCATCTATCAGCATCAGTTATGTCAAGACCAGGAGCATTTGTATCGACACACAGGACTTGTGTCGGCACACACTCAACATTGTCTAGACATACACTCAATGCCATCTGTCATCATCAGCTATGTCGAGACCAAGAGACGTTTTGTCGACACACAGAGCTTGTGTCGACACATACAACAGAAGATGTGTTGAGAAGTAGAAGAATGACGGTGTCGACACATTGAGTGTTGTGTCAACTTCATTAAAACTTGTGTCGACACTTAGACTATTTGTGTCGACACATATGAAGTAGTTTGCTAAGTATTTCCTACTGAGATATAAAGTCATTACAGAATTAGCTGTCATAGCTGAAGACTTGAGAGCTGTCATAAAAAACAAGTCTGACACCTTTGTCCGAACTGTCAGAAGGTTGTTTCAAACCGGATCAGCCAGTAATCATTGAGAAATTCTATATAAAGGACTGATCCATGACAACCAAGACAAGAAATTAAGCAATTACGGGGGAACAAACCAACACAGAACCAGAGAGAGAATTCAACAACAAGAAAGGGGAACCCTTAAGAAGGAAGATCCTGAACAGTCTGCAAGAAAGATTCAGATCTAATTCTAAATCTAAGAAGGGAGCTGTCTGAAGATCAACTTTTATACCAAGTCAAGATCAACCTCATTTTGTTCAATCAAGAAGCTTCGAAAAAGCTAAGTCAGGTTGGATCTGAAGTATATAGTTTATTCAAGAACTGATCAAGAAGCTCACATCAATTGAGAGTTCTATCTGGGTGAAATTTCTATTAAATTAAATATTGTTTTTCTTTGTAAGATCTTTTATAGATCTGAGTTGTAAGCCTGTGTTTATAAAGGCTGAGATATGGCTGAGAGCCTGAGGTGTAGGACTTGTGAATGTCTGAGTTGTAAGCCTAGTGATAAAGGCTGAGGTAGGGCTGTTGCCTGAGGTAGGGTTCTTGTGAAGAATCTGAGGTAGGACTTGTATAAGTCTGAGCTATAGGAAACTATCAGGTTCTGAGTTTTAAGATCTGTGGATCTGAGTTAATGGAAGGAAGTTGGGCTGAATTTAGTTCTCTACTTGATAGGCGAAGGGGGATAGTGGATGTACCCATAACTTGGGGAACCACTATAAATCTGGTGTACTGTGCTGTGATGTGATTGTTATGCTATGGATTGTATATTCTATGATGTGATAAATCTAGTTACTTGCCTAAAATTATTAAATAAAATTAGAACCTTTTCACCCCCCCCCCCCTCTAGGTGTCTAGACTCTTGAAATCAAGACTTTCAAGTGGTATCAGAGGGAGATTGCTCAATGATAGACCTAACAGTCTGAGTGAATCTACAAGGCAATTAATGGATAGTAAGAATGGGTTCAAATGAGAATTAGAAGGAATTTGGATCCATGAAACTGCCCATCTGCAGGAAATAATGTTTTGCGATATGGAAGGAAAGGGTCAGGTTGTTCATGCAAGCATCAGATCCAAGAATCTACATCACAGTATAAGAAGGTCCATTCATTCCAATGAAAGTATCAGCTCTTGATGCAAATCTGCAAACACCAAAGAGCTTTTCATAAATGACTAAGAATGGGATCATACTGGCAACATTAGACAAGAGAGCAGAAAACATTATTGTGAGTTCTATAGATGATGCCACATTTCAGAACTTGGTACATTACAAAACCTTTAAGGAGATGTGGGATACCTTGATTGTCTATATGGAGGGAACTAAAGAAGTTAAAGAGAATAGGAAATCTATGCTGAATCAAGAATATGAAAGCTTTAGACAAGCCAAGTCTGACAGCATAGCAGAATGTTACAAGAAATTCTTTAGAATAGTAAATGAGCTGATTACCTATGGAAGAGTCTTCAGCACATATGAATTGAATGACAAGTTTCTCAGGTCACTAACCAAGGACTGGGATATAAATATATGTGCCATCAGAGAGGTGGCAGGCTTGATAATACACCTCCACCCATATTATTTGGAAAGCTACTATCTTATGAAATGCAGCTCACTGCAAGAAAGGAGGAAGAGAAAAGAAGCAGGTCTGAGTATAAAGATAAGTCAGTAGCCTTCAAGGCTGAAGGAACAATAAAGGGTAGGAGAAAGTTTCCTTCTCCACACAAAAGAAGTGCTGAGACAGAAGCAGAAAATCCTGACATCAGTAGATCAGATAGCCACACCTCTGATGAGGACTTTGATGCCTTTACAAGTCAATTTCAGAGGTTTATGAAAAAGAATAAATGGAGAACCAAGCCTTCAACATCCTTTTCCAAGGATGATTATTACAAGAAAAAGAAGACTTCCCAGGAGGACAGGTATGGCTCAAATCCTAGTAAACAAACTAATTCTAAGATTATATGTTATTTCTGCAATAGGCCTAGACATGTCATAACTGACTGTCCTGACAAGAGAAAGGAGTCTAAGGACAAGAAGAAGCATCATGTAAAAGGCAAGAAGGAGAAATCCTTTGTTGCTCAGAAGCAAAAGAGTTGGACATACTCTTCATCCTAAAAATCTGGAGAAGAAGATGATGTAGAAGTATATGTTGGGCTGTCCTCTATAGAAGAGGATTCTAGGGAATCAGAATTCTTACAAATGCTGGATTCCATAAATTGAGTTGAAGACTTTTGCTGTAAAGGGCTGATTGCTCTAGCCGAAGATGATCAGTGCTAGGATCAGCCTGGTACAAGTAAGGTATATAGTTGTCCCTTAGCTTCTTATTACTATACTGGATCAGAATCAGAAGCATCTGCATCAAGAGGTGTAGATGGTTCTGAATCTGTGGTGGATGTACATCTACTCATTGATCAGTATGGTGGTTTGTTGCAAGCTCTAAAGAGGAGCAAGTTCCTTATCAAGAAGCATGCCAAGGAAATTGAATCTCTTAAGAAGGCTGCATCAGATTCAACCAAGATGTTGGATTTGAAATTGAATAAGGTTGCCAAACTGAAAAACTTAACTGTTATTCAGATAGGAAAATCTCCTTCAAGGAAAATCACATCAAAAATCTGGAGACAAAACTTTAAAAAGAAAAGGAGTTAGTGGCTAAATTCTCTAAGCAAAAGTCTTTTTTGCCCTTAATAGACAATTTCATTTCTCATAATGGAAAGATAGGTATAGGCTTTAAGTGAAGAACAAGGGCCACCAATTTTCATAGAAAAGGCAAAGCCCAAGTTCAGCCACTAGCCTCAAAACCCACTATCTTTTTTAGGAAAGTGATGCAACCTACAAGCAGGTATGATCATGATATTACTCATGGTCACTGTGAGTATGGAGATCTCATTTTCAAGGGTGTATATGCCAATAGGCCACTCTATAAGAAAACTCATCAGGTTCTTAAGGAATCCTTAGGGGTTTGCTGCTCCAGCACCTACACTTAAATGGACTGCTGGCAACAATGTTGTGAAGTCTGTACCTAAGAGAAGGTACAATAGATTTGAGTGTTGGTGTTGTGGCAAGGTGGGCCACTTTGTCATGGATTGTTGGTTCAACTCAAGTTTAAAAAACAAGAACAGCTTACCTATCAGAAAAGCTGAAGGTAAGCATGATAGATTTCAAAATAAGAAGAACTTAGGACCCAATAACAATTTGGGTTCTGAGGATAGGTAAATCTTTATTTGATGCATGTGAATCCAAGTGGTCAAACCCCTAAATGGTACTTGGATAGTGGATGTTCCAGGCACATGACTGGAATAAGAAGAATGTTGAGGGACTAAGCACCCATAGTGAATGGACCCAAAGTAATCTTTGGTGGATCTGAAAAAGTAATCATCAAAGGATTTGGTAACATTTGTAGTAATTCTATTACTATCACTCAAGTGGCTTATGTGAAGGGTCTGAAACATAACCTGATTAGCATAAGTTAACTTAGTGATCTAGGTTATAACATATCTTTCCTCAAAGGGGAGTGCCAAATAAGGAGGTCAAGATATCAAGAGATCATTCTAACTGGCACTAGGAAAGGGAATGTATATTATCTTAACCTTGATTGTGAGTAAAAAATCTCACCCATTTGTCTAGTTGCAGGTGAGAAAGCATCACAATGTGTCCAATGGCACAAGAGGCTGGCTCATCTGAAATATAGGTCAATAGGAAGGCAATTTAGTATGGGGTTAGTGAGGAATTGTCCTCAGGTCAAGTGCATTAAAGAGGGTGTTTGTTCAGCTTGCAAAAAGGGCGAATAGACTAATTCTTCATTCCAAGTACTTGATACCAAAGATTCAATGAGATGTCAATATCTCTTGCATATGGACTTGTTTGGTCCTATGCCAGTTCATAGCCTAGGTAGGAAAGTATACACTTTAGTTATTATGGATGACTATTCTATATTCACATGGGTTTTATTCTTAAGACAGATATCTGAAACCCCTACTGTCTTCCAGACTTTTGTTAGACAAATTCAGAATGAATTTTACAATTCAGTGTTCAAAATCACAAGTTACCATGGAACTGAATTTCAGTCTGAGTGTATGACAATGTTCTGTGAAGAACTTGGGATTCATCAGGAATTCTCCTCACCTAGAACTCCCCAGCAAAATGGAGTTGCTGAAAGAAAGAATAGGACTCTAATTGAGGCAAGCAGAAAACAACTTAGTGACACTACTCTCCCTGAGTACTTTTGGGTTAAGGCAGTAAATACTGCATGTCATGTACTCAATAGAGCTTCCATCAATAAGAAACATAAGATGACTCCCAATGAGATTTTGAAAGGAAGAAAACCAAACATTTCTTACTTCATAATCTTTGGTAGCAAGTGTTATGTCCTAGTTAATGGTAAGCACTACCAAACTAAGTTTGCTGCTAAATCCCTAAATGAGATATTTGTTGGGTACAGTAATAACAGTAGGGCATACAGGATCTATAAATTGACTACACAAGTTGTAGAAGAATCTGTCCATGTAGTTTTTTATGAGTCTAAGTTGATTAATAGTGAATTGTCTAGCTCTTCAAGTAGTTCTATAGGTTTAAAGGACAGGCTGGATAAGCTGACTCTTAATGAAGAAGCACCTGCTGGGTTGGATGAAGAAAAGGATGCATGTTGTCCAGGGGGAGAACAAGATTCACTTGATGAAGAAGAAAACAGTGAAATGCATCAGGATGAGGAAAATGAAGAAGGCTAAGAGGTTTGCAGATTTATTCCAGCAAGAAGACACTTGAAGGATCATCAATCTCATCAAATAATTAGTGATGGAAATCAAGGTGTTCTAACTAGGAGAAAGAGCATTAAGAATGTTTTATGTTCAAGCTTCTTGTCACAAATAGAACCTAAGAAGTTTGAAGAAGCCATGTTAGAACAAACTGGATTGATGCCACGCAGGAAGAGCTGAATCAATTCAAAAGATGTAAAGTCTGGGAACTGGTTCCTAAACCAAAGGATCATAATGTTATAGGAACCAAGTTGATCTACAGAAATAAACTTTATGAGAATGGCACCATAATCAAGAATAAGGTCAGGCTGGTAGCAAAAGTCTACAAGCAAGAAGAAGGGATTGACTTTGATCAAACCTTTGCCCAAGGGTGCTAGTGTTGAAGCTATAAGGTTGTTCTTGGCCTATGCTGCATATGAAGGTTTCAAGGTATATTAGATGAATGTAAAGTAAGCATTTCTGAATGGTGACTTAAAAGAGGAAGGCTATGTTGAACAACCCTCAGGTTTTGTAGAATCTCCCTATCCTAACTATGTATATAGGCTTACGAAAGCTCTATATGGTTTGAAACAAACCCCTAGGGCTTTGTCTGAAATCTTGTCTGCTTTTCTTATTGTGAATAAATTCTCTAGAGGAAAGATAGTCAAAACTCTATTCTTTAGGAAATCTAAAGGCAAGATCATCCTAGTCTTGATATATGTTGATGACATTATCTTTGGATCTACTGAAAATGACCTTTGTAGAAAGTTTGCCAAACTTATGCAAGGGAAGTTTGAAATGAGCAGTATGGGTGAGCTAAAGTTCTTCTTGGGACTTCAAGTTAGACAGACTGATGATGGATTGTCCATATGTCAGTCTAAGTTCACCAATGAGTTGATTAATAAATATGGAATGGACTCAGCCTCCACCAAGAAAACTCCAATGGGAACAAGTATGACTATAAGCAAAGATGAGGCAGGGAAACCTGTTGATGAGTCTTTGTATAGAAGAATAATTGGCTCTCTACTATACTTGACTGCTAGTAGATATGACATCATGTATGCGACATGTGTCTGTGCTAGGTACCAAGCATTCCTAAAGGAATCTCATTACACTGCTGTCAAGAGAATTTTAATATATCTTTAGGACACACCTAATCTAGTTCTTTGGTACCCTAAGAATAGAGATTTCTTACTAACAGGCTTCTCAGATGCAGACTTTGGAGGATACAAAGAAGACAGGAAAAGTACAACAAGAACTTGTCAATTCCTATGTTAAAGGCTGATGTCATGGAGCAGCAAGAAGCAAACAAGTGTAGATATCTCAACTGCTGAGTCAGAATATATAGTTGTAGGCAGCTGTTGTGTACAGTTGATGTGGATAAAGCATCAACTTGAAGACTATGATATCAAGGTAAGTAGAATTTCAATATTTGGTGAATCTACTAGTGTTATTTCTATTGCTAATAACCATATTTCACACAGTAGAACTAAGCATATAGAAATTAAGTTTCATTTCATCAGAGAACATGTTGAGAAGAAAGGTATTAGTCTAGAATTTGTGAATACAAATAATCAAATTGGTGATATTTTTACAAAACCTCTGGATGAAATTAAATTCAATTATTTTTAAATTGAATTAGCTATGTTGAACCTAGAATAGGTCAGCAAAAGCTTTCCTAAGTAGAATATGTAAGCACAAAATTTCTCAGGAAATTTGGGTAAGTAAGAAAGTTTGTGTCGATACAAGCAAATTTTGTCGACACTCTCAGTATGATGTGTCAAAACAGAAACAGTATTTGTGTCGACACAAGAATTGGTGTCGGCACATTCTGTCGAGACTTAACTAGCCCGTGTCAACATAGACACAAGTATGTCAACACATAGACATGTCAACTAAAAATAAGTTTTGTCGAGATCTAAGTCTTTTATGTCGACACATGTAAAACTATGTCGACTAGTATTATTACTAAGTAAGGCGTGTCTTTTGACCAACCCTTTACCAGTACTCTATAAATAGAAGAAGACAAAATCTAGTCGACTATACTTTCATAATTCTCGACCCTAGACCTTGTGTCGACATAGATTTCAATTCTTTTCTCTTCTTTCTCTCTCTCTCATCACTAGCGCCACACTAGGATGACAAGGTGAATGCATGATACCAGCTGGTTTGCAGGGTATTCGAGATAGCTTCACAGGACATCAAGGGTGTGATTACCCTAATTTCCAAAAATGGTTTGGAGTTTTTAGTCTCTGAACCTATAAGAATTTGGAAGAAGTAAGTTCTTGAATTCTACTGGTCTGTAACTGTGGATTATGAAGGAAAGAAGATCAAAGCCACAGTCCAGGATTCAAGAGTGAAACTCACACTTAAGACGATCAGGAAATCTCTTAAACTTCCCCGGGTTAAAGAAGATGATGACATTGTTCCATCTATGATAAAGGATGCACTAAATTGGTGTGGAATGAATCCAAATACCAAGGTAGGATCGTCAATTACAAGGAAGGGGATGAATTCACAAGGTAAGTTTCTTTCAGAAATTATAGGCAAGGTGATTCTCTTCAAGACTGGTGGACATGATAGGATATCTGCCTTCATGTTAAACCTAATGACCAGAGTCATATACAATGTAAAACAGACTGGTCATCAGTAGTGTTTGACAAGATCCAAAAAGGAATTAAGAAGCCAAATCTGGGTAGAATCCTAAGCTTGTGTTTATCTTCAACTATCCCAGATATTATGAATCAACTGCCAGGATCCAAGATCAATTATATGAGGAGGATGGACACGAGAATTATATCCAGATAGGATAGAGTCTTGACCAAAAAAGGTTTATACTCCACAGAAATAGGTCAAGAAGGATAGGAAGAAGAAAGCAATTGTTCAGGAAGCAGAATACTCCAATGATTCCTAATTAGAAGTATTCTTTAGTTCAGATGAAGACCAATAGGAAAAAAGAAGCCCAAGCTGAAGTGAAGAGCAGTCAGCAACCAGAGCATCAGATGGCCTCCACTCTGGGGGGAGAGATCACTGAATTAACAATACAAGACATTGAACCACCTGAGCTACCTGCCCAAGGGGGACGCATTGCTGAAGCTACTCGAGAGAGTGAGTATGTTGCTGATACATTGATGCACATTGTATCAGACATAAACAAAGAAGTACTGATCACTACTGAGAATGAAGCACTAGATGTGCAGATGAGAGATACAGCTCAAGATGAGCAAGTGAGCATCTCCTGTATAGAGAAGGCCCTGGATAAAGATCTGGATGTCCAGGGAGAACCTTTTGCTTCTCAAGCCAACATTGTTCTTCTTGATTAGATGCAGCAGGAGGTAACTTTGGAGGAACTGTTCCCTAATTTATCTACAGAAAGGACTAAGGGGGAGCAAAAAAAGTAGAAAAGGAACTACCAGGAACTAAGGGACAGGAGTTACTGGATGCCCTAGTTAATATAAAAACTGTAGATATAAAAAGCTCATCTCAATCGTTTGATGATGAAGAAGCCTCCATGGCTTAAAAGAGAAAATTAGTTGCAATTAGGAAAAGGAGCATATGCTATAATAAAGCCTTACAAACAGTCACTCCACCACCTGCTCAAAGCATGGACTTTAGTTCACTACTGGTCCAATTGTAAGTCAAGATGGATAAGTAAAGGCTGTCTTTGGAGAAATATGTGGATGAGTCTCATAACGAACTGCAGTTCCAGCTGGCTCAAGATATTAAATCCATCAGATTTGAAGTCAATTTGAAAAAGAAAGAGATGACATATTGCTTCCATAAGGCAGGTAATGTTGTAGTATATTTTGTTGAGCAACAACAGGTACTAAAGACTTAAGTTAAGGACATTGCCGTCAAGCAAGGATATATTTTAGAAAATCAATTCAGGTCAAATGAAAATCTCAAGGACTCCCATAATGAAATTCTCAAAAAACTGGGAAGTATTGCTACTGATTTGAAAACAGAAGTATCCAAACAAATACAAGCAAATCTAGCTACTGTCCAAATAGCCATTGAAGATTATCAAAAGACTATTTCTAATCACTTGACTAAATTCCAAGCCTACTACAAAGAAGGTATAGAATATCTGGCTGGCCAAGTAAGGTTTCAAAAGAATGATTTGAGAGATCATATGGCCAGAGAAGTCATAAATGGGGAGAGAATATTAGTCCAAGCCAGCTCTGATCATGAAAAATGGGTATATAATACCATCAGAGCTACACTTGGATTTCCATCCCTATATGAGGATGATAATACTGCTGAGTCTGGTGTTCAACTTGCCTACATTAAAGGGGATCAGCCAGAGTTTGCACAAGTCATTTATCCTCCACGTGATTTTGACATAGTACAACAAGAAGTTTAGAAAATATATAGCCCTCCACAGGAGGCATAGAATATTATTATTGAAAAGGAAGAAAATTTAGAGGCTGCACAGGAAGCTTAGAGGGAGGCACAGATTTCCAAGAAAAGGTTTAGAGAACAGGCAGAACTGAAGCCTGATTTTGAGAAGTGGATTCCTACCTCTAGGAACATTATTTTGACTGCTTGAAAAGTTGTGAAGGACAAGACATAAGATAGAGGCAAATGGTACTCTAAGCAAGAGTGGAACAAGTATCAGGCAAAGCAAGAAGATATACTTCAGTATAGGAGAAGTGCTAAAGCTGGGAAGTTACCTGCTAATTCTCTGGAGCCTAGCAAGTACTTCCCAAAGCTTTTTCACTATTTTCAAAGGCAAAGGATCAAGGATGAAGAACTGAAGAAGAAAGACCTGAAAGGAAAGAAAATAGTTGATGATACTGAACCTAATGTGCAGTCTAAAATCAAGTCTGGCAAAAGAATAGTAATCAAGGAGCCTAGTCTATCTTAGGATAAATAGGCTTATATGTAGAAAAAATAATCTTTGGATTTGTGTTCTTTAAATAAACATATAAACCAAAAGAATTTTCTGATTAATGAATGACATCATTTTCAGTATTGAGTTTAGTTATTATCTATGTTTATATGTTACCCTGCAGTGAAATGTATGAACATCTATTTTTCTTTGATTTATTATGTGTGGTGTATATCTTTGACTAATGGTTATGACTTCTCCAAATAGGGGGAGATTGATGGATACACTGGAAACTATGTACCATATTTGGAGAAGACTCCCCTTACTAAATAATATACATCAATTTGTATTTGATATGATGTTTGAGTTTCAGTGTGCAGGTTTAAGAAATGGAGGTAAATTTCTAAATATAAATGCCGACACTTGTGAGGAATTATGTCAACACCTGAAGAAGGAGTTATGTCGACACCCAGGAGTTATGTCGACAGCAAAAGCAAAGCATGTGTTGACACCCAAGATATGTGTCGACACCTGAAGAAGGCATGTGTCGACATATAGGACTTGTGTCGACACACACTCAACGCCATCTATCATCAACAGCTGTACTGAGTCTGAAAGGCTTGTGTCGACACACAGGACTTATGTCGACACATTCTCAACGACGTTTGTACATACACTCAATGCCATCTGTCAGGATCAGTAATGTCGAGACTAGGAGCAGTTGTGTCGACACACAGGACTTGTGTTGACACACGCTCAATGTTGCGCGCTAGGGTTCGAAGAAAATAAACGCAACCGAACTAGCAACCCGATGAGGCAAGTATACCTATCGAATTGTAGCAAGGGGACACAAGTGTCGTATTGAAATCCGGGAACTGTTGGCTATACTTACTTACACGAACGCTATTATCTTATCGACGGAAAAACTAGGGTTTTAGAAAATCTAAGTGCAAGGGAGGAATTAAAGCTATACTAGAAAGAGAACTACCGCAATTAAGTTAAGCTATTAAGCAAAGAACTATGCTAGAAAGGAAACTACTGCAGTTAATTAAAGAGCACAAGATAGGTGATTACTACGAAAGGTAGAAAATATGAAATGGAAATGCACTCAATCAAGATTCACCTCAGCTAAAGACGATTAAGAAAATGCGATAAAAATCTGAACTTAATAGGATAAAGGTCCTTGACCGTGGAGGTTCCTAAAGCTTGAACACGCTTCTCTCGAAGTCGTGCCCAACAGAGTTTAGGAAGGTCCGACCGACTCTCGTCTAAATCGGAGGCATAAAACTCGCTTTACGCGGTGAACCCCACTATTTGATTTTACTCCAATCCGGGAGATTTGGACGTCTGCCTCTCTCGAGGGGTGCGTACAACTCCCTTTACTCTTGAATGCTCACTTCATTCTTTCGGCCTCTCGGCTAGCCCAGAATGAAAGCAAAGGCGGAGAGTATATATCGAAAATATACCTCCAACCCGTGATTAATCAAGAGTAATTCAAGGCCCTAACCTAAAAAGAAAAGATTAATTAAAACATCATAACATAATCGCTCTAACCTCGGATCATCAAGATCGAGTACAAGGAGGATTAGTTAATCATTATGGAATGGAGGAGGGGAGATGAGTAGAAAGGCATATAAAGGAAGACAAGTAAAGGAAGAACACTTTTATTAATGAAAAAGGGCAAGTACACTATTGAAATTGAAATTACAAGTGCATGAAATTTAAATCCTATTCTAGCCCTACAATTAGCATTAAGCAAGAGCAAAGATTACAAGGAAAGCATAAACAAGCTAAGATTAAACTAGGGTTAAACAAAAATTACAAAGAGACGGGGAGAGAGAGAGAGAGAAAGCATGAAAAAAAACTCAAGAACCAAAGGGGCAACACCTCCCCCACTCAACCAAAGCTTGCTAAAATGGAGAGGGGGGTCTCAATTTAAAGAAATTTTTCTCGGGTTGGTCACGCCCACCGACACGCCCTAGGGGGGGCGTGTCAGGGGGCGTGACAGTACTATGTTGACCTCGGGCTCTTGATTCTTGCGGGAGGGAAGATTGCTTCGGTACGTCGGTGGTCACGCCCTAGGTCACGCCCGTGACAGGGGGGCGTGACAGGCACGTCTTGTCCAAATCATTGGTTGGAAATCCGTCAGTCACCGAAAAAGGAGGGTGTCACGCCCATGTCACGGGCGTGACATGGGGCATGACAGTACTGTTTGCGTGCTGTGGCGGAACGACATTTAATGCGGCGGCAGGCTTTGCGGCAGAGGGCGACACGCCCATGGTCACGCCTGGTGACACGCCCAGGGAGGGCGTGTCAGGGGGCGTGATAGCGGTTTTGACCGTTTTTCTGTCCCTTTCAGCAGGAGTCCTCGGGATCGGGTGACACGCCCTAGGTCACGCCCAGGGAGGGCGCGACAGGGGGGCGTGACAGGTCATTTTGGCCAATTTTTTGGAAACCTGCAAAAAGACAAGAAAAAGTCAGTGGCAATAATATTTACATAAAAATGATAAAAATAAACTAATAATAGACATAATTTGCACAATATAAAATAGAAAATACGATAATTGTTTAGGCTACAAAACATATTATCAAATTCCCCCAAGCTTAAGCTTTGCTTGTCCCCAAGCAAAAATATAAAAACTAGATATTTATAAAAGGACTAATCAAAAAGTTCTAATTATGCCTACACAAGTACTATGCGAAATTCTAAGTAGGGAAAAGGTGAAATGTAAGTCTAAAATAATTATTTAGGTATGGTAAAACTTTTATAAACTTTACTTAATAAAAACAAATCATCCAAAATTTTAACGAGATTTTTTAAATGGACTTAAGCAAAGCAACGAAAATGAAAAACACGCATTGAGTTGTTACTAGATCCAAGCAACGCATTATAATTATATCAATTTAATTAACAAAAATGTAGGTTTAAATCCAAAACTAAAACTGATTTACTGTTTTTCTTTTCTTAGTTGTTAAATAAAAATCAAAAAGCGTGAATCAAAAGGACTTAAATAGGACAGAAACGTTTGGTTTAGGAAAATGATCAGGAGTGGAATTCAAAGATAAACGTGAAGGTTTTAAAATCACACTAAACCAAAGCAAAGAGTTTCAAAAAATTTCATAAAAATATATACACATTTTTTTTTTCTTTTTCTTCTTTTTTTTTTTCATTTTTTTTTCAAAACAAAGGTCATAAATATTTTTATTTTCCTTTTTGAGTTGGCCAAACAAAAATAAACATCACTTTCGACATCCCTTTTTTTTCAAAAATCTTTCTCCCACAAAAATCACAAAATATCCTATCAAAATCGTCAAACTAATTTATGAAACTCAAAAAGGCTAGTGTGATTCGATAGGTTGGAAATTTTGGCTTTGGTGAAACTGAAATGAAGGGAGGAGCTATCAAATGTAATCGGAAAAAGGCTCAAAAATGGCTAACTAGTGGTAAAAGTTTTTAGGTTGGCAGGAAAGCTCAAACGAAAACAAAAACGGCCTAAATCATTTTCACGCTTTTGAATTTATTTAAAACAAAGGTTTGAAAAATTTTCAAAAAGCGAGTCCTAGATAATAAAAGAAGATTGATGAAATTAACTTGAAAATAGAAATAATAGGTGACTTGGATCGTTCACATCTACTACCTTATTCAAAAGTTGACTTTACAAAAACTATTCAAAAATGAAAAAGAAAATAATGGATGATGAATTTTTAAGAAAGTAAAGGAAATAAATAATAAAAAACCATAATAGAAATGCGAGTTTTAGAAAAATATTTCACCTTAACATGCTACCGTGAATTAGAAACACAGCATGACCAACATTTTACTTGTGAAACATAATTAAAAAGGACTATTAGAAATATTATAATTAGCTAAATTGTTTATAGGAGATTTTGAGTAAAACAAAACTAAAAACTAGGGGTACTATTGAAATACCAAAATGTCTAAACTATTCAAAAACACATATATATTTTTTTTAATTTTGATTTTGTGAAATATTCTCTTTTTTTTGGATTTTTGATTTTTTTCTCTTTCTCTTTTTTTTAAGATATTCATTTTTTTTTGAAATATTTACAATATATACAAAAAGAAGATTATTTACACTACGCAAAAATGAAAGAGGAAATCCTCCCCCAAGCTTAAAACAGACATTGTCCTCAATGGCTAAAGAAGGGGATTGGAGAAGGAGAGAAAAATAAAGTACAGAATTGAAAGACAGAACTGAAATACAGGTACTTCCCCGGATTTATTTGCTGCGAAAACTGAGTGATGCCGCTCCTCCGAATGTCTTCTTTGGACTTCGTGATAGATTCAGCAATGTTGGAGCAGGCGATCGCATAAGCTTCAGCTTGTCGGAGCCGTCCGAGGCAAAAATTGTAAAATAAAGAAAACAGAAAAAGATAACTTGGGTTGCCTCCCAAGAGCGCCCTTTGGTTAAAGCGTCGTTGAGCTCGACGCATCAAAAAAATAATATTGTCCAAAATTATTGTTGTTCCGAAATAAAATTGTTTTTAGCAAAAAAAATTAAAAGTTTCAGATTACAGTTCGTGAAGCAGAAACTTAATAATGTTTGGACTGACATCATCATCACCAGAAAAGTAGAGTTTAAGATGCTGACCATTCACTTTGAAATTTCCCTTATCACGGTGAGAAATTAAAACAGTTCCATAAGGAAATACTTCTAAAACAGAAAACGGGCCAGACCAGCGAGATTTTAATTTGCCCGGAAATAAACGTAAACGAGAATTATATAAAAGGACTTGGTCGCCCGACTTAAAGTTTTTAGGGTGCCTTAAGTGTTTATCGTGTAAACTCTTCGTCCGATCTTTATAAAGTTTGTTATTTTCATAAGCATAAGAGCGCCACTCGTCGAGTTCATTTAGTTGAAATTTTCGAAGGTCACCGACTGAGTGGGGATCAAAGTTTAAAAATTTTAAGGCCCAAAAGGCGCGGTGTTCTAACTCTACAGGCAGATGGCACGATTTTCCATAGACCAGCCGATACGGCGTACATCCGAGGACGATTTTGTACGCTGTTCGGTAGGCCCATAGAGCATCGTCAAGTTTGGTTGACCAGTCTTTTCTAGAAGTTGAAACAGTCTTTTCTAATATTCTTTTTATTTCTCTATTAACTACTTCGAATTGACCGTTAGTTTGGGGGTGGTAGGCAATGGAAAGCTTATGTGTAACGCCGTATTTAGTAAGGATTTTTGAAAATTGTGCGTTATAGAAATGGGAACCACTATCGCTAACGATTGCACGTGGCGTACCGAATCTAGAAAATAATCTTTTTAGAAATGTGACTACAACTCGGGAGTCGTTCGTAGGAAGAGCTTGGGCCTCAGCCCATCGTGAAACATAATCAATAGCAACTAAAATAAATTTGTTTCCGAAGCTAGAAGGAAGGGGGCCAACAAAATCAATTCCCCAGAGGTCGAAAATTTCGCACTCTAAGAAATAATTTTGCGGCATTTCATTTTTATTAGAAATGTTGCCCGACCGTTGGCAACTATCACACCTGCTCACAAAGGCTTGCGCGTCTTTAAATAGGCTAGGCCAGTAAAAACCCGCGCAAAGCACCTTATGAGCGGTGCGAGCAGCTTGATAGTGCCCACCTGTAGGACCTTCATGCAAATGTTTTAGAATATCAATTCCTTCATCAAAAGAAACACACCTCCTTATCACTTGATCCGCACAAATTTTGAAAAGATGTGGGTCTTCCCAAAAGTAGTTCTTCAGCTCAAAAAAGAATTTCTTCTTTTGCTGAGAGAAGAACTCCTTTGGGAGCACCCGGGCCCCTAGATAGTTGGCGATGTGCGCGAACCAAGGAGAAGTAGATGTATTAACTAAAAGCAGCTTCTCATCAGGAAAATAATCATTAAAAGATTTTTCATTTAATTTTTCTATAAAGGGGTTATCTAATCTTGATAAATGGTCGGCGGCCAAGTTCTCGGCTCCTCGCTTATCACGGATCTCTAAGTCAAACTCCTGGAGGAGTAAGACCCAGCGAATCAAGCGAGGCTTGGCATCCGTTTTAGCAAGAAGGTACTTGAGGGCCGAGTGGTCCGTAAAAACAATGATTTTTGAAAGTGTAATGTAAGGGCGGAATTTATCAAACGCAAATACTACAGCTAAGAGCTCCTTCTCGGTTGTGGTGTAATTTTCTTGTGCAGATGTGAGGGTTTTACTAGAGTAATAGATGGGGTGGAAGTTTTTAGATATGTGTTGACCTAATACGGCTCCCACCGCAAAACTACTCGCATCGCACATAATCTCGAAAGGAAGGTCCCACACCGGAGCTATCATAATTGGTGTGTTAATTAACTTTTCTTTAATTAATTCAAAGGAAGAAATACAAGAGTCATCAAAAATGAATGGAGCATCTTTTTCTAAGAGATGGGTGAGGGGCTTAGTGATCTTGGAGAAGTCCTTTATAAAACGACGATAAAAACCAGCGTGGCCTAGGAAACTTCTTATAGCTTTTATGTTTGTAGGCGGCGGCAACTTCTCAATAACCTCTATCTTGGCAACATCTACCTCAATACCTTTAGCAGAAATTTTATGTCCCAAAACTAACCCTTCCCTCACCATAAATTGACATTTTTCCCAATTTAGGGCAAGGTTAGTTTCTTCGCATCGTTCTAAGACTTTTTCGAGGTTTTCTAAACATCTATCGAAGGAATCGCCGAACACGGAGAAATCGTCCATGAATACCTCCATAATGCTTTCTACGTACTTGTCAAATATTGCGAGCATACATCGCTAGAATGTAGCTGGCGCATTGCATAATCCAAATGGCATTCTTCGGTACGCGAAGGTGCCGAAGGGACAAGTAAACGTAGTTTTCTCTTGGTCCTCGGGAGAGATGGGTATTTGAAAGTACCCCGAGAGGCCATCAATAAAACAATAAAAGCTATGGCCGGAGAGACGTTCTAAAATCTGGTCGATAAACGGTAAAGGAAAGTGGTCCTTGCGGGTGGCGTCATTTAACTTACGGTAATCTATACACATACGCCAACCCGTCACCGTCCGCGTCGGGATTAATTCATTATTCTCATTACTAACTACGGTTATCCCTCCCTTTTTTGGAACTACCTGAACGGGGCTAACCCACTTACTGTCCGAAATAGGGTAGATAATTCATGCGTCTAATAGTTTCATAATCTCGCCCTTAACTACTTCTTTCATGTTTGGGTTTATACGGCGCTGAGGTTGGATAGAGTTACGCGAATTATCTTCCATTAAAATTTTATGGGTACAGAAAGATGGGCTTATGCCCTTGATATCAGAAATTTGCTAAGCAATAGCCCGGCGATGCAAACGTAGAACTAGAAGAAGTTTATCGTTCTGTGTATCCGTGAGGTAGGCCGAAACGATAACTGGTAACTTGGAGTCTTTTTCTAAGAAAGCATACTTAAGGTGTTCGGGAAGTTCTTTAAGTTCTAGGGTAGGGGGTTCTTCATAAGAGGATTTTGAGATTCTTTCTTTTTCAAAAATAATATCTTCATAAACTTTTTTATAAGGAACGTAATAAGGGGTGGGGCTAGCAGCCAAGATGGCTTCTTGTAGAGATTCAGTGGGAAGAAAAGAGGAGGAGAAAAAATCAGAAAATTCTTTTTCAAACTCAGAAAAACAATAAGACGATTCTTCACTTCCTTGCAGTGATTCAGTTGTAAGAGAAGAGGAGCAAAAAGTAGAAAATTCTTTTTCAAAGTCGGAGAGGTAGTAGGAAGAATCATCACTCACGGCGTCTACGAAAAAACATGAGTCATCGTTCGCTAAGGTGTTCTTCATCGAAGGGGTGATAGAAAATGTGACTTCGTCGTCGCCTACTCGAAGAAACAGCTTACCATTGCTTACGTCAATGATGGCTCGGGAGGTGGCAAGGAAGGGTCGGCCAAGGATCAGGGGAACCTCGACGTCTTCTTCGATGTCCAAAATGACAAAGTCCACCGGGAAGATGAACTTGTCGACTTTCACTAGAACGTCCTCCACTATTCCTAACGGGTACTTGACGGATCTATCGGCTAGCTGGATACTCATACGCGTGGGGTTAAGGCTACCAATCCCTAACTTTTTGAACCACGAAAAGGGCATCAGGTTTATACTCGCGCCTAAGTCGGCTAACACGTGTTTAACAAAAAGATCACCGAAGACATACGGGATAGAGAAACTACCTGGGTCACTGATTTTCTTCGGCAAACCGTTTTTTAAAACGGCGGAGCACTCGGTGTTTAGCGTGACGTGCGAAAGATTCTCTAACTTCTTCTTGTTTGTGAGGAGGTCGTTAAGATATTTGGCGTATTTCGGCATCTGCGAAATAGCCTCGTGGAAGGGAAGATTAATGTGGATTTGTTTGAAGATTTCTAAGAAGCGGGAGTACTGATCATCTTGACGTTGTCTATTAAGTTCAGAGGGGTATGGAGGAGTTGAATTATTTTTGAAGATCGGTGGTGGAGTGAGATTATTTTCTAAAATAGGGGTGATTACTTCTTCAGCAGATTGCGGAATTTTCAAAACGGGAGCGGGCTTTGATTTTTAAAAGCGGAAGCGGAGCTTGCCTCGGGCTCTTCACTTACCATACCGGAGACTTGCTTCCCACTCCGAAGAGTTATAGCGTTTGCTTGCTCTCTCAGGTTGGGTTCGGTATTGGAAGGAAGAGACTCTGCGGGTCGCTCAGAAATTATTTTCGCGAGCTGTCCTACCTGATTTTCTAAACTTTTTACGCTTCCGGTTAAAGTTCTTATGGTAGCGTCATTTGTGGTGATGTATTTAGAAAGTAATTCCTCCAAGCTTGGAGGTTTTGGGTAATTTTGAAGAAGTGGTGGTGGTGGTGGTGGTGCAGAAAAATCATTTTGCGGGGGTGGGCGCATCGCATTCGATGGATTACTCCATGAAAAGTTCGGATGATTTCTTAAAGCAGGATTATAACTATTCGGAAAATTAAAACCAGGCGGATGAAAATTCGCAGCAGAAAAATTATTAAAAGCAGTTCTAGGCATATTATTAACATAATCTAAATGTTCCGGAGTAGGGGTTGCAGATTCCCATACCTGAGGGGCGGAGGCAGCAGTCATCTCCGTGATTTTTTTGCTTAGGATTTCTACTTGCAGAGCGAGCTGGGAGACGTTGTCCACTTCATAGATACCTGCAGGCTTGTTCGGGCGGGACCTAGGCACATTCCACTGATAAGTGTTCATGGCCATGTCCTCAAAAAGCTCAAGAGCGGCTTCCGGGGTCTTATGATTTAAAGTACCGCCAGAAGCTGTGTCTATCATTTGCTTCGTGCTTTGATTTAGCCCGTTATAAAACGTCTGCACTTGTAACCATACAGGCAGCGCGTGATGTGGGCATCGTCTTAATAATTATTTAAATCTCTCCCAGGTTTCGTATAGGGTTTCAAAGTTTATTTGTCCGAAGGCAGAGATGTCGTTCCTAAGTTTTGCAGTTTTAGCTGGCGGAAAATACTTCGCCAAAAATTTTTCAGTTATTTCATTCCAAGTGGTTATGCTATTTTTCGGAAGTGTGTTCAGCCACTGCTTAGCTTTAGTTCTTAGAGAGAAGGGGAAGAGTCTCAGCCTGATCGCATCATTTGTGACACCATTTATCTTGAAGGTGTCGCAAATTTCAAGAAAGCTAGTTATATGTGCGTTCGGATCTTCATCTTGAAGTCCGTCAAATTGCACATATTGCTGCACCATTTGAATTATGCTAGGCTTTAGTTCGAAGTTATTATTTGCTATAGCAGGGCGGACTATACTTGATTCTGTTCCCTCGAGGTTCGGTCGTGCATAATAGGACATAGTCCTTTGCACGGCCTCATCTACGTTGGGTTCTTCCATTCTTAAAGTAGCAAATGACTCGGAGTCCTCAACCGGCACTTGGATAGTAGGACCTTGAAATCGCGATCTTCTCCGAAGAGTACGCTCAATTTCATGGTCCAAGTCAAAATAACCGACGGACTCCCGCGGGTCATGCACTAAAAGAACAGAAAAGAAGAAGAGGAAGAGAAAAAGGATAAACTAGAAAAAAGATTAGAAATTTTTTTTCTTTTTGAAATAGATTTTTTTTATAGATTAACTCCCGAACTTCCCAAGGACTACCCCGTGAAGGGTTCGCAAGGTACTAGACAAGATAGTGGCGCTTAAAGCCCTTTGCCCTTTTCGAGAGAATTAGGTGGCGTAGAAAAATTGTGAGGTTGGTTTCTATTAAGAACGGTGATAAAATTTTTTTGACTTTTTAAAATTTTAAAGAAAGAGGATGAGAAAGTGAAGAGAATAGGTTCGTGTTTTCAAAATATCAACGGAAGTTGGTTTTCCCCGGCAACTGCGACAAAAACTTGTTGTGCGCTAGGGTTCGAAGAAAATAAACGCAACCGAACTAGCAACCCGATGAGGCAAGTATACCTATCGAATTATAGCAAGGGGACACAAGTGTCGTATTGAAATCCGGGAACTGTTGGCTATGCTTACTCACACGAATGCTATTATCTTATCGACGGAAAAACTAGGGTTTTAGAAAATCTAAGTGCAAGGGAGGAATTAAAGCTATACTAGAAAGAGAACTACCGCAATTAAGTTAAGTTATTAAGCAAAGAACTATGCTAGAAAGGAAACTACGGCAGTTAATTAAAGAGCACAAGATAGGTGATTACTACGAAAGGTAGAAATTATGAAATGGAAATGCACTCAATCAAGATTCACCTCGGCTAAATACGATTAAGAAAATGCGATAAAAATCTGAACTTAATAGGATAAAGGTCCTTGACCGTGGAGGTTCCTAAAGCTTGAACACGCTTCTCTCGAAGTCGTGCCCAACTGAGTTTAGGAAGGTCCGACCGGCTCTCGTCTAAATCGGAGGCCTAAAACTCGCTTTACGCGGTGAACCCCACTATTGGATTTTACTCCAATCCGGGAGATTTGGACGTCTGCCTCTCTCGAGGGGTGCGTACAACTCCCTTTACTCTTGAATGCTCACTTCATTCTTTCGGCCTCTCGGCTAGCCCAGAATGAAAGTAAAGGGGGAGAGTATATATCGAAAATATACCTCCAACCCGTGATTAATCAAGAGTAATTCAAGGCCCTAACCTAAAAAGAAAAGATTAATTAAAACATCATAACATAATCGCTCTAACCTCGGATCATCAAGATCGAGTACAAGGAGGATTAGTTAATCATTATGGAATGGAGGAGGGGAGATGAGTAGAAAGGAATATAAAGGAAGACAAGTAAAGGAAGAACACTTTTATTAATGAAAAAGGGCAAGTACACTATTGAAATTGAAATTACAAGTGCATGAAATTTAAATCCTATTCTAGCCCTACAATTAGCACTAAGCAAGAGCAAAGATTACAAGGAAAGAATAAACAAGCTAAGATTAAACTAGGGTTAAACAAAAATTACAAAGAGAGGGGGAGAGAGAGAGAGAGAAAGCATGAAAAAAAACTCAAGAACCAAAGGGGCAGCACCTCCCCCACTCAACCAAAGCTTGCTGAAATGGAGAGGGGGGTCTCAATTTGTAGAAATTTTTCTCGGGTTGGTCACGCCCTCCGACACGCCCTAGGGGGGCGTGTTAGGGGGCGTGACAGTACTATGTTGACCTCGGGCTCTGGATTCTGGCGGGAGGGATGATTGCTTCGGTACGTCGGTGGTCACGCCCTAGGTCACGCCCGTGACAGGGGGGCGTGACAGGCACGTCTTGTCCAAATCATTGGTTGGAAATCCGTCAGTCACCAAAAAAGGAGGGTGTTACGCCCATGTCACGGGCGTGACATGGGGCGTGACAGTACTGTTGCGTGCTGTGGCGGAACGACATTTAATGCGGCGGCAGGCTTTGCGGTAGAGGGCGACACGCCCATGTTCACGCCTGGTGACACGCCCAGGGAGGGCGTGTCAGGGGGCATGACAGCAGTTTTGACCATTTTTCTGTCCCTTTCAGCAGGAGTCCTCAGGATCGGGTAACACGCCCTAGGTCACGCCCAGGGAGGGCGTGACAGGGGGGCGTGACAGGTCATTTTGGCCAATTTTCTGGAAACCTGCAAAAAGACAAGAAAAAGTCAGTGGCAATAATATTTACATAAAAATGATAAAAATAAACTAATAATTGACATAATTTGCACAATATAAAATAGAAAATATGATAATAGTTTAGGCTACAAAACGTATTATCACTCAACAACATCTAGACATACACTCAACGCCATTTTTCAGCATTAGCTATGTCGAGAGCAGGAGCATTCGTGTCGACACACAAGACTAGTTTTGACACATACAATAGAAGCTGTGTCGAGAAGAAAAAGAATGACTGTGTCGACACATTGAGTGCTGTGTCGACATCATCAAGACTTTTGTCGACACTTATACTATTTGTGTCGACACATGTGAAGTATTTTGCTGAGTGTTTTCTGCTGAGATATAAAATCATTACAGAATCAGCTGCCACGGCTGAATACTTGACAGCTATCATAAACAACAAGTCTGACACCTTTGTCAGAACTGTCAGAAGGTTGTTACAAACCGGATCGGCCGGTAATCATTGAGAAACTCTATATAAAGGACTGATCCATGACAACCAAGACAAGAAATTAAGCAATTATGTGGGAACAAACCAACACATAACCAGAGAGAGAATTCAACAACAAGAAAGGGTGAACCCTTAAGAAGGCAGATCATGAACAGTCTGCAAGAAAGATTCAGATCTAATTCTGAATCTAAGATGGGAGCTGTACGAAGATCAACTTCTACACAAAGTCAAGATCAACCTCATTTTTTTAAATCAAGAAGCTTTGAAAAAGCTAAGTCAGGTTGGATCAGAAGTATACAGTTTTTTAAAGAACTTATCAAGAAGCTCAGATCAATTGAGAGTTCTATCTGGGTGAAATTTATATTAAATTAAATATGGTTTTTCCTTGTAAGATCTTTTATAGATCTGAGTTGTAATCCTGTATTTAGAAAGGCTGAGGTAGGGCTGAGAGCCTGAGGTGTTGGACGTTTGAAAGTCTGAGTTGTAAGCCTAGTGATAAAGGCTGAGGTAGGGTTGTTGCCTGAGGTAGGGTTCTTGTGAAGAATCTGAGGTAGGACTTGTAAAGTTTGAGCTGTAGGAACCTATCAGGTTCATAGTTGTAAGATCTGTGGATCTAAGTTAGTGGAAGGATGTTGGGATGAATCCAGTTCTCTACTGGATAGGAGAAGGGGGAAAGTGGATGTACCCATAACTTAAGTAACCACTATAAATCTGGTGTACTGTGCTGTGCTGTGAATGTTATGTTGTAGATTGTATATTCTATGCTGTGATAGATCTAGTTACTTGCTTAAAATTATTAAATAAAAGTAGAACCTATTCACCCCCCTAGGTGTCTAGGCTCTTGAAATCAAGTCTTTCACTTCCTTCTATCATATCACAAATAGTTTATATAGCATAATGTACCATAACCACTCTACTACATGAGCATGCTTTTAAGATACAGACCACACTTGATCATACACACTCTCAGTTAAATCTTGTAACTGCTTCTGTTCATAAGATCATTCTTAAGCTCTATTATTTGTGATGTCAAGAAGGTGGAGATCTAAGAGGAAGAAGAGGAGTTAGATGAGGTCACATCATCTTTTTATGAACTAGATCCTTTCAAGATTGCTGGAAATTAGAGTGCTTTCGAAAAAATAATTTAGAGTTTGCTTCAAGCAAGGGGGATTCTAAATAAATGACTCTTACTGGTTCTAAATAGTAGGATGCACATTTTCAAGAGCAGGCAGAAGCAAAGGTTTTACTTCAAGAAGAAGTCAAGGTTGATAATGAATAGGAAAAGGACAATCTAGTGTTTCCCAAAAGAGTAGTTAATGTTAAATATTCCAACTAGGATAAGAACATGCAATCCAGAAAGGAGAAGCTACAATCAAGAGAGAGTAAGCTGCCTATCACAAGTATCACTCAATAAGATGAGGAGGTAATCACATTTGTATAGTAAGTTGCAACATCATTACAGTGCTTTTCCCTCAAAACCTATTCCCTATTCAAGTTTAAGATTTGATCAATATGAATAGAAAAAGTCAGTTGAGTCAAGGAAGTGAGTTGGACACTCTAGAATAGAGAAGGAATTAAAAAGAAGTCACCATACGTCGACTAAAAGTCGACGCAATGCCGATTGGAAGTCGATGCCACTTCAATTAGATGTCAGGGCAACTACCGATGTTAAGTCGACATTACTCTTAGTCATAAGATAAAGCATCTGTCGATATGATATCAATGAAATGTTGATTATAAAGTGAAGTCGACCAGATTTATTTTTAAAGGCAGAACTAAATGTATCTTCAACTTAAAGTTGGTGTAGCGTAAAAAAGTATATAATATAGAGATAGTAAAGGATCTATCTAGGCTTAATTCCTGGAATATTTTAAGGAATTATTTTAAATGTTTTTAATTGTTGGATCTATCTAAGTAAATGATTTCTCCACTAATTCCAAAACTATTTTTATAGAAGAAATTTGAAGAGAAACTTTGAATTCATTGAAGACAGTATTGGAATAATATATTTATATTCTTTCTGAAGAAAGTTTCTATGAAGACGAGAAATTTATATTTATTCAAAAAACCATCCTGTATCAAAACTTTCCACTCCTGTATCACAACAATCTTCACCGGATCCGTAACAGTACCCTCTCCACTAACCACATGACCGAGAGTAGCCATCGATGATAACCAAAACTCACACATAAACTACTTGTCATGGAGTTGACTCCTCCCATGGGTATACATAACAACACGCAAAAGATTCTCATGATCCTCTTCTAACTGAGAGTACACAAATATATCTTCTATAAAGATGATCACAAATCAGTCCAGGTATTCTCAAAAAATTTTGTGCATTAGATCCATGAATATTGACGGTGCATTTCTTATCCCAAACAGCATTATGGTGACTCATAATGTCTATAGCATGTACTAAATACATTATTGGGAATATCACTTTTTGTAATCCACAACTGGTAATAATTGGGCTTCAAATCCAGCTTTGAGTGCATAATTGATCCAACCAGCTAATCAAAAAAATCATTGATTCTTTGAATCAGAAACTTGTTCTTCTCTTTCAGCTTATTTAGTTCATGATAATCGATATATATATGAAATCTTACATCCTTCTTCTTCATAAAAGGACTAGTGCACTCCATGGAGACATACTTGGATGCATATAGTCTTGCTATAGTATCTCTAATAACCTAACTTTCAATTCTACCTTCTCTTTTGGCACTACATGTTATGGTGAGTGTGACACAGGTTTTGCACCTGACACCAACTTAATAGTGATGTTGATCTCTCGCTGAGGTGGAACTCTTGGGAGATCTTTACAAAACACTATTGTGAACTACTATACTATATGAACTTCACTCAAATTAGGCTTTGACATTGAAGCCTTCAATAGTGTGAAAAATAACACCGAACATTTCCGAACCTCCTTGACCACTTGGATAGAAGACATCAATATCTTACTCGATCCTCGCAAAATAACAAACTTAATCTTGCATTTGGTGTTCTGACAAAGTGTGATTTCCTTAGAGTTGCAATAAATACGTGTACGCTGCTTCAAAATCCAATCCATGCTAAAGATCACATCAAACTCTGATATCAACTACATAGATGCTTCCAATCCATATTGAAGACATTTTATCTGTGCCTTAAAACAACAAACTCTATTCACACGCATCATGCACCCATTAGGTAGCAACACATCAAGACGATCTACTGATATGTACTGAGGGACTTTAATATTCAATATGAAGTCCTCAGATAGGAAAGAATGAGAAGCACATTTATCAAGTAGTGCTCACGCCGGATAGTCAAAAATTAGTACAAAGCCTAATATAAATAAGCTAAACAAGCAATACACAAAATAAAAAGTATATAAATAATAAAAGATATATAATAAATAGTACCTGTCACCACATCACTTTGTTTAATGGCCTCCTACTGGCTAAGATTGTAAACTTTGGGCTATGTTAGAACAAAATGGGATGAAGTTGACTTCACTGCCTTCCCTTTCTCCGTATAAGACGCACCTGTATTTTTTCCGTCTTTGGATGACCATTCAAACAGTCTCGAGCATTATGTACCTTCTTGCCCCAAGTGTATCAAGTAAGTAGACTTAGCCCAATAGTTTCTCTAGAAGCATCATAAGAAGTTGTTCCTAACGACTGAGACTTACTTTTTAACTTATTACGGTACATAAACTTTGCATTGCATAGCATCCTTAAGTATTTTTTTTTCACCACCAAGTCATTTTTACATTATACCCTCTTCATATCTTGCTTCAGGGATCAGGAAGTGTTCACCATGGTCAGAAAGCCTTGCATCATTGGACCTATAGAAGTATCCTCAAATCTTCCTGTAGACCTTCATAAAACCTATTGCCCATCACACCTCATAACCAAATGTGCAGCCTGCATATTTCCCAAGTTAATAAAATCATGGAAATAGTCTTCCACCAACCTGTCACCCTGAGTCAACCTCTGGAATTGGTTCTCCATCTCAATCCACTGCATAGAAGGGAGATACCTTGCTAGAAAAAATCTCGAGAACTCATCCATCGAGATATCAATTAGTTTCCCACCACAAACTAATATAGTTCTAATTAATCCCATCAAATCCTTGGCTCTCCAACCAATAGGAAAGTAACTAACACAACTTTTTGTCCTTCATACATCTTTATGGCCATCAAGGTTCTCTTTATTCGAAAGATCCATTCTTCTTCTTGAGTTAGGGATCCAGTACCCGTAAACACAGGAGGATTAAAGCTTAGAAAGTGATTCATTTGTTTATCTGTCGCTCGTCTTGTAGCTAATGGCTCTTCAGAAACTTCCCTCACCATCACAAGCTCAACTACGCCAACCGGCTCTAGGGTCTCTTAAGGAGTGGAGGCTATACTAGCCTTTTTGTTGCACATTGATCATCAAAAATACGGCTTTAAAACCTAAACAAACAGTCTCAGTAGAAGGAGGAGGTGTAGGCACATCTGTTGATGCACTACTCTAAGTAAAGTGTTGGGGTTGAGACTACCCTGCACTACTCCCAGTCACTTATAATCGTGAATCACATAATTAAGAGACTACTAACATTACAAAAAAACTCTTAGGAATACGCATGTTCCACAAACATGTGTATTTTTCTTTTATAAGTGGAAATTCATGGGTTATTTGACATTTTAATAGCAACACACACACGTGAGCAAAACCCCTTAATAAAATTCGACAACAAATTCGAATGAAAAGGGATCAACACCAGAACCTGATACCAAATTAAAACACTCTTCCCATAAAGAAGAAAATAATAGAAGGTTTGGCCAGGGCCCCACGACATATTTCATGAATAGACAAAAGTGGTACAAAATTGAAAAACTAAACATTGTCGCAGCCTAATATATATTTTTATTCTAGCGGAAGAAAAGAAGTAATTATATGTAACATCCCATTTCCGGCTAGACCCCTAGGAGTCGGTTGGTCGTGACAGAACCCTGTGAAGCCCAAAAAATTGAAATAAATCGATCGAGGTTTCGGGTCACGGGTTGGTCACGCCCGTGACTGACCCGTCACGCCCGTGACTTTGGGCATGACTACTTCAACGATCATCGATCTCCGCGAGACGATCGTCGAACTTGCTGCCCGGGCATGTCATGCCCGTGACCAAGGTGTCACGCCCGTGACCTAGGGCGTGACTCCTTCGACGATCGTCGATCTCCGTGAGACGATCGTCGAACTTGCAGCCCGGGCATGTCACGCCCGTGACCAAGGTGTCACGCCCGTGACCTAGGGCGTGACCCCTTCGACGATCGTCGATCTCCGTGAGACGATCGTCGATCTGGCAGCCCGGACATGTCACGCCCGTGACCAACGTGTCACGCCCGTGACCAACGTATCACGCCCGTGACCAGGGGCGTGACTCCTTCGACGATCATCGATCCCCGTAAAACGATCGTCGAAATTGAAATCGGGCCTGTCACGCCCGTGACCTAAGTGTCACGCCCGTGACCTAGGGCGTGACCAGCCTTCGACGACCGTCGATCTCTGTTCGACGATCGTCGACCTCGAAATTGTCGTTCGGGCCTGTCACGCCCGTGACCTAGTTGTCACGCCCGTGACCTAGGGCGTGACCACCCTTCGACGACCGTCGATCTCAGTTCGACGATCGTCGACCCCAAATATTGTCACTCGGGCCTGTCACGCCCGTGACCTATGTGTCACACCCGTGACATTGGCCGAAATGACGGTTCAGGCCCGAAATTATTCTAACACGCGTGGAAATAAATGCTGGTGTGGGAAGTTACACCAGGAGTAATTACGGGCCGTTTTTCCTTCTATAATTATATAATAAAGGAGGAAGTGTTGGTCCAATAGGAAACCGCCAACTGGATACACATGTTCATCTTCCACCGTTTCTTATCCCTTCACTGTAACCGAAAGGCTATTAAGAGGAGCCTTCATGGCCATTACGGCTTTACCCTTTCACCTCCCCACTTTCTGACTTATAAAAGCCCACTTGGGGCAAGAGGAGAAGTTTACACGCTCAAGTAAACAGATCAGATCTTTGTTCTTGCTGTAGGAGAAGTTCGGCTATGCCACCACTGCGCCATGGCACCCCGTCATTCTTCTCGCCTCCAAACCACGAACAAGGTCCTCCTCTGCTTCTTCTCTTTCGTGGGTAGATCTTAAGATTCTTAGAAAGGAAGTTCGCGCTCAACGAAGCTGGACCCATCTCTCGTTTTCATGGGAAAACCATGAAAAAGGTATTTTTGAGTTCGCCGGAAACCGCCACCTCCGACGGCCAAACCACCGCCGACCGCTAGCCATCGCCTCAACGGAGGTGGTGGTGGTGGTGGCTGGCCAGGGAAGTGACCGGACGGCCGGCGACGGATCACGGAAAGCTTACAGGAAAAATGGTTTGCTGTGTCTGGTTTTCGGGTTCTGTAGAAGATGAACAGTAAAAACTGTTTTATAATATATAAATTATGTAAATAATTTATAAGGAAAATATACTTAGAGGGGCATATTTTGATGCTGCAAAACGAGGCACTTAGACGCCGTTTTAGGAAAAGTGACAAGTCACGAAAGTCGTAGCCCTTTGAGTCTAAATTAATTTAAAATTGGTTTCAACTCCTTTGGGTAAGCGGTTCGGCCGCAGCACCCGTTTTAGTGGGGGCTGTACCTAGAGTTGGGCAGAAATTAAAATGGATGCCCACTCTTCGTCCCTTGTCCAAATGACCTGAAATTTGGGCAGGTGGTTAACCTTAGCTAAGCCTAACGGCAGACCAAAAATGAGAATTTTTGGAGAAGTTTTGCCCGAAGTTTTTGTAAAATTTTAATAAACATTATAAAATTAATTAGGAGGTGAAATTAAGTCCAAACTCCCCCAAATTTTGGGTGGTGGTCCCTGGCATCAATGTTAAGATCTGTACAAAATTTCAACTCCATTGGTCGAAGTTTGAATAGGGAAGTATCAAGTCCTAGATAGGTCTTGGTGAGGGATGCTATGGGGAAAAGTACGATTGGAAATGGAGTGGACAAATCTCCTCAAATGAGGCTGGTGTCGTGGCCACTGATTTGTTGAGTCTATGTCTACCCTCTTGGGAAACATGGTGTGGATTAGGGTGGATTTTACCCTAAGAGATCGGCTCAAATCCAGTGGGTGGGAGTTTGAGGTTTGTGAAGGACATAGGAGCAAAAGCTCTTGTATGCCCTTGAAATTTGGAGGAGAGTGGGATGATATGCTGAAAACCCTCTGGTTGAAATAGTGAAGGAATTGGAGGTAATTAGGTACCTCGGAAGTTGAGATTTTGGATTAGGATAAACATGTAATTTAGTTATTTTAAGCAATAAATCTAATCTAAAAATTATGAAACTCGGGAGGAGGGATTTTTAGGATGTTTTAGACTTATGGTAATTTTCCTAGAATTTTATGATTAATAAATATTATACTTCATGTGTTAAAGGATTATTAGCCCGATTTGTTGTTTCAAATATTTGGAGGTTTTAAATTAATTATAATCAGTCAAAATTCTGGATTTAGATCTGGACTAGTAGAACATTGATCCCTGAATTTTTATAGAATTTTATGTTGAGTAAATCTAGTACTTTGTTCACAGATATTAGAAAGGGGTTTTATTGTTTAAAAATTAATTATGGATAAAATACTTGTTGGAAAATTATGAAACTTGGCCAGTGCTAATTTTAGGACTTTGTCTGCATGGCATAAATTATTTATAATTTTTGGAAGAATATTTTCTGTACTTGATTCATAAATAACAGAAGTTAGAAATTATTTCTAATATAGTTTTCATGCCCTTTTGATGATAGAAAAATTATGATACTTAGGATTTAACCTATTGAGATAACCTACTATTTATCATAAATTTGCTAGACATCTTGCATGATTACTTAGGGTAGTTCATGTTCAAACCAGTAGCCCTTGGGATTTTCGAGGAATTTAATTAAATGCCAAATAGATTAGGAAAATTTCCATTTTCTGGATTTAGGTCATTTATATCATGGTGAGTCTCCAGTAAATAATTTAGGGCATTGGGATGAGTATTGGATCATTGCATAACCGGTTCGACATGAAGTCTAGGTCGGTCTGCATATAGCAATTGTGAAATGCAATAGGACACGATCTGAGGAAGTCATTGGAGTTAATCATTTTTATCTGGGTGGGTAATAGTGGGGGAAATCACAATATGAAGATATAAAGAGTAGCGAGAAGTGGTGATAGCTAGAGTTAAGAGGTCCTCGGGTTCGGCGAAAGATCGCTTTTCCCGAAGAGAGGAAGGTTAAAAATCACCCTAGGATAGTCTAACGTAATATGAGAAGGGAATCTGGTTAAGGGAGATCAACCAATAAAAATAAGTGCCTTGCGAAAGGGAACTTCGGGCCGTAATGCCGCCGTCTTGGTTCCTAGTGCCCCTTGAGAGCCCTTCACGGGGAATACCGGAGGCAGTCCTGGGCTAACGTAAACTGTAATAACAAACCGACAAGAGTAACCTAGTAACTAGGGCTGCACCTTTCACAAACACAGTTGGCATTGGGAGATTGATGAGTGCTTCGGCTCGGTTGGTTTGGAGACGGACGTTTTGGTCCGGGGAGCTTCGGCTCGGTTGGTTTGGAGACGGACGTTTTGGTCCGGGGAGCTTCGGCTCGGTTGGTTTGGAGATGGACGTTTTGGTCCGGGGGGGCTTCGGCTCGGTTTTTGTGTGTTTATGATTAAACTTGCATGTGCATAAAATAGGAAAATTTATGGTGGTGGGTTTTACGATATCGGGGAGTTCGATTGCACCGACAACGATATCGTTGACTCGGCGAGGTGATTAGCACTTCGCCAACAGAAGTCCGGTGCGCCAGCCGGCAAGAGTACGCAGGCGTCCGCTTAGTGCACCAAGCGTTGAGGCGTACGATAGGTCAGACCAGTGGTGCTTTTACTGGTTTTGAGGTGGGCGAGGCCCAACCCACCGCTTCTGTCCGCCACTATGGAGGTATCCTGGGAGGTAACGGCTCCGAAAGGGGGAACTAAAGGTCTGTGTGCACAGAGTCGGGTGTGTGAGTTGCACTTGCATGTTTCATCATACCCACTAGCATGTCATAGCATAATCGATTCATTTAACCCTGACACCTATAGTATAAGTGGTATGGGACGCTTATACATTAGGACCTGCAAAACGACCCCTTGGTCTATAAGCTTGTGTGGGCAAGTTTATAAACCAAAGGTTAATTTCAATATATAACAACCATTGCTGTTTGATAACCGACACCCCAAGGTATAAGTGGTATGGGACACTTATACGATGGGAGCCTTGCAAAAGATCCCTTTTGCTTATGTGTTCTCGCATAAGTGAAGGTTAAATTCATATATTTGCTTTTCTTACTGCTAGACCTATTATAACAATTATATTAACTGCTCACCGAATACAACTTGTTAGATTAGTTCCGCTGCCATCTATTTCTTGATTAATCTCTACCGTCATGTCCTTCCCTTTCTTCCTCCCCGCTCGGTACCTAGGAGCCATGGGGGAAGGGGTGGGGGATGATAGGGCTTAGTCTTTATGACTAACGGTTTTCGAACCGCATCATTTAGGGGATCGTGGAGCCCAGCATTGAGGAGCAGCCCCAGAGATCGGTGCACCTAGAGATGGGGCAGTCTAGCTCCGGAGTTTATACAGCCGGGACCGTGAGTCTCGACCCTGAGTAGTTTCTGTTTTAGCTTCCGCATGAGTGATATTGTAGTGAGGACATAATGTATCGGGCATAAGCCCACATTTATAGTACTCTGATGTTTTCTGTGGACACTCCCTTCGTGGAGATTTTTATTCTATATATGTGATCTATTGTTGTGGACTGCATTGCTCTTACTGCATTCGTTGTGCTACCTTTCAGTGATCGAATTGGCCGGCAGAATCGGCGCCTTGTGGTGATCACCCTTTAGGACGAGAAGGTGTCACCGCAAAGCGGCGACTCTGGGCTAAGACCCCGGTGGTTGAAAAAGAAAAAAAAAGGGGTCTTACAAGTGGTATCTGAGCAAACATCGATCAGAAGGAAGTAGCAGTCCACAAACCCTGGGTCACCCCCGCTCGAGTTTAGTTTGGGGACAAACTAAGCAGCGGAAGCAGTGGTGTGCCCAAAGGGGGATCACATATAACTTGTCCACTTTTATTTATGTTTGAACGTTTTCTCAGCGTGTGTTTTTGTTACGCAGCCTCCAGCACGGACTACGCCACAAGGTGGAGTTCAACAGGCTCAGGATGTTGCACCACCCCCATCGGTCCCCACTCCTTTCCTTCAGTCAGACATGGGACAGACCCTGACTGCCATCCTGGAGGCCTTCAGGGCCCAGCAGGTTCCGGCCCCGTAGCCAAATCCGGGGGCCAACTGGCTAAGCATCTTCCGAGGACTATCTCCCCCGTCCTATTTGGGGACAGAGTCGGCGGTTCGGACGGAAGAGTGGTTGGATATCATGTACGAGATGCTGACCGAGATACGATGTCCCTGGGAGGAGAGGGTGGCTCTGGTCGTCTCTTGCCTGGAGTCCCATGCAAAGAGGTGGTGGAAGACGCTGTTGGACACGACATTTGCCGACAGGGAGGTTGCGGAGGTTACCTGGGAGGAGTTCAGGGCCGCTCTGCTGGAGCATTTCGTTCCGCAGTCGGCCAGGGATGATTTGGAGGAGCGGTTCTTACAGCTGAAGCAGGGCACACAGACCGTGGTGGAGTACCATCGAGAGTTCGACCATCTGGCTCGATACGCAGATTCCTACCAGCTGGACGAAGCAGGGTATATCAGGAGGTTCTATAAGGGTCTGCGGGAGGACTTGAGGGAGGTTCTGTTGTTTGTATCTGACGGGCCCATCTCCCAGATCTTGGAGATGGCAAAAAGGATTGAGGCAGATTGGCACGCCACCCGGGATCGGAAATGGCCAGCAGAAGATCAGGGACGGAGAGGTAGAATGACCAGCGGCGAGGTGTTGTACCAGAGGGGAGGAGGACAGAGGACCAGCCTCGTTAGGACGTGAGGCAGGAGCCGAGGGAACAGGTGATATTGGCCCCTCCACCTCTTCGGATGCAGGAGATGCCGAGACCCGGGGGAATGGTGTATCCCCCACCGGAGTGCTTCCTTTATCATCAGATTGGGCACATTCGGAGGAACTGCCCCATGAGGGGGGCACCACCTCCAGCACCACAGGGCGGCCCACCAGCTCAGTATTATAGAGGCCGAGGATGCGGCCGCGGCCGTGGATACCAGGAGGGAGATCGTAGACAGGGAAGATAGCAGGTATATGCTTTAGACCTTACGCAGCCTCGGAATCCGAGCAGGTCATCGCAGGTACGCCGCAATGCTTCTTTATTTTCATAGAATTTCCCTTTCAATGGTCAAACTTTGAATCGCACTAGATAGATTAGCAAGGAAAGTAAAACTCACTATAGAACCCTAAGATATCTATCACCCCAGGTATAGTCTTCATTAGCGGCAAGCCGGCCCGCACGCTGTTCGATACTGGAGCTACTCACTCCTTTGTGTCGGAGACGTTCATAGAAGGACTGGAAGGCATGGAGCGGTTCACAGGCTCGAGGATGAGGGTGCGACTACCGGATGGATCTGAGCTCCTTACCACGGATCACTGCAATATGGAGGCAGAAATTGGTGGAAAGGCATTCGAGGCTCTAGCGACGATTTTGAAGCTGACAGACTACGACTTGATCCTAGGCATGGTATGGCTGCACTAGAACCATGCCCAGATTGACTGCCAGGCAAAGAGTATCACCGTGAGATACGGGGACTCTTTCATTACCATTGAAGGTATAAGACCTATCTCTCGTATACTCTTATCTTTGGTACAGGACGTTAAGGCCCATCTTCAGGGAGAGGAGGTCTATCAGATTCTATTTGAGATGGCGGAAGTTAAGGAGCCGGTGACGGACATCCCGGTGGTGCGAGATTTAGCTGACATCTTTCCAGAGAAACTGACAGGACTACCTCCACACCGAGAGCAGGACTTTCAGATACAGCTTGTGCCCGGGGCCAAGCCGGTGTCTAGGGCCCCTTATCGGATGGCCCCAAAGGAGTTGGCAAGTTTCGGACTCAGTTGCAGGAATTAGTTGAGGTAGGATTTGTTAGACCGAGTTCCTCGCCATGGGGAGCACCGTCCTATTCGTGAAGAAGAAGGATGGGACACTCCGCCTGTGCATCGATTATCGAGCACTAAACAGGCTGACCGTCCGGAATACCTATCTATCCGCTCCCACGGATAGACGAATTGTTCGACCAGCTGGAGGGGCCCATTATTTCTCGAAGCTGGAGTTGAGATCAGGATACTACCAGCTGCGGATCCAGGAGGATATATCCCAAAGACGGCCTTCAGTAGCAGATATGGCCTGTATGAGTTCACCGTGATGCCCTTCGGGCTCACGAATGCTCCGTCCGCGTTCATGAGGCTCATGAACCGGGTTTTTGAGGCCTACTTGGATGTGTTCATTATAGTGTTCATATACGACATCCTGATCTACTCTAGGACGGAGGAGGAGCACAGTCGGCATCTGGCACTGACTTTGGAGAGGTTGCGGGAGCATCACCTTTATGCAAAATTCAGCAAGTGTCAGTTTTGGTTGAAGGAGGTGGCTTTTCTAGGCCACATTATCAGCAGAGCTGGGTTGGCAGTGGACCCGGCAAAGATTCAGGCAGTTCGAGATTGGCCGCAGTTGAAGACAGCCACCGATGTACGAAGTTTCTTGGGACTTGCCGGCTATTACCGGAAGTTCGTGGAGGGGTTCTCTCAGATTGACCTCCCCCTCACATCTTTGACGAAGAAGGAGGCACCTTTTGTTTGGACCCCGTAGTGCCAGGCGGCTTTCCAGGAACTGAAGGACCGACTCATCTCAGCCCCTATTCTGGCCCTTCCATCTGGAAAGGAAGGATTCCAGGTGTATACCGACGCATCATACCAGGGAATGGGAGCATGCTGATGCAGAATGGACACGTCATAGCATATGCCTCCCGCCAGCTGAAGACCCATGAGAAGAACTAACCAATGCACGACCTTGAGATGGGGGCGGTCGTTTTTGCTCTGAAGGCCTGGCGCCAATATCTTTATGGAGTCCACTGCGACATCTACTCCGACCACAAGAACCTGAAATACGTAGACACTCAGAAGGAGCTGAATATCAGGCAGAGGCGCTGGGTGGAGTTCTTAGCGGACTATCAGTATGTGATGCACTACCATCCAGGGAAGGCAAACGTGGTGGCCAACGCGTTGAGCCGGAGAGCTGCCACTTCCGAAGCTGGGCCCCAGGTTATGTCCATGGAGCTAGTCCGGTCATTTAGAGATATGCAGATATCCCTAGTGTCCGAGGATGATCCGGAGCTGTATAGGGAGTATCTGACATCGATGGTGTCCGTAGACGATATTCGAGATCGCATTCGGGACGGACAGAGGGCAGATGCGTGGGCAGAGCCGATGTTCCGATCCTTAGAGGAGGGTTCGACCAGAGATTATTCCCTGAGAGATGGTCTGCTACATTTCAGAGGCAGAGTATATATACCCGCAGGAGGCCAGATCCGAGAGGATATTATGACGGAGGCGCATTGCAGCCGTTACTCTGTGCACCCGGGGATCACAAAGATGACCGCTGATCTGAAGAAGATGATGTTTTGGCCGGCCATGAAGAAGGACATTACGTACTTCGTGACCCATTTGCGAGGCGTGTCAGTTGGTGAAGGCGGAGTGTAGGAACCCCACAGGATTGTTGCAGCCACTCCCGGTGCTGGAGTGGAAGTTCGGCGATATAGCTATGGATTTTATACATGGTCTTCCCCGGTCTCGGACGGGTAACGACTCGATCTGGGTGATTGTTGATCGGTTGACAAAGGTGGCCCGCTTTATACCGATCAGGAAGGATGACTCGGTGGGAGTGCTGGTACGGAAGTTTGTGGAGCAGTATGTCCGATATCATGTGTGCCCCGGACGATAGTGTCGGACCGTGATGGACGGTTTACATCCAGGGAGTGGCGGTCAGTGCAGGCATATTTGGGCACCCGATTGACTTGTAGCACGGCCTTCCACCCTTAGACGGACGGGCAGACAGAGTGCACCAACCGGACCTTGGAGGATTTACTACGACTGTGTATACTGGACCGAAGGGGAGCCGTGGGAGAAGATGTTACCGTTGGTCGAGTTCTCCTATAACAATAGCTACCAGTCCAGCATCAGGATGGCCCCTATGAAGCCTTGTATGGAAGAAAATGTAGACCCCCCTTCTCTTGGGTTCAAGACGAGGATCCGAAGCTGTTGGGATCGGATTTTGTTGAAGACACGAGGCTCAGGTGAGACTGATCAGAGATATATGTTGGAGGCGCAGAGCAGACAGGCATAAATACTATGACGCCCGGCATCGTTAGGTGGAGTTTCGGGTAGGGGATCGAGTGTTCTTGAAGATCCGGCCATGCACAGAGTCTCACGGGTGCGCGGTCGGAGGAAGAAGCTCAGCCCTAGGTATATGGGCCCTTACCGGATCCTGGAGCGGATCGGACCCCTAGCCTACAGGCTAGAGTTGCCGCCAGAGCTGGCAGCTCTACATGACGTCTTCCATATTTCTTAGCTGAGAAGGGCTCTACTACACCCGGAGCAGCGGATTTTTGACCACCGAAGGGCCGGTAGCTTCAGACCGATCTGTTTAACTTGGAGCCGGTTCGGATCGACGACAAAGGAGTACGGATCTTGCGCCGCAAAAAGATCCCCTTAGTCAAGGTTCTGTGGAGAAACCACGGTCAGGAGGAGCACACCTGGGAACCGCACGATCTGATGAGGCAAAGATACCCGGAGTTGTTCAGTCAGGTACATCTCACCACCTCTCGGTATACTATAGATTGCCTTCTTGTTTTGGACAGTTAAGACTAGATAAGGAAAATCCAGGACCTAGGCATGCGCACTTAATCAGAAAAGTAGGGGCTAATTTTTTGTTTATTGGGGAGATTGTCTTCATTGATCAAACGAATAGTCGCCTAAACCCGATAGAAAGATCGTATGGGATATTACAAGTTTAATTTATTCCGATAGAAATCCCCGTAGGCTCAACCTCAATTTCGGGGACGAAATTTTTGTTTTGTTTATTGGGATTTGTAACATCCCATTTCCGGCTAGACCCCTAGGAGTCGGTTGGTCGTGACAGAACCCTGTGAAGCCCAAAAAATTGAAATAAATCGATCGAGGTTTCGGGTCACGGGTTGGTCACGCCCGTGACCGACCCGTCACGCCCGTGACTTTGGGCGTGACTACTTCGATGATCGTCGATCTCCGCGAGACGATCGTCGAACTTGCTGCCCGGGCATGTCACGCCTGTGACCAAGGTGTCACGCCCGTGACCTAGGGCGTGACTCCTTCGACGATCGTCGATCTCCATAAGACGATCGTCGAACTTGCAGCCCGGGCATGTCACGCCCGTGACCAAGGTGTCACGCCCGTGACCTAGGGTGTGACCCCTTCGACGATCGTCGATCTCCGTGAGACGATCGTCGATCTGGCAGCCCAGACATGTCACGCCCGTGACCAACGTGTCACGCCCGTGACCAACGTGTCATGCCCGTGACCAGGGCGTGACTCCTTCGACGATCGTCTATCCCCGTAAAACGATGTCGAAATTGAACTCGGGCCTGTCACGCCCGTGACCTAAGTGTCACGCCCGTGACCTAGGGCGTGACCAGCCTTCGACGACCGTCGATCTCAGTTCGACGATCGTCGACCTCGAAATTTGCCATTCGGGCCTGTCACGCCCGTGACCTAGGTGTCACGCCCGTGACCTAGGGCGTGACCACCCTTCGACGACCGTCGATCTCAGTTCGACGATCGTCGACCCCAAAAATTGTCACCCGGGCCTGTCATGCCCGTGACCTATGTGTCACGCCCGTGACATTGGCCGAAACGACGGTTCAGGCCCGAAATTATTCTAACACGCGTGGAAATAAATGCTGCTGTGGGAAGTTACACCAGGAGTAATTACGGGCCGTTTTTCCTTCTATAATTATATAATAAAGGAGGAAGTGTTGGTCCAATAGGAAACCGCCAACTGGACACACCTGTTCATCTTCCACCGTTTCTTATCCCTTCACTGTAACCGAAAGGCTATTAAGAGGAGCCTTCATGGCCATTACGGCTTTACTCATTCACCTCCCCACTTTCTGACTTATAAAAGCCCACTTGGGGCAAGAGGAGAAGTTTACACGCTCAAGTAAACGGATCAGATCTTTGTTCTTGCTGTAGGAGAAGTTCGGCTACGCCACCACTGCGCCATGGCACCCCGTCGTTCATCTCGCCTCCAAACCGCGAATAAGGTCCTCCTCTGCTTCTTCTCTTTCGTGGGTAGATCTTAGGATTCTTAGAAAGGAAGTTCGCGCTCAACGGAGCCGGAACCATCTCTCGTTTTCATGGGAAAACCATGAAAAAGGTATTTTTTGAGTTCGCCGGAACCTCCACCTCCGGCGGCCAAACCACCGCCGACCGCTAGCCATCGCCTCAACGGAGGTGGTGGTGGTGGTGGCAGGCCAGGGAAGTGACCGGACGGCCGGATAGTCTTCTTCAGATTCTAAAGAAGAGGAAGAAGCCTATATTGGTTTGTTTGCTGCTATTGCTGTTGAAGAAGAAGACTATCTAGCATCAAGGAAAGTTATCAGGTATCAGGGCCCCTTTATCACATTCAGACATTGACACTGAGGAGGATAAAGATATCAATAACAGTTATGGGCTAATGGTCTTATCTGATGATTAATCCAGCCAGGATCAGCGTGGTCTAGATAAGGTATACTCACAGTTCAGCTCCTCTTCTGGTTCAGACTCCTCTTCTTGTTCAGACTATGAGACAATTCCCAATTCTGATGCAACCTTATCCTGTGATGAAGATGGGTCGAAATCTGAGGATGATGTCAATCAATTGATTGACAAGTATGGTGCCCTTCTGTATGCTTTGAATAGAAGCAAGAAGTTTGCTAATAAAAAAGCTGAGTAAATCATGTCCTTACAGCTTGCTATTTCCCAGCAGTCTAAGTCAGCTTCTTTGCTATATCAAAAAATGAGGGTAGTCAGCCAACTAAAGGTCATCTCAATAATCCAGATTGGGACCATAAATATTAAGAACAATATCATCATGGATCTTGAAGAGAAGCTCCAAAGGGAGAAAAGGATTGTTGCTACTTATTCAAAGACCAATACTGTGCTACACATAATAGACTCCTTCTCCTCTCAAAATGGTAAGAAGGGTTTGGGATTAAAAGAGATCCCTAGGGCCTAGCATTCCAAAAGGAAAGGTAAAGCTCTAATTCAGCCTCTCATTTCTTTTAAGAAAGTAATGTTACCTCCAAACAGGTATGACCGTGAAAGTATATATGGTTACTACTTGAATGGAAGATACGCAAGTGTTAACAAAAATATTCACAACTTTGGTGGAAGATATGGTAAGGGGATTAGTGCCATTAAGGCCCCACATGAGGAAATTCTAATGACTCATCATGGACCATTTATGTTTGGTGCACCAGCCCCCACACTCAAGGATAAGGCAGTGGCCTTTTCTCAGGTTCTTCCAGCATACACTCAAACCAAGGGCAAGTATGTCAGCAAGCCTAACTTGGGTATTTCATAAGCCAGCAACAGTATGTCTTCTGCAAAGAAGACCACTGTTGGTAGAAATCTAAATAAACCAAGCTCTTCTACCTACAGACTCACTTTTAGTCAAATTATTGTTGAAAAAAACAAGTATAAGGAATCTACTCTTCCTTCTGAACAATCAACAGCTAATATGCAATCTACCAGACTTGTTTAGAATAAAAGATACAATGTCCATGAGTGTTGGTTTGTGGAAAAGTGGGACATTTTTCCTTAGATTGCTGGCACAATCCAACTGTTCTTAGGGCAAGTAGTAGTCTTCTTGTCAAAAAATCTATATGAAGATATTTTCATTTGTAGACTAACATGCACCAAGGACCCAATACAAATTTGGGTCGTAAGTTTACCTAAATCAAGTTTTGCAAGATAGTCCAAGTGCTTACACTCCTATATTGTACTTGGGCAGTGGTTGTTCCAGGCACATGACTGGAAGAAGAAGCAATCTGAAGGACTTCACACCAGTGAAGAATGGACCCAAAGTAATCTTTGGTCGTTCAGAAAGATGATTCACAAAGGGTTATGGTATGATTACAAATGGCATAGTCATAATCTTAAAAGTGCCTTATGTGGAAGGGTTGCAACACAACCTTATAAGTATAAGAGAACTCTGTGATATTGGCTATGTCATTGAATTCCACAAGGATGAGTGTCAAATTAAGAGGTAAAGTGACCAAGAAGTCATCTTGATAGACACTAGGAGTGGAAATGTTTATTGTTTAAACTTTTATGTTTAAGTAAAGACTCCCCTATATATCTATTTGCAAATGAGAATGTCACATATTATGTAACATGACACAAGAGACTTACTCACTTGAACTATAAGACTATAAGTAAGCTATTCAATGAAGAGCTAGTCAGGAATGGACCCAAAAAAAAATGCACAAAAGAAGGCATTTGCTCTGTATGCCAAAGGGAAAGCAGATCAAAGCATCTTTTAGGAGCATCTGGGCTAAAGGTTATGTGAGGTGTCTATAACTCCTGCATATAGACTTGTTTGGTCCTATGCCAGTTCACAGTCTAGGTGGGAAAGTATACACCCTTGTGGTTATTGATGACTTCTCTAGGTTTTCTTGGGTTTTCTTTCTTAAGAAAAAGTCTTAAACCCTTAATATTTCAGGACCTTCATCAAGAAAATTTAGAATGAATTTAACAGTACTATTGTCAAAATTAGAAGTGACCATGGAACTGAATTACAATCTAAAGGCGTGATAATGTTCTATGAAGAACAAGTGATTTTCCAAGAATTTTCTTCTCCAAGAACACCCCAGCAAAATCAGATTGCTTAGAGGAAAAATAACACTAATAGAAGCTGGAAGGACATTGCTAAGTGACACATCTCTCTAGAATATTTATGGACTGAGGTAGTAAATACTATATGTCATGTCCTAAATAGAGCTTCTATCACCAAGAATCATTAGAAGACTCCCTATAAGATAATGAAAGGAAAAAAACCAAACCTTGCCTACTTCAGAATCTTTGGAAGCAAATGTTATGTGCTCAACAATGGGAAATCTTACCTAACTAAGTTTGTTAACAAATCCTATGATGGGATATTTGTTGGGTACAATACTCATACGGAAGCATATAGGGTCTACAACTCGAAAAATCAAGTTGTGGACGAATCTAAAAAAGTTGAATTTGATGAGTCTTCTATGATTAACAATGAGCTACCAAGCTCCTCATCTAGATCTACAGGTATAGAATTGGTGATGGACAAACTTTCAATCAAGGAAGCATCTTCTATAGCCCAAGATTAAGATGAAGGAGTGTGCATTCCAGAAGATGAACTAGGCACACATGATGTGGATGAAGTACAACAAGATGCATCCATTGAAGCTCAAGATGCTGAAGGAAGATTGCCCCATGGAGTCAGGCATCTAAGAGATCATCCAAGACATTGGATTATTGGTGATTCCATTCAAGGGGTCATAACAAAGAGCAAAAGACTGAATATATCCATGTATTCTTGCTTTTTGTCTCAGATTGAGCCCAAAATATTTGAAGAGGCCAACATAGACCAACATTTGATTCTTTCAATGTAAAAGTATCTGAATCAGTTCAAGAGATGTAAGGTCTAGAAGCAATTTCCTAGACCACAAGGACATAACACCATTGGAATTAAGTGGATCTATAGGAACAAGCATGATGAAAAGGGTGTTATAATAAAGAATAAGGCTAGGCTGGTGGCCAAGGGTAATAGAAAATAAGAAGGTATTTATATTGATCAAACCTTTACCCCAGTAGCAAGGCTAGAAGACATCAGACTATTCCTTGTATATGCAGCCCACAAGTGATTCAAAGTCTACCAGATTGATGTGAAGCCAGCCTCCTCAATAGTGACTTAAGGGAAGAAGTCTATGTTGTGTAACATAAAGTTTTGTTGTTCCTAACTCTCCTTATTATGTTTATATACTTATGAAAGCCTTGTATGGGTTGAAACAAGCCCCAAGGGCATGGTACGAGACCCTATCTATCTTTATCAATGAGAACAAATTCTCAAGGGGAAAGATAGACAAGACTCTATTCCTAAAGGAATCTAAGGGCAAGATCATACTAGTCTAAATTTATAGATAACATAAATATTTGGTCTACTTATGATAACCTTGGTAAGATGTCTGTTAAACTTATGCAAGGGAAATTTGAGATGAGTAGTATGGGTGAGCTCAGGTACTTTTTGGGCCTCCAAGTAAAGCAGTCTGAACATGGATTATCCATCTCCCAGTCTAAGTTCACTAGGGAGTTAATCAAGAAATTTTGTATGGAGAATGCCTCCCTACTAAAAACTCCCATGTTGTCAAACCAATCAATAGATAAGGATGAAGCAGGTTAACTTATTGATGAATCCATGCATAGAGGCATAGTTGGCTCCATCCTCTATCTTACTACTAGTAGGCAAAACATCATGTATGCTACATGTGATTATGCTAGATACTAGTCAAGCCCTAAGGAGTCTCACTATTCTTCAGTCAAAAGAATTAGGAGATATCTTAAGGGCACACCCGATCTTGGCCTATAATAACCTAACAATAGAGATTTTGAGCTAACTGGGTATTCAAATGTAGACTTTGTAGGTTGTAGAGACGACAAGAAAAGCACTTCAAGCTCTTGTTAGTTCTTGTGTGGAAGGCTTGTGTCTTGGAGATACAAGAAGCATATACTGTTGCAATATCAATAACTGAGTCAAAGTATATATCAGCAAGAAGTTATTATTCACAATTGTTATGGATCCAGCACCAACTTCAGGATTATAATCTAAATCATAAGTAATACTCCATTATACTGTGCTTCAACTAGTGCAATCTCTACTGCTAGGAATCCTATCTCTCACACCAAAACTAAGCATATAGATATTGGGTATCACTTTATTAGGAGCATGTGGAAAGTGAAGAAATCAGTCCTGAATTTGTCCCCATAGATAAGCAAGTGGCTAATATATTCACAAAACCACTAGATGAAGCAAAATTCAACACCTTTAAATATTATTTGGGTATGTTGAATTTAGCCCAACTTCAGTAGCTCCATATATAACTTGTGCTTATTATAGGTAGTTTTAATCCCTACAGGATACATCAAAGAAAATTGTACTAAGGTTCAAGGTGTCGAGTGGGTTGAGAGAAGACTAGGCATCGAGTGGGGTGAGTCTTTGTTCTCAGGCGTCGAGAGCATTGGGTGCATTGAGTTCTCTCAATGCATGCTCCCAGCAAGCTTATCTTGTGGCTAAGTGATGGGATAAATCTCGGTCATTGATTACTTCGTGATCATAAACATGTTCGCGCCTCTCCATCTTGTAAAATATAAAACACTATAAATAGAAGGATGTGTACATAAGTCAAAATACAGTGTTTTTTCCCTTTTATGCCCATGCGACGAATCGATAGGGAGCTTGGATAATCTGCTGAAATTTCCAAAACAAATGACACCTAAGAGATTGGATTTCCTGTTTGAGGGTTCGGAACTGGTCTGTAATGGATTCAAAGATACGCTAGAGGATATTCAACATTTTCAGCACCTGCTCCAAGTCTTTGACCTAGAGTTTGTTTTGTCTGAGCCCTGTTTACTATGGAAGAGATAAGTACTAGAGCTGTACTCCATTTCTAAAGTCGACTCCTCATCCCGGAAGATTAAGTCTATTATTAGTGGTAACAAAGTTAAGCTAACCTCCCGAAGACTGAGCAAAGCCCTACAGCTGCCTAAGTTCAATGGTTCTGATGAAGAAGATGAACTAGATCAAGGAGATGTCAAAGATGCTCTTAAGTGCTGTGCATTATCAAAGAACAGCACTGGATTTATCCTGAGAAGAGAAATGAGTCTCAAAGGGAAATTCCTTGCTGATGTCATTAGGAAGGGGCTGATATGCAAGACTGGATCCAATGCTAAAATATCAAAGAAAATTTTTGAGTTGATGGCCAAGGTTATCCTCTCCAAAAATACTGATTGGGGAAGAGTATTATTTGATATGATTGTAGAATGTCTCTCAAAGACAAACCTAGGTAGAATTCTATCTCTGTTTTTTCTTAAGAGTGTTCCAGGGATCCTTAACCCAAGGTTAGGAACAAAAATCCATCACATGAGAAGGATGGATTTAAAAATGCTTTATAGAAGGGACAAGGTTCTGCATCCTCATGCTCAGGCTATTACAAAGTAGAAAAAGACGGAAGCAGTTGTTGTTCCAGAGGAAAGTATAGATAGCCGCTTATCAAAACAAGCTGAGGAAGAGCTCCTTGACCCTCAGCTTTCACAGTCTTCTGAACAGATAAGGAGAGATAGAACTGCTCAAGCGTCATTTTCTTCTTAGCCCGCAGCTATGGTTCCAGTCAGCAGATCCCAGCATGAAGATCATGCTATTTAAGAGGAAATGGATATACCTCCATTGGAAGTTGCTGAAAAAGTTGCGGAAGAGATAGTGAACAATATCACTGAGGAGATAATAGAGGAGGCTGTCATTACTCTAGCTACAAATAAAGAAGACATAGCTCCCTTAGACTAAGTGCCATAAGGTGGATACAACCCTCAAAGTGAGGTGGAGCAACTGGTAGAGCAAGTGATAAAATAAGCTCTTACTGAGGGGGAGTAAATGCAGATGTTGTAAGAATATATTCAATTTCTTCTTATACATGAACAATATCTATATATAATCACAACGGATTCCCTTGATGTCCCTGTGGACAAGACAAAGATTGAGGGGGAGATTTAACATGAACTCCCAGCTCAAAGAACCATCTTTAGAAATTTATGTAGCTGACTCATCTGCAAGAGAAGATCTCAGCCCAGGTAACCAACCATCTCGAATCAGTAATGATGGTACATCCACTAATTCGATGTCAGGAACCTACCTAGCTCAGCTGAAGGGGTTACTAAATGGCCAAAGAAGACAGTTGAAGATTTTTGTTGATAACTCAGTCAAGAACCTCAGGAATGAGCTATTAACAAAGATCAAATCTATCAAATTTGAGGTCAATCTGCTCAAGGACCAGACTGTAAAATATTTCTTGAGAGCAGTTCCTGCAGTTAACTTCACACGGGGTAAGTTGGCGGAGCTCAGCACTATTCACAATGCACTTATGGAAAATCAGAACATTCTTTATGGAAACTTGCTGGAAGTCCACAATGCAGAGAAGACACAGTTGGAAAAGCATAAGACAATTCATGAAATAAGAATGGATGTCTATGCTCAGTAGATGATCATCTACTGAAATTCACGAATCATGTTACAGTTGGCATTGATAATCTGGATAGTCGGTTTACTAAGGCCAACACCTCACTTACTCAGAAGATATGCGAAGAAGTCAAAAAGGGGAAGAAGGATGTCATCATGACCAACAAAGAGAATGTTGTTTGGGTGTCAAATGTAATCAGAGGGTCTTTTGGTATGGATAAAATGTCATATGAAAACTTTCCTATGATTCCTTACTAAGTACAAGGTACACTAAATCACGGGCAGATGCCTCAACATGATAGTTTGTATCATAGCCAATACTATGATCAGGGTACAGAACAAGGTCTGGTCTATCAGGATGATGCTCAGTACTATCAATAAGGTGCATAGGGGGCTGAATCTTCTAGTGTTGCTGACATTCATCAAATTCCAACATTCATCCCCACTGCTAATAAAATCATGAGGGCAAAATGCAAATCTACTACTGAGGAAGAGGATGTTACCAGGATGAGCAAGATGAGATTCGGGGAAGAGATGGAAGCAAGACCTGATTTTGAATAAGTGAGTCCTTAGTCTAGGACAATTATTCTATTTGCCTGGGATCTGGTTAAGAACAAGAAGATAGAAAGGGGAAAGCTCTACAGCTCCCTTGAATGGGCTAAGCTTGAAAAGAATGAGAGGAATAGAAGAAAATTCAAAAAGGAAAAGTACTTGGGCACTTTGCCGCCAGATGCTATAGAGCCTGTCAAATACTTCCCAAAGCCATACAACTACTTCTATAAGAAGAAAGAAAAGAAGTTAGAAGAGATTGCAGATAAAGATGCCAAGAAGCCCAGCATGGGCATAATGATAAGAGAACCAAAAACCTAAAAGTTTTTCTTATATTTCTTAAGGGCCGAAGGAATTGTGTAAATTTTGTATTAAGCACATTATAAAAAACAATCATTCCTTCTATTTTATGAAAATCAGATATTTGAATGTGTTTACATTATTTCTATCTGCTGAAATTTTTTACTTGCTATTTAAGTGTTCGTGTATATCATAGTCCTAGGTTTTGACTTCTTCAAATAAGGGGATATTATTGGGTCCATTGTTCCCAATATCCTATATTTGAAGAAGGCCTATAGGACAATGGTATACACATGTTTGTATCTGATGCATGCTTTGTGTTCTTTGTATGCAGGTGGTCACTTGTTACACTGATTAGACAGGTGTTCTAAGTAACAATGACAGGTGGATACAAGGAAAGATATTGAAAAGAAAAAAATCTATCTAAGTCCACGGGTATTGAGTGAAGACAGTTCACTCAATGCCAAATATAAAAAAGCATTGAGTAAAGACTAAATAGTCAAAGCCTCAACATTGGCATGGCAGATTTATTCCAATGTCCATAAGCATTGAGTGAAGGCAATTCACTCAACGCTTTGAGCAAAAAGCATTGAGTGAAGGCATTTCACTCAACGCCTCAAGAAGAAAGCGTCGATAGAATAGAGTGATGTCAAAGCCATTGAAGAAGTAGACATAAAATATATCTAAGTCTAAAAGCATAGAGTGAAGCCAGTTCACACAACGCCAATTCAAGATAAAATTCAACTAAGTATAGAAAAGTTGAGTGAAGGATATTCACTCAATTCCACAGCAATATGGTAGGTTAATGCAGAATGCGTTGAGTGCAGAAGCATCACTTAACGCCTCCATTCAGAGAAAATTTGCTAAGTCTAAATTCATTGAGTGACGTTGGTTCACTCAACGCCTAATTAGTTATACCACAATATTATATATTTGTTGAGTGATGACTGATCACTCAACGCCTAGTGTTGCAGAAAATTTGGCTAAGTATTTTGGAAATGAGTGACAAGCCTTCACTCACCGCCTTTGGTGATTTGTCTGAATTTGACTAAGTCCACAGGTGCTGATGTCAGCAAAAATTCAAATGTTGCATGGAGTCTATTGTACACGATAAATGGCGCCGCTTGCTTGTTGTGCTGTATTTAATGCTAAAGCAAGGTTGTTGTTACCAACTACTGGTGATCCTGATACTCAAAGAGCCATTGGACGGCAGGAAAGAAAAGCAATCAGATCAGAAAATCAAGGTTAATTTTATGAGAAGAACTGAACTTCATCTTCTTCCTCTCGAAAAAGTTGCAGAGCTTGGAGAAGTTGTTTAGGTAACTGATCTGGAAGTGCTAACTGTTATTTTTTGATCTTCAATAGCAAGTTACAGCAAAGACAACCCTAGCTGCAATGATTTCACAGCTCAAGCTAAACTTTCCTGAAGAACAATTCTTGGATAGAGTAAATTTCTATTCAGAAGAAGGAAGACACAGAGACTCTCGCTCTAGTGTCAAACAACATCAATAACAAACTATTCTTCTGTAGGATCATTTTTGATCTGAGTGTAAGCCTAAACATATAAAGTCTGAGTGTAGATTCTTTTAGTAGACCTGAGTAGTCAGATTCAAGTAGTTAATCTGATGTAGGATCCAGATTTGGATCTGAGTTGTAGTACTTTGAAATAAAGTCTGAAGTAGGACCTTTGTGCCTGAGTGGTTGGAGATTTTATCTTTGAGTGATGGGGCTTTGTTCCTGAGTGGTAGGAGATTATATCTCTGATTGGTTGGGCCTTGTGCCTGAGTGTAGGACTTTGAAGAGTATGAGAGATCCTAAGGGATCTAAGTTGTAAGCTCTTCTGAGATGAGTTGGAGAAGGTGCCTTGTCTAACAAACTATAAGGAAGGTGGGAGGGACTGTGGATGTACCCATAATCTGGAGAACCACTATAAATTTTCTCTGTGTTGTTTGTGATTGTCTTAAAAGCTAAGTATACCTAAATCACAACACACCTAAAGAAAATAAAGGACAAAAAGAGATAAAAACCAATTCACCCCCCCCCCCCCTCTTGGTGTTTAGTAACTCTTGAAACTAAAGGCTTTCACGTAGAATCTGGGCAAGTATGTTACCCGGGCTGTGTTTATCTCGGAGTTTGATGTGCTCACACAGTGCCTTGAGGATACAACGCACTCATTATTGGGTCATTGCCAGGAGGTCATGGTGATGTTGACTCATTGCGAGACCCCGTCGGAGGACATCGCTCTGTTTAAAATACTTGATAAGGAACATGCAGTTGAGGAGAAGGTGATACTAGTACAGTCAATGTATTATCGGTCGAGTAACAAGAGGATCTGGATTCAGGAGGGTTAGTATTGGGGAAGGAGCCTGGATACTCGCACATACAAATTTAGTGCTTCTTCCTAACTCTACGTTCTGTGCTAGAGAGGGAGGAAACCATTTAGCGAGGGGGTACTGTTATCACTATTACACAAAGGTCTTCGGGATCTGATCTAGATCTACTACTCTGAAAGAAATGACCCGGTCAAGCATCTATAGTGGTTCAAGGATGTGTTGTCGATCTATAACATGATAGAAGGTTTTAAGTGCAGGTTCATCACAATCATCTTTAAGGGGAAGGCTAGGTACTAGTTGTACAACCAAGTCATCACCAAATGGATCCCATAGGCAGAAGAGGGGCCCTCAATGCAAACCATCCCACATAAGTTTAGTAGGCGGGCAGGACCAGGGGGAAGCCAGCTCGCTTCCGCCATGCAGGAGAGCGAGCAGTGCAAGTCAGCTCCACATCCTGCGCTCGCCTAAGTGGCCATCCGACTAAGATTGTCGGTCTGCCTCCGTGTGAGGGGAAGGCGAGCCGCTACAGTCCGTCTCTCACTCGCTTAAAGAGAGAGGCAAGCTGCACGAGCAAGGCCACATCCACCCAGTTGAGTGGCGAGCTGATCCCGATTTCCCCCTATGAGTGGGGTGCAAATATCACATGGTTAATATAATTTGGTCTGCAAAATATCATTAGGTTTGTGTTTAGCTCTTCAGAACAACGAAGTTTCTCCATTGGCAGACCCACTTTGGGCTGCATATAACCGTTCAGAACAGCAAGTTTTGTTATTGGCAGACCCATTTTGGGATGCATATAACCGTTCAGAACAACTAAGTTGAGCAATTTGCAGGCAAGATTTAGAAAATTATAAATATACCCAAGGGGTACCTCAGAATGCAAGCTATCTAGTTTTCTTATTCCCAGATCCTCTTTCGCTTTCTGAGGTGCCCTTTGCTCATCACAAGCTAAGGAGGGGAAGCGCTCTTAGATCTTCTAGGTTTGTTGTGGGACCTCCATGATGGAGACATGGGTCAGTTCTAAATTCTAAGTCTTCAGTCAGTGAATCTCATTCTGAGAAGTAAGTGTGCGTTCACCCCTTCCCCAAGGGTTCGAACTCCATAAAAGAAAGTTCCCGATTTCAACATTCTTGTGCGGTGAGCGTGAAGAGTGACCAACACCGAAAATCTTAGTGAGTTCTATGGCTGGAGGTGAAGGACAAGGATCTGACCGGGTAGACTCGTCACCTCCCCCTCCACTCGCCACCCTCGGGATATTCAAGGATTTCAGGTAGGAGATGCAGAACCACATAACCTTCGCACTAGCAGCTAATGTAGAGTGCTCGAAAAACATCCTAGTGGTCGTAGCCCTAGCTCTTGGCGATAACGGGCCCGTTATGCGACCTAGGATGGAGTGGCGGAGGAAGGCTGCGAGCGAGATATCCCAGGGCGAGCTTATAATACGTTTTGTAGCCTTAACTATTATCGTATTTTTCTGGTTTATAATGTACAAATCATGTCTTTTTAGTTTATCTTTTATCCTTTTTATGTAAATATTATTGCCACAAACATTTTCTTGTCTTTTTGCAGGTTTCCAGTTTTTCGTCAAAAATGAGCTGTCACGCCCCCCTGTCACGCCCTCCCCGGGCGTGACCTAGGGCGTGTCGCCTGATCCCGATGATGACTGCTTAAAGAGATAGGAAAATAGGAAAAACGGTTGTCACGCCCCGTGACACGCCCTCCCTGGGCGTGTCCCCGGGCGTGACACTGGGCGTGTCGCCCTCTGCCCGAAGCCTATCGCCGCATTGAATGGTGATTCATCCCAGCACGCCAAACAGTATTTCACGCCTCATGTCACGGTCATGATATAGGGCGTGATCCCACCTTTTCCGATGACTGGCGGAATTCTGACCAATGATTTCGATGCGACGTACGTGTCATGCCCCCACTACACGGGGGTGACCTAAGGCGTGACCACCGACATACAGAAGCAATCATCCTTCCCGCCAGAATCCTGTTGCGCGCTAGGGTTCGCAGAAAATAAACGCAACCGAACTAGCAACCCGATGAGGCAAGTATACCTATCAAATTGTAGCAAGGGGACACAAGTGTCGTATTGAAATCCGGGAACTGTTGGCTAAGCTTACTCACACGAACGCTATTATCTTATCGACGGAAAAACTAGGGTTTTAGAAAATCTAGGTGCAAGGGAGGAATTAAAGCTATACTAGAAAGAGAACTACCACAATTAAGTTAAGCTATTAAGCAAAGAACTATGCTAGAAAGGAAACTACTGCAGTTAATTAAAGAGCACAAGATAGGCCATTACTACGAAAGGTAGAAAATATGAAATGGAAATGCACCCAATCAAGATTCACCTCGGCTAAAGACGATTAATAAAATGCGATAAAAATCTGAACTTAATAGGATAAAGGTCCTTGACCGTGGAGGTTCCTAAAGCTTGAACACGCTTCTCTCGAAGTCGTGCCCAACTGAGTTTAGGAAGGTCCGACCGACTCTCGTCTAAATCGGAGGCCTAAAACTCGCTTTACGCGGTGAACCCCACTATTGGATTTTACTCCAATCCGGGAGATTTGGACGTCTACCTCTCTCGAGGGGTGCATACAACTCCCTTTACTCTTGAATGCTCACTTCATTCTTTCGGCCTCTCGGCTAGCCCAGAATGAAAGCAAAGGCGGAGAGTATATATCGAAAATATACCTCCAACCCGTGATTAATCAAGAGTAATTCAAGGCCCTATCCTAAAAAGAAAAGATTAATTAAAACATCATAACATAATCGCTCTAACCTCGGATCATCAAGATCGAGTACAAGGAGGATTAGTTAATCATTATGGAATGGAGGAAGGGGGATGAGTAGTAAAGCATAAGAGGAACACAAGCTAAACAAAAAAACACTTTTATTAATTCAAAGGGGCAAGCTAAACTATTGAAAATAAAATTACAAGTGCATGAAATTGAAATCCTATTCTAGCCCTATACTAAGCACTAAGCAACACTAAAGATTACAAAGAAAGCTAGGGCAACTAAATATTAAACCATGATTAAGCAAAAATTACAAAGGAAGAGAGAGAGAGAGAGAAAAAGCATAAAAAAAACTCAAGAACCAAAGGGGCAACACCTCCCCCTCTCAACCAAAGCTTGCTGAAATGGAGAGGGGGGGCTCAATTTATAGAAAATTTTCTCGGGTTGGTCACGCCCTCCGACACGCCCTAGGGGGGGCGTGTCAGGGGCCGTGACAGTACTATGTTGACCTCGGGCTCTGGATTCTGGCGGAAGGGATGATTGCTTCGGTACGTCGGTGGTCATGCCCTAGGTCACGCCCGTGACAGGGGGGGCGTGACAAGCACGTCATGTCCAAATCATTGGTCGGAAATCCGTCAGTCACCGGAAAAGGAGGGTGTCACGCCCATGTCACGGGCGTGATATGGGGCGTGACAGTACTGTTTGCGTGCTGAGGCGGAACGACATTTAATGCGGCGGCAGGCTTTGCGGTAGAGGGCGGCACGCCCATGGTCACGCCTGGTGACACGCCCAGGGAGGGCGTGTCAGGGGGCGTGACAGCGGTTTTGATCGTTTTCTGTCCCTTCCAGCAGGAGCCCTCGGGATCGGGTGACACGCCCTAGGTCATGCCCAGGGAGGGCGTGACAGGGGGGCGTGACAGGTCATTTTGGCCAATTTTCTGGAAACCTGCAAAAAGACAAGAAAAAGTCAGTGGCAATAATAATTACATAAAAATGATAAAAATAAACTAATAATAGACATAATTTGTACAATATAAAATAGAAAATACGATAATAGTTTAGGCTACAAAACATATTATCAAATTCCCCCAAGCTTAAGCTTTGCTTGTCCGCAAGCAAAAATATAAAAAATAGATATTTATAAAAAGGACTAATCAAAAAGTTCTAATTATGCCTACACAAGTAATATGCGAAATTCTAAGTAGGGAAAAGGTGAAGTGTAAGTCTAAAACAATTATTTAGGTATGGTAAAACTTTTATAAACTTTACTTAATAAAAACAAATCATCCAAAATTTTAACGAGATTTTTTTAAATGGACTTAAGTAAAGCAACGAAAATGAAAAACACGCATTGAGTTGTTACTAGATCCAAGCAACGCATTATAATTATATCAATTTAATTAACAAAAATCTAGGTTTAAATCCAAAACTAAAACTGATTTACTGTTTTTCTTTTCTTAGTTAATAAATAAAAATCAAAAAGCGTGAATCCAGAGGACTTAAATAGGACAGAAATGTTTGGTTTAGGAAAATGATTAGGAGTGGAATTCAAAGATAAACGTGAAGGTTTTAAAATCACACTAAACCAAAGCAAAGAGTTTCAAAAACTTTATAAAAATATATACACACATTCTTTTTCTTCTTTTTCTTCTTTTTTTTTCTTTTTTTTTCTTTTTTTTTTGTTTTTTCAAAACAAAGGCCATAAATATTTTTATTTTCCTTTTTGAGTTGGCCAAACAAAAATAAACATCACTTTCGAACATACTTTTTTTTTCGAAAACCTTTCTCCCACAAAAATCACAAAATACCCTATCAAAATCGTCAAAATAATTTATGAAACTCAAAAAGGCTAGTGTGATTCGATAGGTTGGAAATTTTGGCTTTGGTGAAACTGAAATGAAGGGAGGAGCTATCAAATGAAATCAGAAAAAGGCTCAAAAACGGCTAACTAGTGGTAAAAGTTTTTAGGTTGGCAAGAAAGCTCAAACGAAAACAAAAACGGCCTAAATCATTTTCACGCTTTTGAATTTATTTAAAACAAAGGTTTGAAAAATTTTCAAAAAGCGAGTCCTAGATAATAAAAGAAGATTGATGAAATTAACTTGAAAATAGAAATAATAGGTGACTTGGATCGATCACATCTACTACGTTATTCAAAAGTTGACTTTACAAAAATTATTCAAAAATGAAAAAGAAAACAGTGGATGATGAATTTTTAAGAAAGTAAAGGAAATAAACAACAAAAAACCATAATAGAAATGCGAGTTTTAGAAAAATATTTCACCTTAACATGCTACCGTGAATTAGAAACACAGCATGACCAACATTTTACTTGTGAACCATAATTAAAAAGAACGATTAGAAATATTATAATTAACTAAGTTGTTTATAGGAGATTTTGAGTAAAACAAAACTAAAAACTAGGGGTACTACTGAAATACCAAAATGTCTAAACTATTAAAAAACACATATATTTTTTTTTAATTTTGAGAAATATTCTCTTTTTTTGGATTTTGGATTTTTTTCTCTTTTTTTTTGGAATTTTAAGATATTCATTTTTTTTTTGGAAATATTTAAAATATATACAAAAAGAAAAATATTTACACTACGCAAAAATGAAGGAGGAAATCCTCCCCCAAGCTTAAAACAGACATTGTCCTCAATGGCTAAAGAAGGGGATTGGAGAAGGAGAGAAAAATAAAGTACAGAATTGAAAGACAGAATTGAAATACAGATACTTCCCCGGATTTATTTGCTGCAAAAGTTGGGTGATGCCGCTCCTCCGAATGTCTTTTTTGTACTTTGTGATGGATTCAGCAATGTTGGAGCAGGCCATCGCAGAAGCTTCAGCTTGTCGGAGCCGTCCGAGGCAAAAATTGTAAAATTGTGAAAACAGAAAAAGATAACTTGGGTTGCCTCCCAAGAGCGCCCTTTAGTTAAAGCGTCGTTGAGCTCGACGCATCAAAAAAAATAATATTGTCCAAAAATATTGTTGTCCCGAAATAAAATTGTCTTTAGCAAAAAAAATTAAAAGTTCAAGATTAAAGTTCGTGAAGCAGAAACTTAATAATGTTTGGACTGACATCATCATCACCAGAAAAATACAGTTTAAGACACTGACCATTCACTTTGAAATTACCCTTATCAGGGTGAGAAATTAAAACAGTTCCATAAGGAAATACTTCTAAAACAGAAAACGGGCCAGACCAGCGATATTTTAATTTGCCCGGAAATAAACGTAAATGAGAATTATATAAAAGGACTTGGTCGCCCGGCTTAAAGTTTTTAGGGTGCCTTAAGTGTTTATCGTGTAAACGCTTCGTCCGCTTTTTATAAAGTTTATTATTTTCATAAGCAAAAGAGCGCCACTCGTCGAGTTCATTTAGTTGAAATTTTTGAAGGTCACCGACTGAGTGGGGATCGAAGTTTAAAAATTTTAAGGCCCAAAAGGCGCGGTGTTCTAACTCTACGGGCAGAAGGCACGATTTTCCATAGACTAGCCGATACGGCGTACATCCGAGGGCGGTTTTGTACGCTGTTCGGTAGGCCTATAGAGCATCGTCAAGTTTGGTTGACCAGTCTTTTCTAGAAGTTAAAACAGTCTTTTGTAATATTCTTTTTATTTCTCTATTAACTACTTCGACTTGACCGTTAGTTTGGGGGTGGTAGGCAGTGGAAAGCTTATGTGTAACGCCGTATTTGGTAAGGATTTTTGAAAATTGTGTGTTACAGAAATGGGAACCCATATCGCTAACGATTGCGCGTGGCGTACTGAATCTCGAAAATAATCTTTTTAGAAATGTGACTACAACTCGGGAGTCGTTCGTAGGAAGACCTTGGGCCTCAGCCCATCGTGAAACATAATCAACAGCAACTAAAATATATTTGTTTCCGAAGCTAGAAGGAATGGGGCCAACAAAATCAATTCCCCAAAGGTCGAAAATTTCGCACTCTAAGAAATAATTTTGCGGCATTTCATTTTTATTAGAGATGTTGCCCGACCGTTGGCAACTATCACACCTGCTCACAAAGGATTGCGCGTCCTTAAACAGGCTAGGCCAGTAAAAACCCGCGCAAAGCACCTTATGAGCGGTGCGAGCAGCTTGATAGTGCCCACCTGTCGGGCCTTCATGAAAATGTTTTAGAATATCGATTCCTTCATCATAAGAAACACATCTCCTTATCACTTGATCCGCACAGATTCTGAAAAGATGCGGGTCTTCTCAGAAGTAGTTCTTCAGCTCAAAAAAGAATTTCTTCTTTTGCTGAGAGGAGAACTCTTTTGGGAGCACTCGGGCCACTAGATAGTTGGCGATGTGCGCGAACCAAGGAGAAGTAGATGTGTTAACTAAAAGCAGCTTCTCATCAGGAAAATAATCAATAAAAGATTTTTCATTTAATTTTTCTATAAAGGGGTTATCTAATCTTGATAAATGGTCGGCGGCCAAGTTCTCGGCTCCTCGCTTATCACGGATCTCCAAGTCAAACTCCTGGAGGAGTAAGACCCAGCGAATCAAGCGAGGCTTGGCATCCGTTTTGGCAAGAAGGTACTTGAGGGTCGAGTGGTCCGTAAAAACAATGATTTTTGAAAGAGTAATGTAAGGGCGGAATTTATCAAACGCAAATACTACAGCTAAGAGCTCCTTCTCGGTTGTGGTGTAATTTTCTTGTGCAGATGTGAGGGTTTTACTAGCGTAATATATGGGGTGGAAGTTTTTAGATATGCATTGACCTAATATGGCTCCCACAGCAAAACTACTTGCATCGCACATAATCTCGAAAGGAAGGTCCCACACCAGAGCTATCATAATCGGTGCGTTAATTAACTTTTCTTTAATTAATTCAAAGGCAGAAATACAAGAGTCATCAAAAATGAATGGAGCGTTTTTTTCTAAGAGATGGGTGAGGGGCTTAGAGATCTTGGAGAAGTCCTTTATAAAATGACGATAAAAACCAGCGTGGCCTAGGAAACTTCTTATAGCTTTTATGTTTGTAGGCGGCGGCAACTTCTCAATAACTTCTATCTTGGCAACGTCTACCTCAATACCTTTAGCAGAAATTTTATGACCCAAAACTAACCCTTCCCTCACCATAAAATGGCATTTTTCCCAATTTTGGGCAAGGTTAGTTTCTTCGCATCGTTCTAAGACTTTTTCGAGGTTTTCTAAACATCTATCGAAGGAATCGCCGAACACGGAGAAATCGTCCATGAATACCTGCATAATGCTTTCTACGTACTTGTCAAATATTGCGAGCATACATCGCTGGAATGTAGATGGCGCATTGCATAATCCAAACGGCATTCTTCGGTACGCGAAGGTGCCTAAGGGACAAGTAAACGTAGTTTTCTCTTGGTCCTCGGGAGAGATGGGTATTTGAAAGTACCCCGAGAGGCCATCGAGAAAACAATAAAAGCTATGGCCGGAGAGACGTTCTAAAATCTGGTCGATAAACGGTAAAGGAAAGTGGTCCTTGCGGGTGGCGTCATTTAACTTACGGTAATCTATGCACATACGCCAACCCGTCACCGTCCGCGTCGGGATTAATTCATTATTCTCATTACTAACTACGGTTATCCCTCCCTTCTTTGGAACAACCTGAACGGGGCTAACTCACTTACTGTCCGAAATAGGGTAGATAATTCCTGCGTCTAATAGTTTCATAACCTCGCCCTTAACTACTTCTTTCATGTTTGGGTTTATACGGCGCTGAGGTTGGATAGAGTTACGCGAATTATCTTCCATTAAAATTTTATGGGTACAGAAAGATGGGCTTATGCCCTTGATATCAGAAATTTTCCATGCAATAGCCCAGCGATGCTTACATAGAACTAGAAGAAGTTTATCGTTCTGCGTATCCGTGAGGTAGGCCGAAACGATAACTGGTAACTTGGAGTCTTTTTCTAAGAAAGCATACTTAAGGTGTTCGGGAAGTTCTTTAAGTTCTAGGGTAGGGGGTTCTTCATAAGAGGATTTTGAGATTCTTTCTTTTTCAAAAATAATATCTTCATAAACTTTTTTATAAGGAACGTAATAAGGGGTGGGGCTAGCAGCCAAGACGGCTTCTTGTAGTGATTCAGTGGGAAGAATAGAGGAAGAACAAAAATCAGAAAATTCTTTTTCAAACTCAGAAAGACAATAAGAAGATTCATCACTTCCTTGCAGTGATTCCGTTGTAAGAGAAGAGGAACAAAAAGTAGAAAATTCTTTCTCAAAGTCGGAGAGGCAGTAGGAAGAATCATCACTCACGGCGTCTACGAAAAAACATGAGTCATCGTTCGCTAAGGTGTTCTTCATCGAAGGGGTGATAGAAAATGTGACTTCGTCGTCGCCTACTCGAAGAAAGAGCTTACCATTGCTTACGTCAATGATGGCTCGGGAGGTGGCAAGGAAGGGTCGGCCAAGGATTAGGGGAACCTCGGCGTCTTCTTCGATGTCCAAAATGACAAAGTCCACCGGGAAGATGAACTTGTCGACTTTCACTATAACGTCCTCCACTATTCCTAACGGGTACTTGACGGATCTATCGGCTAGCTAGATACTCATATGCGTGGGGTTAAGGCTACCAATCCCTAACTTTTTGAACAATGAAAAGGGAATCAGGTTTATACTCGCGCCTAAGTCGGCTAACGCGTGTTTAACAAAAAGATCACCGAAGACACACGGGATAGAGAAACTACCCGGGTCACTGATTTTCTTCGGCAAACCATTTGTTAAAATGGCGGAGCACTCGGCGTTTAGCGTGACGTGCGAAAGATTCTCTAACTTCTTCTTGTTTGTGAGGAGGTCTTTAAGATATTTAGAGTATTTCGGCATCTGCGAAATAGCCTCGTGGAAGGGAAGATTAATGTGGATTTGTTTGAAGATTTCTAAGAAGCGGGAGTACTGATCATCTTGACGTTGTCTATTAAGTTCAAAGGGGTATGGAGGAGTTGAATTATTTTTGAAGATGGTGGTGGAGTGAGATTATTTTCTAAAATAGGGGTGATTACTTCTTCAGCAGATGGCGGAATTTTTAAAACGGGAGCAGAGCTTTGATTTTTAGAGGCGGGAGTGGAGCTTGCCTCGGGCTCTTCACTTACCATACCGGAGACTTGCTTCCCACTCCGAAGAGTTATAGCTTTCGCTTGCTCTCTTGAGTTGGGTTCGGTATTGGAAGGAAGAGACCCTGCGGGTCGCTCAGAAATTATTTTCGCGAGCTGTCCTACCTGATTTTCTAAACTTTTTACGCATCCGGTTAAAGTTCTTATGGTAGCGTCATTTGTGGTGATATATTTAGAAAGTAATTCCTCCAAGCTTGGAGTTTTTGGGTAATTTTGAAGAGGTGGTGGTGGTGGTGGTGCAGAAAAATCGTTTTGCAGAGGTGGGCGCATCGCATTCGATGGATTACTCCATGAAAAGTTCGGGTGATTTCTTAAAGCGGGGTTATAATTATTCGGAAAATTAAAACCAAGCGGATGAAAATTCGCAGCAGAAAAATTATTAAAAGCAGTTCTAGGCATATTATTAACATAATCTAAATGTTCTGGAGTAGGGGTTGCAGATTCCCATACCTGAGGGGCGGAGGCAGCAGTCATCTCCGTGATTTTTTTGCTTAGGATTTCTACTTGCAGAGCGAGCTTGGAGACGTTGTCCACTTCATAGATACCTGCAGGCTTGTTTGGGCGGGACCTAGGCACATTCCACTAATAAGTGTTCATGGCCATGTCCTCAAAAAGCTCAAGAGCGGCTTCCGGGGTCTTATGATTTAAAGTACCGCCAGAAGCTGCGTCTATCATTTGCTTCGTGCTTTGATTTAGCCCGTTAAAAAACGTCTGCACTTGTAACCATACAGGCAGCGCGTGATGTGGGCATCGTCTTAATAATTCTTTAAATCTCTCCCAGGTTTCGTATAGGGTTTCAGAGTCTATTTGTCTGAAGGCAGAGATGTCGTTCCTAAGTTTTGCAGTTTTAGCTGGCGGAAAATACTTCGCCAAAAAATTTTTAGTTAATTCATTCCAAGTGGTTATGCTATTTTTCAGAAGTGTGTTCAGCCACTGCTTAGCTTTAGTTCTTAGAGAGAAGGGGAAGAGTATCAGCCTGATCGCATCATTTGTGACACCATTTATCTTGAAGGTGTCACAAATTTCAAGAAAGCTAGCTATATGTGCGTTCGGATCTTCATCTTGAAGTCCGTCAAATTGCACATATTGCTGCACCATTTGAATTATGCTAGGCTTTAATTCGAAGTTATTATTTGTTATAGCAGGGCGGACTATACTTGATTCTGTTCCCTCGAGGTTCGGTCGTGCATAATAGGACATAGTCCTTTGCATGGCCTCATCTACATTGGGTTCTTCCATTCTTAAAGTAGCAAATGACTCGGAGTCCTTAACCGGCACTTGGATAGTAGGACCTTGAAATCGTGATCTTCTCCGAAGAGTACGCTCAATTTCGTGGTCTAAGTCCAAAATAACAGACGGACTCCCGCGGGTCATGCACTAAAAGAACAGAAAAGAAGAAGAGGAAGAGAAAAAGGATAAACTAGAAAAAGATTAGAAATTTTTTTCTTTTTGAAATAGATTTTTTTTTTATAGATTAACTCCCGAACTTCCCAAGGACTACCCCGTGAAGGGTTCGCAAGGTACTAGACAAGACAGTGGCGCTTAAAGCCCTTTGCCCTTTTCGAGAGAATTAGGTGGCGTAGAAAAATTGTGAGGTTGGTTTCTATTAAGAGCGGTGATAAAATTTTTTTGATTTTTTTAAAATTTTAAAGAAAGAGGATGAGAAAGAGAAGAGATAAAATTAATAGGTTTGTGTTTTCAAAATATCAACGGAAGTTGGTTTTCCCCGGCAACGGCGCCAAAAACTTATTGCGCGCTAGGGTTCGAAGAAAATAAACGCAACCGAACTAGCAACCCGATGAGGCAAGTATACCTATCGAATTGTAGCAAGGGGACACAAGTGTCGTATTGAAATCCGGGAACTGTTGGCTAAGCTTACTCACACGAACTCTATTATCTTATCGATGAAAAAACTAGGGTTTTAGAAAATCTAAGTGCAAGGGAGGAATTAAAGCTATACTAGAAAGAGAACTACCGCAATTAAGTTAAGCTATTAAGCAAAGAACTATGCTAGAAAGGAAACTACTGCAATTAATTAAAGAGCACAAGATAGGCGATTACTACGAAAGGTAGAAAATATGAAATGGAAATGCACCCAATCAAGATTCACCTCGGCTAAAGACGATTAAGAAAATGCGATAAAAATCTGAACTTAATAGGATAAAGGTCCTTGACCGTGGAGGTTCCTAAAGCTTGAACACGCTTCTCTCGAAGTCGTGCCCAACTGAGTTTAGGAAGGTCCGACCGACTCTCGTCTAAATCGGAGGCCTAAAACTCGCTTTACGCGGTGAACCCCACTATTGGATTTTACTCCAATCCGGGAGATTTGGACGTCTGCCTCTCTTGAGGGGTGCGTACAACTCCCTTTACTCCTGAATGCTCACTTCATTCTTTTGGCCTCTCGGCTAGCCCAGAATGAAAGCAAAGGCGGAGAGTTTATATCGAAAATATACCTCCAACCCGTGATTAATCAAGAGTAATTCAAGGCCCTATCCTAAAAAGAAAAGATTAATTGAAACATCATAACATAATCGCTCTAACCTCAGATCATCAAGATCGAGTACAAGGAGGATTAGTTAATCATTATGGAATGGAGGAAGGGGCATGAGTAGTAAAGCATAAGAAGAACACAAGCTAAACAAAAAAACACATTTATTAATTCAAAGGGGCAAGCTACACTATTGAAAATAAAATTACAAGTGCATGAAATTGAAATCCTATTCTAGCCCTATATTAAGCACTAAGCAACACTAAAGATTACAAAGAAAGCTAGGGCAACTAAATATTAAACCATGATTAAGCAAAAATTACAAAGGAAGAGAGAGAGAGAGAGAGAGAGAAAAGCATAAAAAAACTCAAGAACCAAAGGGGCAGCACCTCCCCCTCTCAACAAAAGCTTGCTGAAATGGAGAGGGGGGGCTCAATTTATAGAAAATTTTCTCGGGTTGGTCACGCCCTCCGACACGCCCTAGGGGGGGCATGTCCGGGGGCGTGACAGTACTATGTTGACCTCGGGCTCTGGATTCTGGCGGGAGGGATGATTGCTTTGGTACGTCGGTGGTCACGCCCTAGGTCACGCCCGTGACAGGGGGGCGTGACAGGCACGTCATGTCCAAATCATTGGTCGGAAATCCGTCAGTCACCGAAAAAGGAGGGTGTCACGCCCATGTCACGGGCGTGACATGGGGCGTGACAGTACTATTTGCGCGCTGAGGCGGAACGACATTTAATGCGGCGGCAGGCTTTGCGGCAGAGGGCGACACGCCCATGGTCACGCCTGGTGACACGCCCAGGGAGGGCGTGTCAGGGGGCGTGACAGTGGTTTTGACCGTTTTCTGTCCCTTCCAGCAGGAGCCCTCGGGATCGGGTGACACGCCCTAGGTCACGCCCAGGGAGGGCGTGACAGGGGGGCGTGACAGGTCATTTTGGCCAATTTTCTGGAAACCTGCAAAAAGACAAGAAAAAGTCAGTGGCAATAATATTTACATAAAAATGATAAAAATAAACTAATAATAGACATAGTTTGTACAATATAAAATAGAAAATATGATAATAGTTTAGGCTACAAAACGTATTATCAAATCCATAGCCCGAGGTCAATGTCGTACCTGTCACGCCCCCTGACATGCCCTCCCTGGGCGTGTCACCAGGCGTGACCAACCCATGGAAATTTTTTATAAATTCAGACCCCCCCTTCCATTTCAGCATGTTTGGGTTGAGAGGGGGAGGTGCTGGCCCTTTGTTTCTTGATTTTTTTATGCTTTTCTCTCTCTCTCTCTCTCTCTCTCTCTCTCTTTCTCTCTCTCTCCTTTTGTAATTTACTCTCAACCCAAGTTTAGTATTTAGTTGTTTTAGATTTTATTGTAATCGTGCTCTTGCTTTGTGCTAATTGTAGGGCTAGAATAGGATTTTATTTTCATGCACTTGTAATTTCATTTTCCTAAGTGTAGCTCTCCTTTTTATTAATAAAAGTGCTCTTTGTTTACTTTGTTTTTTTATGCTCTACTACTCATCCCTCCCCCCCCCCTCCATTCCATTATGATTAACTAATCCTCCTTGTACTCGATCTTGATGATCCGACGTTCGAGCGATTGAGTTATGATGTTTTAATTAACCTTTTTCTTTTTTAGGTTTAGGCCTTGAATTACTCTTGATTTTTCATGGGTTTGAGGTATATTTTTGATATATACTCTCCACCTTTGCTTTCATTCTGGGCTTGCCGAGAAGCCGATAGAATGAAGTGAGCATTCAAGAGTAAAGGGAGTTGTACGCACCCCTTGAGAGAGGCAGACGTCCAAATCTCCCGGATTGGAGTAAAATCCAATAGTGGGGTTCACCAAGTAAAGCGTGTTTAGGCCTCCGATTTAGACGAGAGTAGGTCGGACCTTCCTAAACTCAGTTAGGCACGACTTCGAGAGAAGCGTGTTCAATCTTTAGGAACCTCCACAGTCAAGGACCTTTATCCTATTACGCTAAGGTTTTTATCGTATTTTCTTACTCGTCTCTAGCCGAGGTGAATCTTTATCGAGTGCTATTCCATTTCATAGTTTCAACCTTTCGTTGTTATCGCTTCTATTAGCTTTTTAATTAACTACAATATCTCTCTTTCCAGCATTAGCTTTATTTCCTTAATCGCAATTAGTTTCTCAAACCCCTATTTTTCCGTCGATAAGATAATAGTCTTTGTGTGAGTAAGCATACTCAACAGTTCCCGGATTTCAATACGAAACTTGTGTCCCCTAGCTACAATTCGATAGGTCTACTTGCCTCATTGGATTGCTAGTTCGGTTGCTTTTATTTTCTTCGAAGCTTAGCGACCGACAAATTTTTGGTGTCATTGCCGGGGAATCAACTTTCATTGATATATTGAAAACACGAACATATTAATTTTATCTCTTCTTTTTCTTATCCTCTTTCTTTAAATTTTTAAAATAAATTTTTTTTTTATTACCGCTCTTAATAGTAACCAACTTCACAAATTTTTCTACTCCACCTAATTCTCTCGAAAAGGGCAAAGCGGCTTTAAGTGCAACTATCTTGTCTAATACCTTGCGAACCCTTCACCGGGTAGCCCTCGGGATGTTCGGGAGTTAAATTATAAAAAAATCTATTTCAAAAAAAAATCTAGCTTTTCTTTCATGTTTATTTTATTTCTCTTTCTTCTTTTCTCTTCTTGGTGCATGACCCGCGGGAGTCCGTCGGTTATTTTGGGCTTGGACAACGAAATTTAGCGTACTCTTCGGAGAAGATCGCGATTTCAAGGCCCTACTTCCCAAATACCGGTTGAGGACTCCGGGTCATTCTCTACCCTAAGAATGGAAGAACCGAACGTGGAGGAAGCCGTGCAAAGACCTATGACTTATTATGCATGGCCGAATCTCGAGGGAACAGAATCAAGCATAGTCCGCCCTGCTATAGAAAATAATAACTTCGAATTAAAGCCTAGCATAATTCAAATGGTGTAGCCATATGTGCAATTTGACGGACTTCAAGATAAAGATCCGAACGCACATATAGCAAGCTTTCTTGAAATTTGTGAACTAAAGCAATCAGGCTAAGACTTTTCCCCTTCTTTTTGAGAACTAAAGCTAAGCAGTGGCTTAACACTCTACCTAAGAATAGCATAACCACCTGGAATGAATTAACAGAAAAATTTTTGCCGAATTATTTTCTGCTAGCTAAAACTGCTAAACTTAGGAACGACATTTCTGCTTACGGACAAATAGACTCTGAAACCTTATAAGAAACTTGGGAAAGATTTAAAGAACTATTAAGATGATGGCCACATCACGCGCTTCCTGTATTGTTACAAGTGCAGACGTTTTATAACGGGCTAAATCAAAATACAAAGCAAATGATAGACGTAGCTTTTAGCGGTACTTTAAATCATAAGACCCCGGAAGAAGCACTTGAGCTTTTTGAGGACATGGCCATGAACACTTAATAGTGGAATGTGCATAGGTCCCACTCGAGCAAGCCTGCAGGTATCTATGAAGTGGACAACGTCTCCCATCTCGCTCTGCAAGTAGAAATCCTAAGCAAAAAAATCACGGAGATGACTGCTGCCTCCGCCCCTCAGGTATTGGAATCTGTAACTCCTGCCCAAGAACAATTAGATTTTGTTAACAATATGCCTAGAAATGCTTTTAATAATTTTTCTGCTACGAATTTTCATCCTCCTAGTTTAAATTTTCTGAATAGTTATAATCCTGCCTTAAGAAATCATCAAAAATTTTCGTGGAGTAATCCATCGAATGCTATGCGCCCGCCACCACAAAATGATTTTCCTGCACCACCACCACCACCTCTTCAAAATTATCCAAAACCTCCAAGCTTGGAGGAGTTACTTTCCAAATATATCTCCACAAATGACGCTACGATTAGAACCTTAACTTGAAGCGTTAAAAGTTTGGAAAATCAAGTAGGACAGCTAGCTAAAATTATTTCTGAGCGACCCGCAGGGTCTCTTCCTTCCAATACTGAACCCAACCCGAGAGAGCAAGCGAAAGCTATAACTCTTCGGAGTTGGAAGAAAGTTCCCGGTATGGTAAGTAAAGAGCCCGAGGCAAGCTCCATCCCTGCTTTAAAAAATCAAAGCTCCGCTCCTATTTTAAAAATTCCACCCTCTGCTGAAGAAGTTATCATCCCCATTTTAGAAAAATATCTCACTCCACCACCCATTTTTATAAATAATCCGACCCCTCCTTACCCTTCCAAACTTAATAAACAACGTCAAGATGATCAGTACTCCCGCTTTTTAAAAATCTAGAAGCAAATTCACATAAATCTGCCCTTCCACAATGCTATTTTGCAGATGCTGAAATACGCCAAGTATCTTAAGGACCTCTTGACAAACCAGAAAAAGTTAGAGAACCTCTCGCATGTCACGTTAAACAACCAATGCTCTGCTGTTTTAACAAACAGTTTGCCATAGAAGACCAGTGATCCGGGTAGTTTCTCTATCCCGTGTGTCTTCGGTAATCTTTTTTTCAAGCACGCATAAGCTGACTTAGGCACAAGTATAAACCTGATGCCCCTCTCTTTGTTTAAGAAGCTAGGAATTGGTAGCCTTAACCCCACGCGTATGAGTATCCAGCTAGCCGATAGATCTGTCAAGTACCCGTTTTGAATAGTGGAGAACGTTTTAGTAAAAGTCGACAAGTTCATCTTCCCGGTGGACTTTATCATTTTGTACATCGAAGAAGACATCGAGGTTCCCCTGATCCTTGGCCGACCCTTCCTTGCCACCTCCTGAGCCATCATTGATGTTAGCAATGGTAAGCTCTTTCTTCGATTAGGCGATGATGAAGTCACTTTTTCTATCACCCCTTCGATGAAGAACACCTTAGCAAACGATGACTCCTGCTTTTTCATAGATGTCGTAAGTGAGGAATCCTCCGATTGCCCCTCCAAATTTGAAAAGGAATTTTCTGATTTTTGTTTCTCCTCTTCTTTTCCAACTGAATCACTGCAAGAAAGTGATGAATATTTTGATTGCCTTTCTCAATTTGAGAAAGAATTTTCTGATTTTTGTTTCTCTCCTACTCTTCCAACTGATTCGCTGCAAGAAGTCGCCTTGGCCACCAGCTCCACACCTTTTAATCTTCCATATAAAAAATTCTACGAAGATATAATGTTCCAAAAAGAAAGAATTTCTAAATCCTCTTATGAATAACCCCCTACCCTCGAACTTAAAGAACTTCCTGAACATCTCAAGTATGCCTTTTTAGAAAAAGACTCATAGCTGCCTGTTATAGTTTCGGCCTACCTCACGGATGTCCAACATGAAAAACTTCTTTTAGTTTTACGTAAACTTCACCGAGCTATTGCGTGGCAGATATCAGATATCAAGGGCATAAGCCTATCCTTCTGCACTCATAAAATTTTAGTGGAAGATAATTCGCATAACTCCATTCACCCTCAGCGCCGTATAAACCCAAACATGAAAGAAGTAGTTAAGGGCGAGGTTATGAAATTATTAGATGCAAGAATTATCTATCTGATATCCGATAGTAAGTGTGTTAGCCCTGTTCAGGTAGTACCAAAGAAGGGAGGGATAACGGTAGTTAGTAATGAGAATAACGAATTAATCCCGACACGGATGGTGACGGGTTGGAGTATGTGTATAGATTATAGGAAGCTGAATGACGCCACCCACAATGACCACTTTCCTTTGCCATTTATCGACCAGATTTTAGAACGATTATCCGGCCATAGCTTTTATTGTTTTCTCGATGGCCTCTCGGAGTATTTTTAAATCCCCATCTCTCCCGAGGACCAAGAGAAAACTACGTTTACTTGTCCCTTTGGCACCTTCTCCTATAGAAGAATGTCGTTTGGATTGTGCAATGCGTCAGCTACAATCCATCGATGTATGCTCACTATATTTGACAAGTACGTATGAAGCATTATGGAGGTATTTATGGATGATTTCTCCGTGTTCGGCGATTCCTTTGATAGATATTTAGAAAAGCTCGAAAAAGTCTTAGAACGATGTGAAGAAACTAACCTTGCCCTAAATTGGGAAAAATGCCATTTTATGGTGAGTGAAGGGTTAGTTTTGGGTCATAAAATATCTGCTAAAGGTATTGAGGTAGACGTAGCCAAGATAGAAGTTATTGAGAAGTTGTCGCCCCCTACAAACATAAAAGCTATAAGAAGTTTCCTAGGCCACGCTGGCTTTTACCGTCATTTTATAAAGGACTTCTCCAAGATCACCAAGCTCCTCACCCATCTCTTAGAAAAAGACGCTCCATTCATTTTGATGACTCTTCTCTTTCTGCCTTCGAATCAATTAAAGAAAAGTTAATTAACGCACCTATTATGATAGCTCCGGTGTGTGACCTTCCCTTCGAGATAATGTACGATGCGAGTAGTTTCGCGATGGGAGCCGTATTAGGTCAACGTATATCTAAAAACTTCCACCCCATCTATTACGCTAGTAAAACGCTCACATCTACACAGGAAAATTACACCATGACCGAGAAGGAGCTCCTCGCTGTAGTATTCACATTTGATAAATTCCATCCTTACATTACGCTTTCAAAAATTATTGTTTTTACGGACCACTCGGCGCTCAAATATCTTCTTGCCAAAACGGATGCCAAGCCGCGCTTGATTCGCTGGGTCTTACTCCTCCAGGAGTTTGACTTAGAGATCCGTGATAAGTGAGGAGCCGAGAACTTGGTCGCCGACCATCTCTCCAGATTAGACAATCCCTTTATAAAAAAATTAAATGAAAAATCTTTTAATGATTATTTTCCCGATGAGAAGCTACTTTCAATTAACGCATCTACTTCTCCTTGGTTTGCGCACATCGCCAACTATTTAGTGGCCCGGGTGCTCCCAAAAGAGTTCTTCTTTCAGCAAAAGAAGAAATTCTTTTCCGAGCTGAAGAACTACTTTTGGGAAGACCCGTATCTTTTCAGAATCTGTGCGGATCAAGTGATAAGGAGATGTGTTTCTTATGAAGAAGGAATTGACATTTTAAAACATTTACATGACGGTCCGACAGGTGGGCACTATCAAGCTGCTCGCACGGCTCACAAGGTGCTTTGCGCGGGTTTTTACTGGCCTAGCCTGTTTAAAGACGCGCAAGCCTTTGTGAGTTGGTGTCATAATTTCCAACGGTCGGGCAACATATCCAATAAAAACGAAATGCCGCAAAATTATTTCTTTGAGTGCGAAATTTTCGACCTTTGGGGAATCAATTTTGTTGGCCCCCTCCCTTATAGCTTCGGAAACAAGTATATTTTAGTTATCGTTGATTATGTATCACGTTGGGTCGAAGCCCAGGCTCTGCCTACGAACGACTCCCGAGTTGTAGTCACATTTTTTAAAAAAATATTTTCTAGATTCGGTACGCCGCGCGCCATCTTTAGCGATAGAAGTTCCAATTTCTGTAACGCGCAATTTTCAAAAATACATACCAAATACGGCGTTACACATAAGCTTTCAACTGTCTACCACCCCCAAACTAACGGATAGGTCGAAGTAGTAAATAGAGAAATAAAAAAAATATTAGAAAAGACTATTTCAACTTCTAGGAAAGACTGGTCATCCAAATTAGACGATGCTTTATGGGCCTACCAAATAGCGTACAAAACCGCCCTCGGATGTACGCCGTATCGGCTGGTTTATGGAAAATCGTGCCATCTGCCCATAGAATTATAACACCGCGCTTTTTGGGCCTTAAGATTTTTAAACTTTGATCCCCACTCCGTCGGTGACCTTAGAAAATTTCAACTAAATGAACTCGACGAGTAGCGCTCTTACGCTTACGAAAATAACAAACTTTATAAAGAGCGAACGAAGCGTTTACACAATAAACACTTAAGGCATCCAAAAACCTTTAAGCCGGGCAACCAGGTTCTTTTATATAATTCACTTTTACGTTTATTTCCGGGTAAATTAAAATCTCGATGGTCTGGGCCCTTTTCTGTTTTAGAAGTTTTTCCATATGGAACTGTTTTAATTTCTCACCCTGATAAGGATAATTTCAAATTGAATGGTCAGCGTCTTAACCTGTATTTCTCTAGTGATTATGATGTTAGTTCAAACATTATTAAGTTTCTGCTTCACGAACTCTAACTTTGACCTTTTAATTTTTGTTAAAAACAATTTTATTTCCGGACAATAATAATTTTGGACAATATTATTATTTGCTGCGTCGAGCTCAACGATGTTTTAAATAAAGGGCGCTCTTGGGAGGAAACCCAAGTTATCTTTTTATGATTTCTTTATTTTAAATTTTTTGCCCCGGATGGCTCTGACAAGCTGAACCTTCTGCGATCGCCTTCTCCAACATTGCTGAATCCATCACAAAGTCCAAAGAATATATTCAAGGGAGCGACATCACTCAGTTTTTGCAGCAAATAAATTAGGGGAAGTACCTGTTTTTCAATTATGTCTTTCAATTCTGTACTTACTTTTCTCTTCTTCTCCAATCCCCTTCTTTAGCCATTGAGGACAATGTCCATTTTAAGCTTGGGAGAGGACTTCCTCCTTCATTTTTGCTTAGTGTAAATATCTTCTCTTTCCTTTTTGTATATATCTTAAATATTTCCAAAATCTGAAAAAAAAAGAATATTTCACAAATTAAAAAAAATATATATATTTATGCTTTTTGTTTTTGCCTTAATAAGTTTAGACATTTTGGTATTTCAATAGTACCCCTAGTTTTTATTTTTTTTACTCAAAATTTTTATAAACAACGTAGTTAATTATAAAATTTCTAATCGTCCTTTTTAATTATGTTTCACAAGTAAAATGTTGGTCATGCTGTGTTTCTAATTCACGGTAACATGTTAAGGTGAAATATTTTTCTAAAACTCGCATTTCTATTATGGTTTTTCGTTCTTTATTTCCTTTACTTTCTAAAAAAATTCATTATCCGTTATTTTCCTTTTCATTTTTGGATAATTTTTGTAAGGTCAACCTTTGAATAACGTAGTTGATGTGAATGATCCAAGTAACCTATTATTCCTATTTTCAAGGCAATTTCATCAATCTTCTTTTATTATCTAGGACTCGCTTTTTGAAAAAAAATATTTAACCTTTGTTTTAAATAAATTTAAAAACGTGAATATGATTTAGGCCATTTTTGTTTTCATTTGAGCTTTCCTGCCAACCTAAAAACTTTTACCACTAGTTAGCCACTTTTGAGCCTTTTTTCCGATTTCATTTGATAGCTCCTCTTTTCATTTTATTTTCACCAAAGCCAAAATTTCCAACCTATCGAATCACACTAACCTTTTTGAGTTTCATAAATTATTTTGACGATTTTGATAAGTTATTTTGTGATTTTTGTGGGAGAAAGGTTTTTGAAAAAAAAGTATGCTCAAAAGTTATGTTTATTTTTGTTTGGGAAATTCAAAAGGAAAATAAAAAAATTTATGGCCTTTGTTTTGAAAAAAGAAAAAAAATGGAAAAAAAGAAGAAAAAGAGAATATATATATATATATATATATTTTATTTTTTAAATGAAAGTTTTTGAAATTCTTTGCTTTGCTTTAGTGTGATTTTAAGCCTTCACGTTTATCTTTGAATTCCACTCCTAATCATATTCCTAAACAAAACGTTTCTGTCCTATTTAAGTCCTTTTGATTCACGCCTTTTGAATCTTATTTAACAACTGAGAAAAGAAGAAAAGTAAATCAGTTTTAGTTTTGGATTTAAACTTAGATTTTTGTTAATTGAATTAATATAATTATAATAAGTTGCTTGGATCTAGTAACAACTCAATGCGTTTTTCATTTTCGTTGTTTGCTTAAATATATTTAAAGAATTTCGTCAAAATTTTGGATTATTTATTTTTATTGAGTAAAGTTTATAAAGGTTTTACCATACCTAAATAATTGTTTTAGATTTATATTTCACCTTTTCCCTACTTAGAATTTCGCATAGTACTTGTGTGGGCATAATTAGAACTTTTTGATTAGTCCTTTTTATAAATATCTAGTTTTTATATCTTTGCTTGGGGACAAGCATAGCTTAAGCTTTGGGGAATTTGATAATACGTTTTGTAGCCGAAACTATTATCGTATTTTCTAGTTTATAATGTATAAATCATGTCTTTTTAGTTTATCTTTTATGGTTTTTTTTGTAAATCTTATTGCCACTAACATTTTCTTATCTTTTTTCAGGTTTCCAGTTTTTTGGTCAAAAATGAGCTGTCACGCCCCCTGTCACGCCCTCCCTGGGCGTGACCTAGGGCGTGTTGCCTGATCCCGATGATGACTGCTGAAAGAGACAGGAAAACAGGAAAAACGACTGTCACGCCCACTGACACGCCATCCCTGGGCGTGTCCCCGGGCGTGACACTAGGCGTGTTGCCCTCTACCCGAAGCCTACCGTCGCATTCAAAGCCGATTCATCCCAGCACGCCAAACAGTACTGTCATGCCCCGTGTCACGGGTGTGACATAGGGCGTGATCCCACCTTTTTCGATGACTGACGGAATTCCGACCAATGATTTCGAAGCGATGTACGTGTCACACCCCCACTACATGGGCGTGACCAAGGGCGTGACCACCGACGTACAGAAGAAATCATCCATCCTGCTAGAATCCAGAGCTCGAGGTCAATGTCGTACCTGTCACGCCCCCTGACACGCCCTCCCTGGGCTTGTCGCCGGGCGTGACCAACTCGTGGAAAATTTCTATAAATTAAGACCCCCCCCCCTTCAATTTCAGCAAGTTTGGGTTGACAAGGGGAGGTGCTGCCCCTTTGTTTCTTGATCATTTTTAGGCTTTTCTCTCTCTCTCTTTCTCCTTTTGTAATTTAATCTAAACCGTAGTTTAGTATTTAGTTATTTTAGCTTTTATTGTAATCTTGCTCTTGCTTAGTGCTAATTGTAGGGCTAGAATAGGATTTTTTTTCATTAACTTGTAATTTCATTTTCCTAAGTGTAGCTCTCCTTTTTATTAATAAAAGTGCTCTTTGTTTACTTTGTGTTTTTATGCTCTACTACTCATCCCCCTCTCTCCATTCCATTATGATTAACTAATCCTCCTTATACTCGATCTTGATGATCCGAGGTTCGAGCGATTGAGTTATGATGTTTTAATTATCCTTTTTCTCTTTAGATTTAGGCCTTGAATTGATCTTGATTTTTCATTGGTTGGAGGTATATTATCGATATATACTCTCCACCTTTGCTTTCATTCTGGGCTAGCCGAGAGGCCGATAGAATGAAGTGAGCATTCAAGAGTAAAGGGAGTTGTACGCACCCCTCGAGAGAGGCAGACGTCCAAATCTCCCAAATTGGAGTTAAATCCAATAGTGGGGTTCACCGCGTAAAGCGAGTTTTAGGCCTCTGATTTAGACGAGAGTCGGTCGGACCTTGATAAACTAAGTTGGGCACGACTTCGAGAGAAGCGTGTTAAAGCTATAGGAACCTCCACGGTCAAAAACCTTTATCCTATTAAGCTAAGGTTTTTATCGCATTTTCATACTCGTCTCTAGCCGAGGTGATTCTTGATTGAGTGCTCTTCCATTTAGTAGTTTCAACCTTTCGTTGTTATCGCTTCTATTAGCCTTTTAATTAACTGCAATATCTGTCTTTCCAGCCTTAGCTTTAATTCCTTAATCGCAATTAGTTTCTCAAACCCCTGTTTTTCCGTCGATAAGATGATATTCTTCGTGTGAGTAAGCATAGTGAACAGTTCCAGGATTTCAATACGACACTTGTGTACCCCAGCTACAATTCGATAGGTATACATGCCTCATTGGATTGCTAGTTCGGTTGCTTTTATTTTCTTCGAAGCTTAGCGACCACCACGAGCCTTATTCCCTGGTTCAGCGAGTGCAAGAAGAGCTGGTGAGATTGATTCATGAGATCACCAGTCCAACCCCACGAGTAGTGGGAGCCCTTAAGCCTGCTGGCGCATCTGCCCCTATCCTAGAGGGATTTCACGAGCTAGAGGTGTCCTACTACACCGGAAGAAGGGATCATATCCAACACATCCAGCGGTTCAAAGATGTAATCTTGACCAGGAAGATGATCAACCCCTTTAGATGTTTGCTCTTTGTCATAACTCTTAAAGGAAGATCGAGCAACTGGTTTAACCAACACCCCTCTAGCTCAATTCATTGTTTTGAGGACCTGCTTAAGAGTTTCCTGTCATGGTTCTAAACATCCAAGAAAAGGCAAGAGAGAAGGAATCACTCAGGCAAGAGAAGAGGGGGTAGGGGAGTGTTTCTTGGCCATGACTTCCACCCGAAAGAGAGTCATGCAACGACCACTGACCCGGAACCCTTAATGGTGAGGAGCATAAGAAGCTCCGTACGGCATCAAGATCATGTGCAGGTTTTGAATGCTCTACCTGAAGTAGGAGGAAAATTGTTGAATAATCGAGCATCTTGAGGGAGCCTTATCTTTGTTGTAAGACCCCCTTTTTTTTTCTTTTTCAACCACCGGGGTCTTAGGCCCAGAATTGCCGCTTTGCAGTGACACCTTCACGTCCTGAAGGGTCATCACCACAAGGCGCCGATTCCGCCGGCCATTTCGATCACAGAAAGGTAGCACAATGTAAAAGTAAGAGCAATGCAGTCCACAATAGTAATATCACATATATATATAATAAAGTTCCACGAAGGGAGTGTCAACAGAAATCATCAGAGTACTAAAAATACGGGCTTATGCCCGGTACAAAATGTCCTCACTACAAGTCTCTCATGCGGAAGCGAAAACAGAAGCTACTCAAGGTCGAGACTCACGGTCCCGGCTGTGTGAACTCCGGAGCTAGACTGCCCCATCTCTAGGCGCACCGATCTCTGGGGCTGCTCCTCCATGCTGGGCTCCACGATCCCCTAAATGATGCGGTTCGAAAACCGTTAGTCATAAAGACTAAGCCCTATCATCCCCTACCCCTTCCCCTATGGCTCCTAGGTACCGAGCGGAGAGGAAGAAAGGGAAGGACATAAAGGTAGAGATTAAACATGAAACAGATGGCAGCGGAAACTAATCTAGCAAGTTGTATTAGGTGAGCAGTTAATAATTTGTTATAATAGGTCTAGCAGTAAGAAAAGCAATTATATGAATTTAAACCTTCACTTATGCGAGAACACATAAGCAAAAGGGATCTTTTGCAAGGCTCCCATCGTATAGAGTGTCCCATACCACTTATACGTTGGGGTGTCGGTTGTCAAACAGCAATGGTTGTTATATATTGAAATTAACCTTTGATTTATAAACTTGCCCACACAAGCTTATAGACCAAGGGGTCGTTTTGCAGGGCCTAATGTATAAGCGTCCCATACCACTTATACTTTAGGTGTCAGGGTTAAATGAATCGATTATGCTATGACATGCTAGTGGGTATGATGAAACATGCAGTGCAACTCACACACCCGACTCTGTGCACACAGACCTTTAGTTCCCCCTTTCAGAGCCGTTACCTCCCAGGATACCTCCGTAGTGGCAGAAGGAAGCGGTGGGTTGGGCCTCGCCCACCTCAAAACCAGTAAAAGCACCACTGGTCTGACCTATCGTACGCCTCAACGCTTGGTGCACTAAGCGGACGCCTGCGTACTCTTGCCGGCTGGCGCACCGGACTTCTGTTGGCGAAGTGCTAACCACCTCGCCGAGTCAACGATATCGGTGTCAGTGCAATCGAACTCCCCGATATCGAAAGACCCACCACCTTAATTTTTCCTATCTTATGCACATGCAAGTTTAATCGCAAACAAACAGAACCGAGCCGAAGCTCCCCGGACCAAACGTCCGTCTCCACCCAACCGAGCCGAAGCTCCCCGGACCAACCCGTCCGTCTCCAGACCAACCGAGCCGAAGCTCCCCGGACCATCCCGTCCGTCTCCAAACCAACCGAGCCGAAGCTCGCATCAATCTTCCTGTGCCAACAGTGTTTGTGAAAGGTGCAATCCTAGTTACTAAGTTACTCTTGCCAGTTTATTATTACAGTTTACGTTAGCCCAGGACTGCCCCCGGTATACCCCGTGAAGGGCTCTCAAGGGGCACTAGGAACCAAGACGGCGGCATTACGGCCCGAAGTTCCCTTTCGCAAGGCACTTATTGTTATTGGTTGTTTTCCCTTAGCCCGATTCCCTTCTCACATTACGATAGACTATCCTAGGGTGATTTTTAAACCTTCCACTCTTCGGGAAAAGCGATCTTTCGCCAAACCCGAGCACCTCTTAACTCTAACTATCACCACTACTCACTACTCTTTATATCTTCATCAGATCATGTCCTATTGCATTTCACAATTTACTAAATGTAGACCGACCTAGGCTACCTGTCGAACCGGTTATGAAATGATCCATTACTCATCCAAATGCCCTAAACTATTTACTGGAGACTTACCATGACATAAATGACCTAAATCCAGAAAATGGAAATTTTCCTAATTTATTTGGCATTTAATTAAATTCCTCGAAAATCCAAGGACAACCGGTTTGAACATGAACTACCCTAAATTCTCATGCAAGATGTCCAGCAATTTTATGATAAATACTAGGTTATCTCAATAGGTTAAATTCTAATTATCATAATTTTTCAATCATCAAAATGGCATGAAAGCTATTTTAGAAATAATCTCTAACTTCTATTGTTATGAAGCAGGTACAGAAAATATTCTTCCAAAAATTATAAATAATTCATGACATGCAGATAAAGGCCTAAAATTAGCACCGGCCAAGTTTCATAATTTTCCAGAAAGTATTTTATCCATAATTAATTTTTAAACATAAAAGCCCTTTCTATCATCCGTGAATAAGGTACTAGATTTACTCAACATAAAATTCTATAAAAATCCAGGGATCATTGTGCTACTAATCAAGATCTAAATCCAGAATTTCAATTGATTATAATTAATTTAAAACCTCCAAATAATTGAAACAATAAATCGGGCAATTATTCCTTTAACACATGAAGTATAATATTTATCAATCATAAAATTCCAGGAAAATTATCATAAGTCTAGAACATCCTAAAACTCCCTCCTCCCGAGTTTCACAATTTTTGGATTAGATTTAGTGCTTAAAATATCTAAATTACATTTTTATCCTAATCCGACATCTCAACTTTCGAGGTACCTAATTACCTCCAATTCCTTCACTATTCCAACCAGAGGGTTTTCATCATATCATCCCCCTCTCCTCCAAATTTCAAGGGCATTCAAGAGCTTTTGCTCCTATGTCCTTCACAAACCTCAAACCCTCACCCGTTGGATTTGAGCCAATCTCTTAGGGTAAAATCCACCCTAAGCCACACCATGTTATCCAAGAGGGTAGACATAGACCCAACAAATCAGTGGCCAACAACTTCAGCCTCTTTTGAGGAGATTTGTCCACTCCATCTCCAATCGTACTTTTCCCCAAAGTACCCCTCACCAAGACCAATCTAGGACTTGATACTTCCCTATTCAAAACTCGACCAACCGAGTTGAAATCTTGTACAGATCTTAATATTGATGCCAGGGACCACCACCCAAAATTTGGGGGAGTTTGGACTTAATTTCATCTCCTAATTAATTTCATATCGTTTATTAAATTTTTACAAAAACTTTAGGCAAAAGTTCTCCAAAAATTCTCATTTTTGGACAGCCTCTCGATACACATATTTTAGACCTCTAGTCCAAATTTCAAGTCATTTGGACAGGTTACGAACCGTGGGCAACCATTTTAATTTCTGGTTAGCCTAGGTCTTGATCCCACCAAAATGAGTGATGTGGTCAAACCACTCACCCAAATTGAATAAAATCAATTTTAAATTCAAGTAGACCCCGAGGGCTACAACTTTTGTGACTGGTCATTTTTCCTAAATCGGCCTCTAAGGGCTTCGTTTTGCAGCCTCAAAAATACATTCAAATAACCTATTTCTCAATTATGTACTATATAATAATCTATGTATTATTTATTAAATCCACTGTTCATCTTCTTCAAGAACCCGAACAGACACAGGAAAACCTTTTTCCTATAAGCATTCCGTGGTCCTTCGCCGGCCGTTCGGTCACTTCCCTGGCCAGCCACCACCACCACCACCTCCGTTGAGGCGATGGCTATCGGTCGGCGGTGGTTTGGCCGCCGGAGGTGGCGGTTTTCGGCGAACTCAAAATACCCTTTTTCATGGTTTTTCCATGAAAACGAGAGACGGGTCCGGCTCCGTTGAGCGCGAACCTACTTTCTAAGAATCCTAAGATCTACCCATGAAAGAGAAGGAGTAGAGAAGGACCTTGTTCGCGGTTTGAAGGCGAGAAGAACGTCGGGGTGCCATGGCGCGGTGGTGGCGTTTGCTGAACTTCTCCTACAGCAAGAACAAAGGTCTGTTCTGATTACTTGAGCGTGTAACCTTCTCCTCTTTTCCCCAAGTGGGCTTTTATAAGTCAGATAGTGGGAAGATGAATGGGTAAAGCCATTATGGCCATGAAGTTTCCCCCCCCCCTTGACGTTTCAGTTACAGTGAAGGGATAAGAAACGCTGGAAACTGAACAGGTGTGTCCAGCTGGCGGTTTTCTATTGGACCACCTTTTCCTCATTTATTATATAATTATAGAAGGAAAACGGCCGGAAGTTACTCCTGGTGTAACTTCCCACACCAGCATTTATTACCACGCGTGTTGGAAGAATTTCGGGCCTGAACCGTCGTTTCGGTCAATGTCACGGGCGTGACACATAGGTCACGGGCGTGACAGGCCCGGATAGCCAATTCTGGGTTCGACGATCGTCGAACTGAGATCGACGATCGTCGATGGATGGTCACGGGCGTGACAGTCCAAAACGACAGATTTTGGTTCGACGATCGTCGAATTGAGATCGACGATCGTCGAAGGTTGGTCACGCCCTAAGTCACGGGCGTGACCTCTAGGTCACGGGCGTGACATGCCCGAACGGCAAATTTCGAGGTCGACGATCGTCGAATTGAGATCGACGATCGTCGAAGGCTGGTCACGCCCTAGGTCACGGGCATGACACTCATGTCACGGGCGTGACCTGCCCGGGCCGCAAGCTCGACGATTGTCTCGCGGCGATCGACGATCGTCGATGGGGTCACGCCCATAGTCACGGGCGTGACACCTTGGTCACGGGCGTGACATGCCCAGACAGCACGTTCGACGATCGTCTCGTGGAGATCGACGATCGTCGAAGTAGTCACGCCCAAGTCACGGGCGTGACGGGTCGGTCACGGGCGTGACCAACCCTTGACCCGAAAACCCGGTCGATTTATTTTCACTTTTTGTGCTCCCTGGGGTTCTGACTCGACCAACCGACTCCTAGGGGTCTAGCCGGAAATGGGATGTTACAAATCCCAATAAACAAAACAAAAATTTCGTCCCCGAAATTGAGGTTGAGCCTATGGGGATTTCTATCGGAATAAATTAAACTTGTAACATCCCATACGATCTTTCTATTGGGTTCAGGCGACTGTCCGTTTGATAACTAAGATAATCTCCCCAATAAACAAAAGATTAGCCCCTACCTTTCTGATTAAGTGCGCATGCCTAGGTCCTGGATTTTTCCTTATCTAGTCTTAACATTCCAAAACAAAAAGGCAATCTATAGTATACCGAGAGGTGGTGAGATGTACCTGACTGAACAACTCCGGGTATCTTTGCCTCATCAGATCCTGCGGTTCCCAGGTGTGCTCCTCCTGCCCGTGGTTTCTCCACAGAACCTTGACTAAGGGGATCTTTTTACGGCGCAAGATCCGCACTCCTTTGTCGTCGATCCGAACCGGCTCCAAGTGAACAGATCGGTCTGAAGCTACCGGCCCTTCGGTGGTCAAAATCCGCTGCTCCGGGCGTAGTAGAGCCCTTCTCAGCGAAGAGATGTGGAAGACGTCGTGTAGAGCTGCCAGCTCTGGTGGTAACTCTAGCCTGTAGGCTAGGGGTCCGATCCGCTCCAGGATCCGGTAAGGGCCTATATACCTAGGGCTGAGTTTCTTCCTCCGACCACGCACTCGTGAGACTCCGTGCATGGGTCGGATCTTCAAGAACACTCGATCCCCTACCCGAAACTCCACCTGACGATGTCGGGCGTCATAGTACTTAGCCTGTCTGCTCTGCGCCTCCAACATCCTATCTCTGATCAGTCTCACCTGAGCCTCGGTATCTTCCACAAAGTCTGATCCCAACAGCTTCGGATCCTCATCTTGAACCCAAGAAAGTGGGGTCCTACATTTTCTTCCATACAGGGCTTCATAAGGCGCCATCCTGATGCTGGACTGGTAGCTATTATTGTAGGAGAACTCGACCAACGGTAACATCTTCTCCCACGGCTCCCCTCGATCCAGTATACACAATCGTAGTAGATCCTCCAAGGTCCTGTTGGTGCGCTCTGTCTGCCCATCCGTCTGAGGGTGGAAGGCCGTGCTAAAAGTCAACCGGGTGCCCAAATATGCCTGCACTGACCGCCACTCCCTGGATGTAAACCGTCCATCGCGGTCCGATACTATCGTCCGGGGCACGCCATGATACCAGACATACTGCTCCACAAACTTCCGTACCAGCACTCCCACCGAGTCATCCTTCCTGATCGGTACAAAGCGGGCCACCTTCGTCAACCGATCAACAATCACCCAAATCGAGTCGTTCCCTATCCGAGACCGGGGAAGACCATGAATAAAATCCATCGCTATATCGTCAAACTTCCACTCCGGCACCGGGAGTGGCTGCAACAGTCCTGCGGGGTTCCTGCACTCCGCCTTCACCAACTGACACGCCTCGCAATGGGTCACGAAGTACGTAATGTCCTTCTTCATGCCCGGCCAAAACATCGTCCTCTTCAAATCAGCGGTCATCTTTGTGATCCCCGGGTGCACCGAGTACCGGCTGCAATGCGCCTCCATCATAATATCCTCTCGGATCTGGCCTCCTGCAGGTATATATACTTTGCCTCTGAAGTGGAGCAAACCATCTCTCAGGGAATAATCTCCTGTCGAACCTTCCTCCAAAGCTCAGAACATCGGCTCCGCCCACGCATCTGTCCTCTGTCCGTCCCGAATGCGATCCTGAATATCGTCAATGGCCACTATCGATGCCAGATACTCCCTATACAGATCTGGGTCATCCTTGGACACTAGGGATATCTGCATATCTCTGAATGACTGGACTAGCTCCATGGACATAACCTGGGGCCCAGCTTCGGAAGTGGCAGCTCTCCGGCTCAACGCGTCGGCCACCACGTTTGCCTTCCCTGGATGGTAGTGCATCTCATACTGATAATCTGCTAAGAACTCCACCCAACGCCTCTGCCTGATATTCAGCTCCTTCTGCGTGTCCACGTATTTCAGGTTCTTGTGATCGGAGAAGATATCGCAGTGGACTCCATAAAGATAATGGCGCCAGACCTTCAGAGCAAAAACGACCGCTCCCATCTCGAGGTCGTGCACCGGGTAGTTCCTCTCATGGATCTTCAGCTGGCGGGAGGCATATGCTATGACATGTCCGTTCTGCATCAGCACCGCTCCCATCCCTTGGTATGATGCGTCGGTATACACCTGGAATCCCTCCCTTCCGGATGGAAGGGCCAGGATTGGGGCCGAGATGAGTCGGTCCTTCAGCTCCTGGAAAGCCGCCTGGCACTGCGGGGTCCACACAAAAGGTGCCTCCTTCTTTGTCAAAGATGTGAGGGGGAGGGAAATCCGAGAGAACCCCTCCACGAACTTCCGGTAGTAACCGGCAAGCCCCAAGAAACTTCGCACATCGGTGGCTGTCCTCAATTACGGCCAATCTCGAACTGCTCGAATCTTTGCCGGATCAACTGCCAACCCGGCTCCGCTGATAATGTGGCCCAGGAAGGCCACCTCCTTCAACCAGAACTGACACTTGCTGAATTTTGCATAAAGGCGATGCTCCCGCAACCTCTCCAAGGTCAGTGCCAGATGCCGAGTGTGCTCCTCCTCCGTCCTAGAGTAGATTAGGATGTCGTCTATGAATACTATGACGAACACATCTAAGTAGGCCTCAAAAACCCTGTTCATGAGACTCATGAACGCCGACGGAGCATTCGTGAGCCCAAAGGGCATCACGGTGAACTCATACAGGCCATATCTGCTACTAAAGGCCGTCTTCGGGATATCCTCCTCCTGGATCCGTAGCTGGTAGTATCCTGATCTCAAGTCCAGCTTCGAGAAATAATGGTCCCCCTCCAGCTGGTCGAATAATTCGTCTATCCGTGGGAGCGGATAGGTATTCCGGACGGTCAGCCTGTTTAGTGCTCGATAATCGATGCACAGGCGGAGTGTCCCATCCTTCTTCTTCACGAATAGGACCGGAGCTCCCCATGGCGAGGAACTCGGTCTAATAAAACTTGCCTCAACTAATTCCTGCAACTGAGTCCGAAACTCTGCCAACTCCTTTGGGGCCATCCGATAAGGGGCCCTAGACGCCGGCTTGGCTCCCGGCACAAGCTGTATCTGAAAATCCTGCTCTCGGTGTGGTGGTAGTCCTGGCAGTTTCTTCGGAAAGATGTCAGCGAAATCTCGCACCACCGGGATGTCTGTCACCGACTCCTTAACCTCCGCCACCTCAAAAAGAATCTGATAGACCTCCTCTCCCTGCAGATGGGCCTTAACGGCCTGTACCGAAGATAGGAGTATATGAGAGACAGGTCTTATACCTTCAATGGTAATGAAAGAGTCCCCGTGTCTCACGGTGATCCTCTTTGCCTGGCAGTCAATCTGGGCATAGTTCCAGTGCAGCCATACCATGCCCAGGATCAGGTCGTAGTCTGTCAGCTTCAAAATCGTCGCTGGAGCCTCGAATGCTTTTCCACCGATTTTCGCCTCCATATTGCAGTGATCCGTGGTAAGGAGCTCAGATCCATCCGGTAGTCGCACCCTCATCCTCGAGCCTGTGAACCGCTCCACACCTTCCAGTCCTTCCACGAACGACTCCGACACAAAGGAGTGAGTAGCTCCAGTATCAAAAAGCGTGCGGGCAGGCTTGCCGCTGATGAAGACTATACCTGGGGTGATTAAATATCTCAGGGTTCTATAAAGAGTTTTCTTTCCTTGTTAATCTATCTAGTGTGGTTCTGAGTTTTAACAACTTAAAGGGAGATTTTATGAAAATAAAGAAACATTGCAGCGTACCTGCGATGACCTGCTCTGGATTTCGAGGCTGCGCAAGGTCCAAAGCATATACCTGCTCTCTTTCCTGCCTACGATCTCCCCACTGGTATCCACGACCACGGCCGCGTCCTCGGCCTCCATAATGCTGAGCTGGTGGGCCGCCCTGATGTGGTGGAGGTGGTGCCCCCCTCATGGGGTAGTTCCTCCGAATATGCCCAATCTGATGACAAAGAAAACACTCTGGTGGGGGATACGCCATTCCCCCAGGTCTCGGCATCTCCTGCATCCGAAGAGGGGGAGGGGCTAATACCACCTGTTCCCTCGGCTCCTGCCTCACGTCCTGACGAGGCTGGTCCTCTGTCCTCCTCCCCTCTGGTACAGCACCTCGCCGCTGGTCATTTCTACCTCTCCGTCCCTGATCCTCTGCTGGCCGCTTCCGGCCCCGGGTAGCGTGCCAATCTGCCTCAATCCTTTTGGCCATCTCCAAGATCCGGGAGATGGGCCCGTCAGATACGAACAACAGAGCCTCCCTCAAGTCCTCCCGCAGGCCCTTATAGAACCTCCTGATATACCCTGCCTCATCCAGCTGGTAGGAATCTGCGTATCTAGCTAGATGGTCAAACTCTCGATGGTACTCCACCACGGTCCGAGTACCCTGCTTCAGCTGTAAGAACCGCTCCTCCAAGTCATCCCTAGCCGACTGCGGAACGAAATGCTCCAGCAGTGCGGCCCTGAACTCCTCCCAAGTAATCTCCGCAACCTCCCTATCAGCAAAGGTCGTGTCCAACAGCGTCTTCCACCACCTCTTTGCATGGGACTCCAGGCAGGAGACAACCAGAGCCACCTTCTCCTCCCATGGACACCGAATCCCGGTCAGCATCTCATACATGATATCTAGCCACTCTTCCGTCCGAACAGCCGACTCTGTCCCCAAATAGGACGGGGGAGCCAGTCCTCGGAAGATGCTTAGCCAGTTGGCCCCCGGATTTGGCTGCGGGGCCGGAACCTGCTGGGCCCTGAAGGCCTCCAGAATGGCAGTCAGGGTCTGTCCCATGTCTGACTGAAGGAAAGGAGTGGGGGCCGGTGGGGGTGGTGCAACATCCTGAGCCTGTTGAACTCCACCTTGTGGCGTAGTCCGTGCTGGAGGCTGCGTAACAAAAACACACGCTGAGAAAACGTTCAAATACTACATAAAGGTGGACAAATTATATGTGATCCCCATATGGGCACACCACTGCTTCCGCTGCTTAGTTTGTCCCCAAACTAAACTCGAGCGGGGGGTGACCTAGGGTTTGTGGACTGCTACTTCCTTCTGATCGATGTTTCCTCTGATACCACTTGTAAGACCCCCTTTTTTTTTCTTTTTCAACCACCGGGGTCTTAGGCCCAGAATCGCCGCTTTGCGGTGACACCTTCACGTCCTGAAGGGTCATCACCACAAGGCGCCGATTCCGCCGGCCATTTCGATCACAGAAAGGTAGCACAATGTGAAAGTAAGAGCAATGCAGTCCACAATAGTAATATCACATATATATATAATAAAGTTCCACGAAGAGAGTGTCCACAGAAATCATCAGAGTACTAAAAATACGGGCTTATGCCCGGTACAAAATGTCCTCACTACAAGTCTCTCATGCGGAAGCGAAAACAGAAGCTACTCAAGGTTGAGACTCACGGTCCCGGCTGTGTGAACTCCGGAGCTAGACTGCCCCATCTCTAGGCGCACCGATCTCTGGGGCTGCTCCTCCATGATGGGCTCCACGATCCCCTAAATGATGCGGTTCGAAAACCATTAGTCATAAAGACTAAGCCCTATCATCCCCTACCCCTTCCCCCATGGATCCTAGGTACCGAGCGGAGAGGAAGAAAGGGAAGGACATGAAGGTAGAGATTAAACATGAAACAGATGGCAGCGGAAACTAATCTAGCAAGTTGTATTAGGTGAGCAGTTAATAATTTGTTATAATAGGTCTAGCAGTAAGAAAAGCAATTATATGAATTTAAACCTTCACTTATGCGAGAACACATAAGCAAAAGAGATCTTTTGCAAGGCTCCCATCGTATAGAGTGTCCCATACCACTTATACGTTGGGGTGTCGGTTGTCAAACAGCAATGGTTGTTATATATTGAAATTAACCTTTGATTTATAAACTTGCACACATAAGCTTATAGACCAAGGGGTCGTTTTGCAGGGCCTAATGTATAAGCGTCCCATACCACTTATACTTTAGGTGTCAGGGTTAAATGAATCGATTATGCTATGACATGCTAGTGGGTATGATGAAACATGCAGTGCAACTCACACACCCGACTCTGTGCACACAGACCTTTAGTTCCCCCTTTCGGAGCCGTTACCTCCCAGGATACCTCCGTAGTGGCAGACGGAAGCGGTGGGTTGGGCCTCGCCCACCTCAAAACCAGTAAAAGCACCACTGGTCTGACCTATCGTACGCTTCAACGCTTGGTGCACTAAGCGGACGCCTGCGTACTCTTGCCGGCTGGCGCACCGGACTTCTGTTGGCGAAGTGCTAACCACCTCGCCGAGTCAACGATATCGGTGTCGGTGCAATCGAACTCCCCGATATCGAAAGACCCACCACCTTAATTTTTCCTATCTTATGCACATGCAAGTTTAATCGCAAACAAACAGAACCGAGCCGAAGCTCCCCGGACCAAACGTCCGTCTCCACCCAACCGAGCCGAAGCTCCCCGGACCAACCCGTCCGTCTCCAGACCAACCGAGCCGAAGCTCCCCGGACCATCCCGTCCGTCTCCAAACCAACCGAGCCGAAGCTCGCATCAATCTTCCTGTGCCAACAGTGTTTGTGAAAGGTGCAATCCTAGTTACTAAGTTACTCTTGCCAGTTTATTATTACAGTTTACGTTAGCCCAGGACTGCCCCCGGTATACCCCGTGAAGGGCTCTCAAGGGGCACTAGGAACCAAGACGGCGGCATTACGGCCCGAAGTTCCGTTTCGCAAGGCACTTATTGTTATTGGTTGTTTTCCCTTAGCCCGATACCCTTCTCACATTACGATAGACTATCCTAGGGTGATTTTTAAACCTTCCACTCTTCGGGAAAAGCGATCTTTCACCAAACCCGAGCACCTCTTAACTCTAACTATCACCACTACTCACTACTCTTTATATCTTCATCAGATCATGTCCTATTGCATTTCACAATTTACTAAATGCAGACCGACCTAGGCTACCTATCGAACCGGTTATGAAATGATCCATTACTCATCCAAATGCCCTAAACTATTTACTGGAGACTTACCATGACATAAATGACCTAAATCCAGAAAATGGAAATTTTCCTAATTTATTTGGCATTTAATTAAATTCCTCGAAAATCCAAGGACTACCGGTTTGAACATGAACTACCCTAAATTCTCATGCAAGATGTCCAGCAATTTTATGATAAATACTAGGTTATCTCAATAGGTTAAATTCTAATTATCATAATTTTTCAATCATCAAAATGGCATGAAAGCTATTTTAGAAATAATCTCTAACTTCTATTGTTATGAAGCAGGTACAGAAAATATTCTTCCAAAAATTATAAATAATTCATGACATGCAGATAAAGGCCTAAAATTAGCACTGGCCAAGTTTCATAATTTTCCAGCAAGTATTTTATCCATAATTAATTTTTAAACATAAAAGCCCTTTCTATCATCCGTGAATAAGGTACTAGATTTACTCAACATAAAATTCTATAAAAATCCAGGGATCATTGTGCTACTAATCAAGATCTAAATCCAGAATTTCAATTGATTATAATTAATTTAAAACCTCCAAATAATTGAAACAATAAATCGGGCAATTATTCCTTTAACACATGAAGTATAATATTTATCAATCATAAAATTCCAGGAAAATTATCATAAGTCTAAAACATCCTAAAACTCCCTCCTCCCGAGTTTCACAATTTTTGGATTAGATTTAGTGCTTAAAATATCTAAATTACATTTTTATCCTAATCCGACATCTCAACTTTCGAGGTACCTAATTACCTCCAATTCCTTCACTATTCCAACCAGAGGGTTTTCATCATATCATCCCCCTCTCCTCCAAATTTCAAGGGCATTCAAGAGCTTTTGCTCCTATGTCCTTCACAAACCTCAAACCCTCACCCGTTGGATTTGAGCCAATCTCTTAGGGTAAAATCCACCCTAAGCCACACCATGTTATCCAAGAGGGTAGACATAGACCCAACAAATCAGTGGCCAACAACTTCAGCCTCTTTTGAGGAGATTTGTCCACTCCATCTCCAATCGTACTTTTCCCCAAAGTACCCCTCACCAAGACCTATCTAGGACTTGATACTTCCCTATTCAAAACTCGACCAACCGAGTTGAAATCTTGTACAGATCTTAATATTGATGCCAGGGACCACCACCCAAAATTTGGGGGAGTTTGGACTTAATTTCATCTCCTAATTAATTTCATATCGTTTATTAAATTTTTACAAAAACTTTAGGCAAAAGTTCTCCAAAAATTCTCATTTTTGGACAGCCTCTCGATACACATATTTTAGACCTCCAGTCCAAATTTCAAGTCATTTGGACAGGTTACGAACCGTGGGCAACCATTTTAATTTCTGGTTAGCCTAGGTCTTGATCCCACCAAAATGAGTGTTGTGGTCAAACCACTCACCCAAATTGAATAAAATAAATTTTAAATTAAAGTAGACCCCGAGGGCTACAACTTTTGTGACTGGTCATTTTTCCTAAATCGGCCTCTAAGGGCTTCGTTTTGCAGCCTCAAAAATACATTCAAATAACCTATTTCTCCATTATGTACTATATAATAATCTATGTATTATTTATTAAATCCACTGTTCATCTTCTTCAAGAACCCAAACAGACACAGGAAAACCTTTTTCCTGTAAGCATTCCGTGGTCCGTCGCCGGCCGTTCGGTCACTTCCCTGGCCAGCCACCACCACCACCACCTCCGTTGAGGCGATGGCTATCGGTCGGCGGTGGTTTGGCCGCCGGAGGTGGCAGTTTTCGGCGAACTCAAAATACCCTTTTTCATGGTTTTTCCATGAAAACGAGAGACGGGTCCGGCTCCGTTGAGCGCGAACCTACTTTCTAAGAATCCTAAGATCTACCCATGAAAGAGAAGGAGTAGAGGAGGACCTTGTTCGCGGTTTGAAGGCGAGAAGAACGTCGGGGTGCCATGGCGCGGTGGTGGCGTTTGCTGAACTTCTCCTACAGCAAGAACAAAGGTCTGTTCTGATTACTTGAGCGTGTGACCTTCTCCTCTTTTCCCCAAGTGGGCTTTTATAAGTCAGATAGTGGGAAGATGAATGGGTAAAGCCATTATGGCCATGAAGTTTGCCCCCCCCCTTGACGTTTCGGTTATAGTGAAGGGATAAGAAACGGTGGAAACTGAACAGGTGTGTCCAGCTGGCGGTTTTCTATTGGACCACCTTTTCCTCATTTATTATATAATAATAGAAGGAAAACGGCCGGAAGTTACTCCTGGTGTAACTTCCCACACCAGCATTTATTACCACGCATGTTGGAATAATTTCGGGCCTGAACCGTCGTTTCGGCCAATGTCACGGGCGTGACACATAGGTCACGGGCGTGACAGGCCCGGATAGCCAATTCTGGGTTTGACGATCGTCGAACTGAGATCGACGATCGTCGATGGATGGTCACGGGCGTGACACCTTGGGTCACGGGCATGACAGTCCAAAACGACAGATTTTGGTTCGACGATCGTCGAATTGAGATCGACGATCGTCGAAGGCTGGTCACGCCCTAAGTCACGGGCGTGACCTCTAGGTCACGGGCGTGACATGCCCGAACGGCAAATTTCGAGGTCGACGATCGTCGAATTGAGATCGACGATCGTCGAAGGCTGGTCACGCCCTAGGTCACGGGCGTGACACTCATGTCACGGGCGTGACCTGCCCGGGCCGCAAGCTCGACGATCGTCTCGCGGCGATCGACGATCGTCTCGCGGCGATCGACGATCGTCGATGGGGTCACGCCCATAGTCACGGGCGTGACACCTTGGTCACGGGCGTGACATGCCCAGACAGCACGTTCGACGATCGTCTCGTGGAGATCGACGATCGTCGAAGTAGTCACGCCCAAGTCACGGGCGTGACGGGTCGGTCACGGGCGTGACCAACCCTTGACCCGAAAACCCGGTCGATTTATTTTCACTTTTTGTGCTCCCTGGGGTTCTGACTCGACCAACCGACTCCTAGTGGTCTAGCCGGAAATGGGATGTTACATTTGTATACCCTTCTTTTGTAATTAACTTTATCCCTGTTGTCACAACCTGCATTTTCTCAACATTTAAGTTATATCAGAGTAAGAGAAAATATACATCGTGATGCCACGCAGTGCTGGGGATAACTGTAGGTGCCCAGGCAAAACTCCAAACTCTATAGTTTATATGAAATCCATAAGTTATTAAGTAAAAACCAGTTTAAATTGGATGGTCCTATACCTCGGCAAAATGGATCAAATAGTTCGCGAGTAAAAGTATAGTTATATGCTGCAGAAAATACTTTGGTTATGTTTATTAACACACTACATGAGTATAAACATCCCTAAAGGACAACAAATGGCATGCAAGACTCTATATTTATTATAAGTATAAAAATAGTCTTTACATTAGCAAGAAAATAGTATTTTAGTTTTAGAAATATGAGATGTATGAAGTACTAGTAGTAATGCTTTTATAAGAGAAAATAACTAACATGCAACCTAGCATAAAACAATCCTAGAGAGCAAGTAAAAACAACCACAAAAGGTAAAACTATCATCTTAGCAAATTATTCAGCAATTCAAAAGAAAACAACTAGTGGGCACCACCAAACATACACGAACCCACAGGTCAGTATGTGTGTCTGTACTAACAAAAAACCACAAGGAACTACCTCTAAAGGTAGAGGAAATCTCTACAACAATGTTGTCCACTAGCAAACACCAAACCTAGCCGTTTAACCGGCTACTGTCCTTAACCAGAGGCATTCAAAGAAAGAACACCTCAGCAAGAAAAATACAAGTGGCAAACAAACTGTCAGTAAATAAGGGAGTAATAAGATTACTAATCCAAACCATATAGTTGTCAAAAACACAACAAACTAACTAGAGATTAAAAATGAAAGAGTTAACTTATAAATTAAAAAGTTAATGAAATTTGCACCAAGTGTGAACGGAGTCATACTCTAAGGACATCTGTGAGAATATGCAGAAATAGCATTGGTTTAATCCATATGAAACAAAAATCAGACAAAGGCTCAATAAACACGTGAATCATTAACACCGTAACCGGATCTGAGTCGGGACCAACTGGTCAAACCCTAACTAACAGACCCAAACGTCTCAAAAACAGGAAACCACAAATACCCATAAAACCCAAACTCGACAAATTCAGCAGAAACCCGACGATTCTAACTTGGAAAAACTAAGCCAACCAACCCAAACCCCATATCGCAAATACCTATAAAACCCAAACTCGACAAATTCAGCAGAAACCCGACAATTCTAACTTGGCAAAACAAAGCCTTTAGATATATACGTCAAATCGGTGAAAGGACACAAGTGTAAGGGAAAATAATCGATTACACTCGACACGACGTCTAGTATAGTCGACGTCGCGTCGAGTGTAGTCAACGCACTCAATGCCATAACTCAACACAATCAACGATAATACACAGCAGCAAGAACAAGCGATGGCATTGAGTGAGTTTAGCTCACTCAATGCTTTACCACTTAGGTTCCAAAATCATATGATGTCATTGAGTGAGTTCAGACCGCTCAATTCTTTCAACGCTTTAACACTTAGCTTGCGGAGTTAAAGCGACGACATTTAGTGAGTTTAGCTTACTCAACATTGTCAACGCTTTTCTAAACTTAGAATAAAGAAAAAGAGACGGTGTTGAGTGAGTTCAGCTCATTCAACGCTGTCAACGCTTTCTACTTAACTTGCCGATTAAAGTTACGGTGTTGAGTGAGTTAAGCTCACTCAAAGCTATCAACACTTTTAGACTTAGCTTCTAGAATTTACAGAATGGCGTTGAGTGTGCTAAGCTCACTCAACACTGCATTGAGTGAGTACCACTCACTCAACTATTTTAACTTTGCTTCTCAGACTACACAGCAAGGCATTAAGTGCTTTCAACACACTCCACGCCTTATACTTATGCTAAAAACTGAACTTCTATACTAAGATTACACTTAAAGCTTTAGGCTATATACACTCAGCTCCACTCAAAGCTTTTAGACAGAAACCTGTCAGAGGGTTATCATCCCAACAGTACCATACTAACAATTTCTAACTATGTCTAACCTAGACTAGAGATGTTATTGCTGCCATGCTAAGACTCATCTGGCCTACAAGAATAGATAACCGAAGGGCAAAAAGCTTGGTAAGGGTGTAAACACCACTTGCCTCAAGATCTACAAAAAATCATTTTTTGTACATGGGGGAAATCTAACCCTAATCTAACCGATTTCTGTAAGTTTGGAAATCCTACAGGAAATCATTCCTTATATAGATCAAGGGAACAAAAGAGAAAGGAAGAAAAAGAAAGTGGAAAATCACAACTTGCCTCAAATCTCCAGAAATTAGGCCAAGCAATGCCCCACCTAACAGATCTGGCCGCAAGAACACTTAAGCAACAAAACCTGAAAATTTTGAGAGGAAAATAGTGTAAAAACCGCATACCTAGACCTCTAAAATCCACGAACCTTGGAAAGCTTACCATAAAAACATAGATCTATGCGAGATCTACTCGGATCCACTCTCCAAAGACGGAAATCGAGCACCAAAGCTCCAGAAATCGGCGGTCGAAGGCTTAGGGACGTCCTCCGCTCTCGTTCTTTCACAACAGGCCGATAGTTTCATGCGGGAGACAATGAATAGGGTTTTTAGGCGATGGTTTTCTATTTATACTTCTTTATCCCATTATTATAATAGAATAACATTATTAATTAAAAAAAACATCAAAACGACCCGAAAACCGAACATACCCGGAATTTTACAAAAATCGCACCGCAGCTAAATACCGACGCTATGAATCCAACGACGAACATAAAATCGAAATCCGACTAACCAATCTCGGTTAAACACCTCCCAAAACCAAAACACAAGCATTCCTAAAGAGGCTCCACCGAGTCACCAAAACAGACCTGTCTCACCAGGAAATCTAGCAAACAGGCTAAACCCAACCACACACAGAAAACCTAAGAGCTAAAAAACACGCTCTAGCATTGACACATGCCAATAATGTGTTAACGTAATGCCCTGATGTCATAAATATGATAAACAAAAGAATTAACTAAACATCGAAAAATCAGGGGCATTACAGCCACTCCCCCTAAAAAGAAGTTTCGTCCCGAAACTTTACGCACCAAAAGATTACCCAAAAAATAATATAATGAAAGATTATAGAAGGGGAAAATACATACCCTAAGAAACTAGGAGAACAGGTAAGGATGAGCCTCCCTCATAGCTAACTCCAACTCCCAAGTGGCGCTTTCCACATCTTGGTTTCGCCACAAAACTTTAACCATTGGTATGGTTTTCATTTGCAATACTCGGTCTTCAGTATCTATAATGCGGACAGGCATCACAACATAGGAATGATTAGGCTCCAACTTGGGCACAACATCAACAATCTATTGGTCGTGAGCACACATTTCCACAACTGGCTCACGTGAAATACGTCGTGCACACCAGGTAAATTTACGGGAAAATCGAGCCTATGAGCCGATACACCAATATGCCCAACAACCTTAAAAGGTCCCACATACGTCGGGTCTAACTTATTATTCTTACCAAACCTTTTAACTCAAGAAATCGGGGAAATTATGAGACACACCAAGTCCCCTACAGTAAACTCTAAATCAGACCTACGCCGCTTGGCGTTCTTCTCATATCACTCTTGCGCTATCCAAAGCTTTTCCCGAATAAGCTTCACAAAATTATCCAATTCTTCTAACGCTTCGGGACCCAGCAACGGTCTCTCACCGACCTCGACCAAAACAAGGGAGTTCTGCATCGCCTCCCATACAAGGCCTCAAACGGGGCCATCTGCAAACTTTCTTGATAACAATTATTGTATGCAAACTCCATCAATCTGAGTCGCTCATCCAACGCTCCTCTATGGTCAAAAATGTAACATCTAATCATATACTCCACAATATGATTCACTCTTTCCATTTGACCATTTGTCTGCGGATGATAGGTTGTGGAATACTATAAATCGGTACCCAATCCTTCTTGTAAACTCTTCCAAAAGCGAGACGTAAACCTGGAGTCTCGATCTGATACAATACAAACTCACACTCTATGTTACCTGGTGACATTATCTAAATATAGCTCAGCTATTTCTTCATGGGGGGGGGGGTAATCATTCTAAAAAGGCATAAAGTGAGCACACTTCGTTAGTCTATCAACAATAACCCAGACTGAATCCTGACCTCGGGGAGATCTCGATAAACCAGTAATGAAATCCATTGAGATACTCTCCCACTTCAAACTCGGAATCTCCAAGGGCGTTAGCTTGCCACCAGGTCTTCCATGATCGGCCTTAACTCGCTTGCACGTAAAACATTCTGAAATGAACTTCGCTATATCACCCTTCATTCCGAACCACCAGGCGATCTGCTTCAAATCTTGGCACATGTTAGTTGAACCTGGGTGGTAGGCCACACTGGAACCATGAGCCTCACTGCATAACTTAACTCGAATACTTTCAACATCGAGGATACAAACTTTGCTGTGGTACTTCAAGGTACCAGCGTCATCGATGGAAAAATCTGGCAACTCCCCTTTCTTAGTTCTCTTGTAAAGGTGCAACAAATAAGGATCTTCCATCTGATGCAGTCTTGTGAGGGCAATCCATAAAGGCTCAGCTACCTCCAACCTACTAGATGTGTTATAACTCTCAATAGAAATGACCATTAAGAGAAATTCTGCTACCAGAGAATCCATAGAAAGGTTAAAAATCTTAGCAATCTTCCTACTCAAGGCATAAGATAAAACATTGGCTTTTCCCGGATGGTACTGGATCTCAACATCATAATCAGCAACGTACTCTAACCATCTTCGCTGGCGCAGATTCAATTCCTTTTGAGTGAAAATGCATTTCAAACTATTGTGATTTATGTAAATATTGCATAATGCGCCATACAGCAAGTACCTCCATAACTTTAATGCATAAATAATTACCACAAATTCCATATCATGCGTAGGGTAATTTCTTTCATGAATCTTTATTTGTCTCGACCCGTACGCAATTACCTTTCCTTCTTGCATCAGCAAAAAACTAATTCCAATGTTTGACGCATCCACATACATAGCATATTCAAACCCTTCAGTAGGCAGAGACAAAACTGGATCATTGAATATTCTCTTCTTTAATTCCAGGAAAGCTTCCTCCCACTTATCGCTTGAGACAAAAGTTGCATTCTTATGCGTCAGTTTAGTCAGAGGCGCAGACAATGTAGATAAACCCTTTACAAACCTTCTATAGTTGCCAACCAACCCCAGGAAGCTCCTTATCTTCCTAGGCGTGGTTGGCCTATTTCAATCCATAATAACAGCTATCTTCTCAGGGTCAACTAAAATTCCATCTTTATTTACCACATGACCCAAGAACGAAACCTGAGGCATTCAAAACTCACACTTGCTCAACTTAACAAATAGCTTATGTTCCCTCAAGGAAGAAAAAACAAAACCCAAGTACTGGGTATGCACATTAGCACCGCGGGAATACAAAAAAACGTCATTTATAAACACGACCACGAAACTGTCCAGAAAATCCTTGAACACGCGGTTCATTATATCCATAAAGGTAGAGGGAGCATTGGTCAAACAAAAGGACATTACGAAAAACTCAAAATTTCCATGCTTGGAACAGAAAGCAATCCGTAGGATATCCGTCTCACGAATCCTTAACTGGTGGTAGCCCGAAGGAAGGTCAATCTTTGAAAATACTGTGAAACCACGTAGTTGATAAAACAAATCATCTATTCTCGGTAAATGATATCTATTCTTAATTGTGACTTTATTCAGCTCTCTATAATCAATACACAGCCTCATTGATCCATCTATTTTTTTTACAAATAAGACGGGAGCACCCCAAGGCGAAGAACTCATCCTAATAAAACCATTCAAGAGCAACTCATCTAACAGAGAATGCAACTCCTCCAACTCACGCGGGGCCATCCTGTACGGCGCCTTAGCAATAGGACGGGTACCCGTATCTAGATCTATGATAAACTCCATGTCCCTCTCAGGCAGAAGAATAGGAAGACTAGCTGGAAAAACATCCGGAAACTCACGCACCACCGGAATCTCCTCTACACGCGGCAAGCTAACAACAGTTTCCAAAACTGAAACCAAACAAGCAAAAAATATGGAATCTAAAAGCTTCCGAGCACATACCGCAGAAATAAGTGGAGAAACTTGGCGTGGATATCCATAAACACTCCTAGGTTGACCGTTGTCCATCTTCAAGTCGAAGCACTTAACCTTGGACTGGATAACAATATCATATTTAGAAAACCAGTCCATGCCCAAGATCACATCAAAATCTTCCAAGTCTATCACCTGCGAATCAGCAACTGCTAGAAAATCGCCTAACAAAATCGGACAACTCTGAATACTTTGGTCCGATATCAAATAATCACTAGAAGGAAACTTGACGCAAAACGTGTCACTAACTCGATCGAGAGCCAAACGATGACGCTCTATGAAAACCTTAGCCACAAACTAGTGGGTAGCACCAGAATCGAAAAGGACACGCTCCCAGCGGTTCTTAACTTTAAATTTCCATATAAAAAGTTTACATAACTAATCCATCAACATCAAAACTACATCTACGAGCTAAAAAATAAATAAAATAGGTTAGGAATTAACCTTAAATCACTTAGGTAGAAGTTTGGGCTTCCTCCAGAGACAACACGTTCATCTTTCACTTCCCTTTGTCTATAGGTTGTGGCGGTGGCAAGTCCCGAAGCAGAACTAGCTGCAGTGCAGGCTGAGACTGCAGGCACTTTGATTTGACGTGACCTTTCTGTCTATATTGAAAGCATACTCTAACCTTATCCCAATAGTGGGCAACATCATGCCCCTTCCATTTGCATGAAGTACAAACCAAATCTTCCTTAGGAGCACCCTAGATTGCATGGACCTGCTCCTGTCTCTGAGCTCCTATCGTCTTGAAACATTTCTCAAACAGGTGGCCTGGCCGACCACAGAAACTGCATATTTCTTTGCTCCTCTTCCTCGAAGCAGCACCGGATTCCTGGGAACTCTTACTCTCATAAGTCTTCATCTTATCCTTTCTCATTTGATGTCCTTGGTTCTTGGCATTGTCAATTACCTCAACCTTAAGAGCTACTTTGACTTCCTCAATATAACTCTCCGATCTATAAGCACTTGCCAACTACTAGATGTCACTCTTCAGACCACCCAGAAAATGCTTAACTCTACTGGCTTCAGAAATTACTAAATCTGGGGAGAAAAACCTCAGGTTGCTAAACTCCACCACATACTCACTCACTATGATCTGCCTCTGCTCTAAGTGCAGGAAATCATTTAATAAACAGTCTCGCTCGACCGACGGAAGAAACTTCTTCAATAAAAGCTACTTGAAGGCTACCGAGGAACAACCATCCTTCAAATTTTCCTTCTCCCTTAGCAACTAACTCTTTGCCAAACCTTTGAGCTGGTAGGCAGCGACCATTACTCTCTGGTCTGCTGAAACTTTGGAGTAAGAGAACATCTCCTCGATGGCTATGATCCAATCATCCAAAGCAATGAAGTATGCCCTACCATCATAAGTAGGGTGTCCCAGTCGCTAGAAATGCGAGATGAAGTTCATCTCTAGTGGCAGTACAGCTGTGGGCACCAGAGGAGCAGGAGGAACTGGAACACCTTGACCCACGGTCGTGTCCTGAACTCTAAGTCATTGTCCTGCAACGACAGTCAACAAGGCTTGGATCTGTGACTGTACCTCCAACATTTGCCTAGATAAGGCTTCAATGCTCTGTCACAATCCTTCTATCACGACCTCATTCTGAGCACCAGACTACTGACCCTCTGACTGGGGAATCGACCTCGTCGTAGGACATCTCGTCATTCTAATAATTACAACAAGGAACTAGTCAAAACCTACCATAACCGCTAGAACCAAACAACCTAGTACAAACAAAACATATATAAATACTTGCTCTTACTGCTTACTTTCTCTGGGAATTTTATAAATGATGAAATGCTTAGACCTAGGATAATATACCATCATCCTATGAACTCTTGTGCATAGTCCATGAATCCATGAATTCTTATTCTTTTGACTCAAAACAATGTGTGTACATATGTCATCATATAAATATTTAGCTTGGCACGTGTGAAATGCTATGTTATGTTATGCATGTTGTGATATGCATTCTAAAAAAGGCCTTAATGCATGTTATGAGCGGCGTACACATGAAATATTATGCATCCCATACTACATAATGTCGCATGTAATGAAAAATTTAAACGTGCTAATTGCCATCAATGAGATGATGGTTATGCATCCCATACTACATAACTGTCACATGTTACCACCTATGGTGGTTACATATACAAACACATATTATGCATCCCATACTACATAATATGCCATGTATACTTCTTATCATGCTTTTGAGTGTAGTGTTTAGGCTTCAGCCAAGACGTAATGATGACACATCGGTGTGTGTATTAAATGACACTAAACAACTAACACTAACTAGAGATGGTTGCCCGACCAATTGTCAAACAACTCGTCCCTCTGATACCAACTATCACAACCCGCATTTTCTCAACATTTATGTTATATCAGAGTAAGAGAAAATACACGCCGTGATGCCACGCCGTGCAGGGGATAACTGCAGGCGCTCAGGCAAAACTCCAAACTCTACACTTAATCTATAATACATAAGTTATTAAGTAAAAACCAGTTTTAATTAGATGGTCGTATCCCTCAGCATAGTTGATCAAATAGTCCACGAGTAAAAGTATAGTTATACGCTCCGAAAAATACTTTGGTTATGTTGATGAAAACCATACATGAGTATTAACATCCCCAACAAACAACTCATGACATGCAAGACACTAGATTTTTTATAAGTATGAAAATAGTCTTTACGATAGCTAGAAAATAGTATTTTAGTTTTAGAAATATGAGATGTATGAAGTACAAATAGTAATGCTTTTATTAGTGAAAATGCCTAATATACAGCCTAGCATAAAATATTCTCAGAGAGTAAGTAAAGACAACCAAAAAATGTAAAACTAGCAGCTTAGCAAAGTATTCAGCAATTAAAAAGAAAACCACCAGTGGGCATCTACATATTGACACGAACCCACACGTCAGTATGTGTGTCTGTACTAACAAGAAAACCACAAAGAACAACCTATCAAGGTAGAGGAAACCTCTACAATACTACAGTCCACTAACAAACACCAAACCTATCCGCTCAATAGGCTACTGTCCTGAACCTGTGGCATTCAACGAAAGAAAACCTCAGCAAGAAAAATACATGTGGCACACAAAACTGTCAGTAAATAAGGGAGTAGTAAGATTACTAATCCAAACCTGAATAGGAGTCAAAAACACAGCAAACTAACTAGAGATTAAGAACGAAAGAGTTAACTTATAAAGTTAAAAGGTAATGAAATTATACCAAGTGCGAATGAAGTCATACTCCGAGGAAATCTATGATAATAGGCAGAAAGAGCATAAGTTTAATCCATAGGAAACAAAAATGAGACAAAGGCTAAATAAACACGTAAATCATTAACACCATAACGCAACCGGATCTGAGTCGGGCCAACCGGTCTAACCCGAATTAACAGACACAAATGTCTCAAAAACGGGACTGCGGTGGTAGCCATCTGGTCTAACACAACCCAACAGCCCAAATAAAAAAGACCCAAACACGCCAGGGTGTAAGGATTCACGAAACTAAGCCAACCAACCCAAACCCCATATCATAAATACCCATAAAACCCAAACTCTACAAATTCTGCAGAAACCAGACGATTCTATCTTGGCAAAACAAAGCCTTTATAGATACACATCAAATCGGTGAAAGGACACAAGTCTAAGGGAAAAGTGTCGAGTACAGTCGATGCCGCATCGAGTACAGTCGACGCCGCGTCAAGTGTAGTCAACGCACTCGATGCCATAACTCAGCACAATCAATGCTAAAACACAGTAGCAAGAACAAGCGATGGCGTTGAGTGAGTTCACCTCACTCAACGCACTGAGCTGCCAAAATTAGATGATAGCATTGAGTGATTTCAGCTCACTCAATGTTGTCAACGATTTAACAATTAGCTTGCAAAGTTAAAGCAACGGCATTGAGTGAGTTCAGCTTATTCAACGTTGTCAAAGCTTTTCTAAACTTATAATACAGAAAAAGAGACGGCGTTGAGTGAGTTCAGCTCACTCAACGTGGTCAACGCTTTCTACTGAACTTGCCGATTAAAGTGACGGTGTCGAGTGAGTTAAGCTCACACAACCCCGTCAACTCTTTTAGACTTAGATTCTAGAATTTGCAGAATGGTGTTGAGTGTCTAAGCTCACTCAATGCCGCATTGAGTGAGTACCACTCACGCAATGATTTTAACTTAGCTTCTCAGACTACTCAACAAGTCGTTGAGTGCATTCAACACACTCAATGCCTTATACTTAGGCTAAAAACTTAACTTCTACACTAAGATTACACTCAAAGCTTTAGGCTATATACACTCAGCTCCACTTAAAGCTTTTAGACAGAAACCTGCAAGAGGGTTATCATCCCAACAGTACCATACTACCAATTTCTAACTATGTCTAACCTAGACTAGAGATGTTATGCTGCAATGCTAAGTCTCATTTTGCCTACTACAAAAGATAACTAAAGGGCAAACAGCTTGGCAAGGGTGTAAACACCACTTTCCACAAGATCTACAAAAAATCATTTTTTGTACATGGGGGAAATCCTACCCTTATCCAACTGATTTCTGTAAGTTTGGAAATCCTATAGGATATCATTCCTTATAAAGATAAAGGGAACAAAAGTGAAAGGAAGAACAAGCAAGGGGAAAATCACCACTTGCCTCAAATCTCTAGAAATTTGGCCAAACAACGCCCCAGTTTACAGATCTGGCCGTAAGAAATCTCAAGCAACAAAACCTGAAACTTTTGAGAGCAAAATAGGGTAAAAATCGCATACCAAGACCTCTAAAAATCCACGAAACCAGGAAAGCTTGTCGTAGAAACGTAGATCTAGGAGAAATATATCTAGATCTACTCTTCAAAGCCGAAAATCAAGCACCAAAGTTCCAGAAATCGGCAGCCGAAGGCTTAGGGATGTTCGCCGCTCTCGTTCTTTCGTAACAGGCCGATGGTTTCATGAGGGAGACAATGAATAGGGTTTTGACGTGATGGGTTTCTATTTATACTTCTTTATCGGATTATCATAATAGAATAAGATAATTAATTAAATAAAACGTAAAAACAAGCCGAAAACAAAACATACCCAAAATTTTACGAAAATCGCACTGTAGCTAAGTACCGGCGCTACAAATCTAACGACGAACTCGAAATCGAAATCCGACTAACCAAACTCGGGTAACTGCCTCCCGAATCCAAAACACAAGCATTCCCAAAGAGTCTCCACCGAGTCACCAAAACAGACCCGTCACACCAGAAAATCTTGCAAACAGGCTATACGCAGCCACACACAGAAAACCCAAGAGCTAAAACCCATGCTCTAACAACGACACACGTCATTCATGCGTTAACGTAACGCCCTGAAGTCATTAATACGACAAATAAAAAAATTAACTAAAAATCGAAAAATCAGGGGCGTTACACCTGTCAAGTTATCTTAGGGCACCCTCTATTGAAGAATTGTCATCTAGGCGAATGAGATGTAAGGTTGTGATCTAGTTTCGAGATCCCCAAGATGGCTCTGCTGACCGAGCTCTCACTAGCCGGCAGGGTAGGTAGACTTCTTGGAGGAGGCTTAGACATGTTAGTCCTGAGATGGTTCCACTGACCGGGCTGTCACTAGCTAGCAGGGAAGGTAGACCTCCTGGAGGATGCTTTTACAGGTTGATCCCGATAAGATCCCGCTGACCAGGCTCCCACTAGCTGGTAGGGCTGGTTTTATGAATTGTGCCCTACAATGTTCCTCGGGATTTTAAGATGCATCACCAATCATGCTAAGGAGAATAATGTATTTGATGTGTGCTTGAATTAATGCATGCAGGTTTTCCTTTATTGGACAGGTGATTAAGAAGAGTAAGCTAGAAGTCAGATAATGTGACTAAGCCAAAAGCGTTGAGATAGCTGAGACAGCTGAGAAGATTGTCTCAGCATAACTGCTGCGATAGCTAAGAAGCTCAATGCAAAGCGTTAACATAAGTGTTGGTCTCAGCAGAACCGATGGGACAAGAGATAGTCTAAGCTATGATGAAGAAACCGCTGAGACAGTTGAGAATAAACCGCTGAAATAGAAGATAGTCATAGTTGTGAAGAAGAAACCGCTGAGACAGTTGAGAAGGAACCGCTGAGACAAAGCCAGCAGAATTTCTCTAAGTCCAGAAGCATTGAGTGGGGTAGGCTCACTCAACTCTTCTAAAGAAGTTCACAGTTCAGAATTCGTTGAACTTAATTCTGAGTTCGTTAAGCCGAGCTCACCTTTCATCGAACTTAAGTTAAAGTTAGAAGATTCTGAACGTCGAGCTCAGTTCAGAATTCGTCGAACTGATTTAAAAATTCATTGAACCCAGCGCACCTTTCGTCAAGCTCAAGTTAAAGTTTGAAGATTCTGAGTTCGTCGATCTCAGTTTAGAATTCATCGAACTGATTTCAGATTTTGTCAAACCCAGCTCACCTTTCGTCGAGCTCAAGTTAAAGTTTGAAGATTCTGAGTTAGTCGAGCTCAGTTCAGAATTCATTGAACTGATTTCAAAATTCATCGAACCCAACTCACCATTCGTCGAGCGCAATCAGAGTATTTCATGCCATTGCGGGAAGGCTACAGCAGCGCCGAAAATTACTGTTTGCCCAGTTTTGAGGGAGGTGGCGCTCACCATCCTTGGAGGGGCCCACATTCAAATTGTGTCATTGATTCAAATAAACAGATATAAAAGGAAAAGAAGAAAAAGGGATTATGAAATCCATCGTGATGTTTGCCCATAACCTGCTGGGAGTCAGTAGGGGCTGCAACATCCCGTAAGGGGCGTTGTTAGTAGACTTAGCTTTTTGGCATATATTACATTTGTTTATGAAGGCTATGACTTATTTTTTCATGTTATGCCAAAAAAACATGGATTGAATTTTGTGTAGGGTGGCCCGGTTTCCTGAGTGTCCCCCTATCAAACTTGAGTGGACTTCTACTAGTATTTTTTTAATGTTGGAGCTCTCTGAAATGTATATTTTGTTATGATGCATAATGTAATTTCCTTGTTGTTTCCAATTTTGGAATGAGTGGGGGTCCCTTTTTATCTTCTGGGTTTGCTTATCGTGCTTATAATCAAGCTCCAACCCTTCCAATAGGTGGGAGATGGGTGCTGTTAGTATGTTGAGGCTTCCAAAGGTCGGGTCATCCGTAACCTCGGGCATCTTGGATAGAGTGTCTGTTGCTTGATTTTTTTTCCTGCTTTATATTTAATGACGAAATCATAGCCTAATAGTTTTGAAAGAAATGTTAGTTGCTCTGGGGGTTTGGATTTGTTGCATCAACAAGTGGTGCAAGCTTTGGTATTTAGTTAATATGGTAAAATGATGACCCAATAAATACAGGCGCCATTTGCAAACCGCTGCGGTTATGGCAAACATCTCTTAGGAATGTGGTTTTTTTTGCATGGATGGGGATAATTGTTTGCTGAAATATGCTATAGTTCTATTGGCTTGTTTCAAAGCTACTCCTATACCGGTTCCTGAGGCGTCGATTTTTATGATGAAGGGTTCCTGGAAATTAGGTAGAGCTAATATCAGATAAGTAATTAATTTAATTTTAAGTTTCTCAAAGGCTTCTTAGGCCCTAACATTCCATGAAAATGCATTTCGTTTGAGTAGAGCTCTGTAAGGGGAAAGATGAATTTTGCATAGTTTTGAATAAATTTTCGATAATATCCTATGAGGCCTAAGAATGCTCTTACGCCTTTTTGGCTCTTTGGTTCAGGGAAACCCTCAATGCTCTCAATGTTGACTTTAGTTGGGAGGACCTTCCCCTCCCTAATTGTATGGCCCATGAATTTTATTTCCGGGTATGCGAAGTAGTATTTTGATAGCTTGATATACATATTATTTTCCTCCAAAATTTTAAAGGTTTTTCTCAAGTGCTCAAGGTTTTTGGTCTCGGTTGGGCTGAATATTAGTATATCGTCGAAGAAAATTACGATAAACTTTCGTAGGTGGCGCTTGAAAACCTAGTTTATTAATGTTTGGAAAGTTGACGGCGCATCAGTTAATCCAAAGGGCATTACGACAAATTCATAATGCCTATGGTGGGTCCTAAAGGCTGTTTTCTTGATGTATTTCTCGGCCACCCTGATCTGGTGATAGCCTGACCTTAGGTCAACTTTTTATAAGAATAGAGCGGAGTTTAACTCGTCAAAAAGCTAATCGATGGTGGGTATTGGGAATTTGTCTTTGATTGTTTTTTTATTAAGGGCCCTATAGTTGATTCAAATTTATCAGGTAACGTATTTTTCTTAACTAATATGACCGGAGAGCTAAATATTGAGGTCGAGGGCCGTATCTTACCATTGTCGAGCATTTCATTCACCATCTTTTCAGTTTCATTTTCCTGGTGGTAGGGGTATAGGAAAGGCCAAAAGTTTGGGGCCGTGGAGTTTGGGAGGAGGTTGATTTTGTGATCGATATCTCTCGAGGGTGGAAGAGCCCTTGGTTTCTCAAATAGTGGTTCAAATGTTTTTAGTATCCTATAAAAGGGTGGTGGAAGTGTGGTCTTCAAGACGGACAAGGTTTGATTATTTATTAATGGAGGTGAGAAGGCACATTATTGAGGGTTTGAGGGCCACCATTCAGAGAAGCTGCGATGATAATATTTGGCCATCCTAGGTTCCGTTACGATGTCCCATGAGTGTCACTTGTCCTCGAGTGCCTACATACGGCCCTTGAAGGCCACACTGCCACCACCCTTTATAGGATACTAAAAACATTTGCACCACAAAAGTTGGGCCTTATATAACCTTGGTCCATATATGATCTGTTAGCATAGTTTACTTTATTTTTGGTGTGCAAATAGTACATTTGTATCTTGTCTTGTGTTTCTCCTCTATATATAGAGGGGGTCTCTTAATGAAATTAAACTTCTTTTCCCTTAATCAATATGGTATCAGAGCCAGGTTTCCCGCGACCTAATTTTTCTGCAGCTCGCTTGGTCGACAGACCGCCTCCGCTCCTCGCTCGCCTTCCGCGTTCGTTCGGCTCGATAGCTCGCTCGTCTCCTTCTCAAGAACCGACTGCCCACAGGTCTCACAGATCTCGCTCGCCTCCGTCTCAAGAACTGACAGCCCGCTCGCCTCCTGCGCTTCCGCTTGTCTCCACTTCCGACAGCGCAGGTCTCGCAGCGCCTCCCGCAAGCCAGCGCTCATCAGCGCCTTCTCTCCTCCACTTCCACCCTCTTCTAATGGCATCAGAACAGTGCTCTTGATTTCTCCGGCACCACCTGCCCTTGTGATGCTTGAATGGATGGATATACATACCTCTTGATGCCCTAATTTCTTGTTTTTGCTCCCTATCTAGATTTCTATTCTAGTTTGTTTCTTTCCTCCGAATTTCTATTCCCGTGCTATGGGCTCTAGTGGAGCGGATTCTCCTTCTCTTTCTACAGGTGTTACTCCGGCTACTCTCCCTACCGGTGTTACTCCGGCTCTTTCTGGTGGTCCTTCGCCGGCCTTCTACCGTGGAACCACTGATCACAATACCTCTCAGATTACCACCCTTCGACTAGATGAATCCAATTATCTCTTGTGGTCCGGTTCTATCACCCTGGCGCTCAAAAGTCGGCGTCTCTTTGGCTATGTCTTCGGCCACATGACGGAACCCGATAGGACTTCTCCAGAATGGCAGTAGTGGGAGTCCAAGAATTCCTTGGTCATGTCTTGGCTAACCAACTCGGTGCAAGAGTCCATTGCCCTTAATTATCTCTTTCTTCACAGTGCTACTGATATTTGGCGTCGTGCAGAGTCTACCTACTCTCGTCGCCACAATGCTGCTCAGATATTTCAGCTACGCCGCCATATTAGCTTACTCCGGCAAGGTGACCGTCCTCCTTCAGCGTATTACTTAGAGTTCACACAGCTTTATCAAGAATATGATCACTTTGATCCTCTTGTCTTTGCTAGCCCTATTGACGAGGCGATGGTACGGGCCAGGGATGACTGCAATCATATCTTCGAGTTTCTTCATGGGTTGCATCGCGACTTCGATCAGATCAATGTTCAGATTCCCAAACGACCGCAGTTTCCTTCCATTTCTGAGGTCTACAACATAGTGCAGCAAGAGTTTGATCATCGCCAGACCCTCCTTCCAGACCATGTGCCAGAGAGCTCTGCTCTGGCTGCTTCCATCTCCTCCCTTCTTGGCACTCTTCCATCTCGAGATCCCAAGCACAGGAGGTCTGATAAAGATCATCTCTTATGTGATTATTGTGGAAAGAATTGCCACACTCGGGATACATGCTTCAAGCTTCATGGGTTTCCTACCCCAAGAGGGGTTCTCCGCCTCGTGGTGGTCGTGGTTATGGACGCTCCTCGGGTTGTCATGTTGCTCCCCGTGCGGCCCATCTGATAGATGCTACTGCGGATATGTCTCATGGATACTCTGGTACTGATGCCTCTGCCATCCCTAGTGGTTTTACTGCGGATGAGATGCTTGCACTTCGACGCATGATGCAGGGTCTTTCTACAGAGCCTTCTGCTTATTCCTCCTACGCTCATACGGGACTGCCAGGTGCTCATTCTGCCGTTTCTTCTCCCTCCACTCATTGGATCATTGACTCCGGGGCCACAGATTATATGACCGGTTCCCTTACAGGTTTTGTTTCATATACTCCTCTCTCTGGGCGTGATAAGGTTAGCATTGCCAATGGTTCCCTTTCCTCTATTGTTGGGAAGGGAACCATCCCCTGTTCCTCTCTCATCTTGTCCTCTATCCTTCACATCCCGTCCTTTACTCGCAATCTACTTTCAATTAGTCATTTGACCAGCTCTATGCACTGCTCTGTGACCTTTCTTCTGTCTTTATGTGTGTTTTAGGACCTGACGACGAGGAAGGTGATTGGCTCTGGTAGCATGGTGAATGGCCTCTATGTGCTTGACTCTGGCGCTGATACATCTACTCTCGCTCTTCATTCCAGCATTGGTCATCCTCTGTACTCTGGGCACTGTCGCCTGGGACATCCCTCTCTTTCTATTATGAAGTTATTATTTCCTGCAATGTCTGCTGATGTTTTGAGTCTTTTGTTTGTGATGTCTGTAGTGTCAACAAACATCATCGTACTTCTTTTAAGCATGTATCTATCCCCTATTCAATTCCTTTTGCTATGGTTCATACTGATATCTGGGGCCCATGCTCCCCCACTTTTATTTCCGGTTGTACATGGTTTGTTACATTTATTGACTGTTTCTCACGCACTACATGGTTATATCTGATGCATCGAAAAAGTGATGTGTTCTCTATTTTCCGACAATTTCACGCCATGATATCTACCTAATTTCAGTCGAAAATTAAAATTCTTCGTAGCAACAATGGTCGTGAATACATGGATTCACAATTTGAGCGATACCTTGCTGATCACGGCATTATCCACCAGACTACCTGTGCGTATTCCCCAACACAAAATGGCGTTGCTGAGCGAAAAAATCACCATCTGCTTGAGGTTGCTCGGTTTCTATTGTCCACCATGCATCTTCCGAAATTCTATTAGGTAGATGTTGTCCTTACTGCTGAATACCTCATCAATCGTATGCCCACTCGTGTCCTAGGGAACTCTACTCCCCTAGACACGATTGGTGTTCATACTAATCGCCTTCCTCCTGAGGTGTTTGGCTTTGTGTGCTTTGTTCACTTCCATCACCCTGATCCCTCCAAACTTGATCCACGTGCTCTTAAGTGTGTTTTTATCGGCTACTCTCCTACGCAAAAGGTGTACAAGTGTTTTCACCCACCTACAAGAAAGTTGTTTGTTTGCATGGATGTTACCTTCCGTGAATCTGAATCTTACTACCCTTTGTCCGCTTCCTCAACCACGGGTACCCCTTCTATTTCTTTGCCCATACCTCCTCCATATCCCTCACTTTAGGGGGAGACTCTACCAGGGGAAGTGAGTCCTGTTATTCCAGTAGAGGTGGGCTCTATTCCTATGAATCCTCCAGTCCTTATGGATCCTCCCTCTTCTATGCCTTCACCCCCGACCTTGCAGGTATATACTCGGCGTACAAAGGGGACAAGCACACAGGTGCCTGCTATGACACCAAAACAGTTTGTGGATCCTGACTCAGGGCCTTCTCAGTTACCAATTGCCCTTCGAAAAGGTATTCGGTCTTGTACTCGCAATCCTCTTTCTAATTATGTTTCATATGACTCTCTATATACCTCCTACAAGGCCTTTGTATCCTCCCTTGCTAATTCTTCTATACCTGTGTCATGGCAACAGGCTCTTGAGGTTCCTATATTGCGTGATGCGATGGTTGAGGAAATGAAGGATCTGGAGAAGAACCATACATGGGATCTTGTCTCTCTTCCCCATTGAAAAAACCTGTTGGGTGCAAGTGGGTGTTTTCTGTGAAACAGAATCCACAGGGGATTGTTGAAAGGTGCAAGGCACGGTTGGTTGCAAGGGGTTTTCCTCAAACCTATGACATTGATTATAATGAGAAGTTTGATCCGGTTGCTAAAATGAATACCATAAGGGTATTAGAGTCCATTGCTGTTTGCAAAAAGTGGGACCTTCTGCAGCTTGATGTGAAGAATGCCTTTCTCCATGGTGACTTGGAGGAGGAGGTCTATATGTCTATTCCTCCGGGTCTCACTTCGGCTGGTGCCTCAGGGAAAGTTTGTAGATTGTTGAAGGCTCTATACGGACTGAAGTAGTCCCCAAGAGCATGGTTTGGCCAGCTTCACAAGGCGATGGTGTCGTTTGGATACTCTCAGAGTAATGCTGACCATACGTTTTTCATCAAACATAGTCTTGGGAAAATCACAGTCCTCATTGTGTATGTTGACGACATTGTCGTAACTGGTGATGATCATGAAGAAATTCAGAATCTGAAATAGAAGCTTGCTAGAGAGTTTAAGGTCAAGGAACTTGGAAAACTCAAGTATTTTTTACGAATTGAAGTTGCAAGATCAAAGTAGGGAATCTTTATCTCTCAGCATAAATACACGTTAGATCTCCTTGAGAAGATGGGGATGAGCGGATGTAGACCGTCTGATACTCCGATTGAGGCAAATCATCGATTGTGGCGTGATGATGGACTGGAGATTGAATATATTTCAGGGTTCCAAAGGTTAGTAGGGAGGCTGATATATCTGTCTCATATTCATCCGGATATCTCCTATGCGGTAACTGTTGTGAGTCAGTACATGCATAGTCCAAAGACTCGGCACGTGGATGCGGCACACAGAATCCTTTAGTACCTCAAGTCCTCACCAGGAAGGGGAATCCTGTTTTTCCTAAGTACTGATCTAAAGATTGAAGTTTATACTGATGCTTATTGGGTCGGGTCAGTGTACGATATGCGATCCACCTCTGGTATTGCTCTCTTGTTGGAGGAAACCTTATTACTTGGAGGAGCAAGAAGCAACAGGTTGTGACACGATCTTTTGCTGAGGCTGAGTTTAGAGCTATGACTTATGGGGTCTGTGAAGGCTTATGACTTCAGGCCTTATTGAGCGACCTTGGTCTTGTGGAAGAAGGACCCATTCGTCTGTATTGTGACAATAAGTCAGCTATCAGTATTGTACACAATCAAGTCCAACATGACCGGACAAAACACATCGAGGCAGATCGACACTTTATCAAGGAGAATATTGAAGGAGGAATCATATGTACTCCCTTTGTGCCCTCTAACGGGCAACTTGCCGACATTCACACCAAAGGATTGAGTGGGAATTCTTTTGACCAGATTGTGAACAAGTTGGGCATGATTAACATCACTCGCCCAACTTGAGGGGGAGTGTTAGCATAGTTTTCTTTATTTCTGGTGGGCAAATAACACATTTGTATCTTGTCTTGTGTTTCTCCTCTATATATAGAGGGGGTCTCTTATTGAAATTAACCTTCTTTTCCCTTGATCAACATGATCGTTAAACATAAAAATAGGAAATGCTAAAAAGCGGGAATCTTGGCCCAGAGGACCGTTACAAATAATTGCAAAAATTAGGGAAATAATAAAATTTTTTGCTGGATTGCTGAAGTACCTGTGGACACGATCAAGGCCATTGAAAGGGCGTGCGATAGTGATTCCAATATGTGGTAAATGATGAAATGCGGGCCGCAAGATACATGTCGATGTTATCACAGTGATCCACGTTGGTTCTTCCTTGATGAACAGTCGCCGTGGATCTATCCTGATGGCTGCCCCTGTCTCTACTGTTGGATGGCACTTGCATTACTGAGACCGTAAGATGAACCCTAACACTGAAAAAGGGGCTCGATAAGCATCTCCGGTGATCAAGAACTTCCCTCCCACACCGGCGAACATCAACACATGTGTTCCTTGCGAACTGCCCTCCCACACCGGCGATCATAACATTCCCTCCTCCATTAGCAGCCAGCTTGTCCTCAAGATAGAAGTCTGGATAAAGTTCTCAGAACTTGAGCACATCAATCCGTGTGTTGTGCTCCGCCGATAAGTTCTACCATTTGACGAGAATCTCCTAGCGGTACTTGGTTCCGCGCTACTTCCATTTAGTGAGCAGTATCTGCTCTGGGAGCGGTCGTAGCTCCCCATTGTGGGTTGCTTCTAGCAGGGTAGGGCATGACTGTATCATGTCCCCAAACTTCTTTTCAGCAAGGATACATTGAATGTTGGGTGAATACGTGATCCTTCTGGAAGAGGCAATCGCCCATAATAGCCCGATGCTAACTTCTGGTTCGTCCTCTGAGATAGAGGTTTACCTATATGGTTGAAGCCTTATGAAGACCTCATCTCCGACTGCAAACTCCCATTTTGTTCTGTGTTTCTCAGCTTGAACCTTCATTATATTCTGAGTAGGCAGGAGGTTTTCACACAGAAGGGAAATAATACGCTCCTGATCGTGCAACTTTCGATCAACAACTAGTAGTGTTGTGCTCTGGTTCATATGTCCCCATGGTCAGGGAGGCCTGTTCGAACATAAGTTCAAACGTAGTGAGTTTACTTGCGGTGTGATAGGATATGTTGTAGCTGTATTCGGCCCAATGGTGCTAACGGGTCCAAGTGCCCGGTGCATCCATCACAAGAAATCATAAGTACATCTCGACCCCCCCGGTTAAGCACCTTCGTTTGCCCATCCGTCTGAGAGTGGTGACCAGTATTCATGCACAGTTATGGGCCCTATAGCCGGAATAGGTTTCTCCAGAAGTTGCCCACAAACACCGAATCCCGATCAGAGATTATTGCCCGAGGAATGTCGTGAAGTCGAACTATCTAGCGTACAAATAAATCAGCTACCGCTAATAAATCAACCGTTAATTTTTCTTCGATGGCCGTCGCCGTATCTGAGAGTCCAGTGTAGTTTTCCTCTTGGGTTGCTAGCCTCGTGGACTCTTCCTGTGAGTGAGTCACCATGGTGGACTCGAGGGATTAGAGAAGAACCGCTGACGGTTTCGAAGTAGAGTAGTTGTTGTCCGTAAACAGCGTCGGAGATGTGGAGGTCGTCGAGGAAATCTGATGAAAAAGAGGAAGCCATCAACGAAGTGGAGAACCACAACAACAAACTGTAGGGAGTCCGTCACAGAAAACTGCGGCAGAAAACTGCAGCAGACGAAGCTGTCAACGAAGCGGCGGCAGCAGCCGACTAATTTAAGCTCGAGATCTGACGCCGATCGAGCCGAACAATCGTCTTTGGGACAGAATTAGCCGGGATTCGACGGAATCAGCCGGGATCTGATGTCTATTTGGCGGGAGACGTAAGTCAACAATCGTTTGAATTAGGCGGGATTGCTGTCGGTGCGGAAGATGGAGCCGTGGCTCGAACTAGGAGGAAAGTACCTTTGATACCAGATGTTACGTGCGTGGAAGGGAATAATTGAGAAAAGAGAAGGTAGAGAGTAGTTAGGGTTAGGGTTCGAGAGAAACAGAGGGAAATACCTGAATAGTTCTTTGCATGTTCTCGCCAAGCGAGCCCTAGAGGTATTTATACCACTGGGCCGAGAGGGGCCAGCAAGCCCCCCATGAGGCCTGAATCTGGAGTTTCAACCCTATATCATCGTGGTTTAATTGGGGTGGGCTCAACCGGTAGGTTCAACCCTGTTTTGTGATGTCTCCTTTCTTCGCCAGGCGTAATAATGACTCGTGAATCGGTTGTTATGCAGAGTCATAACAGTATACACACAAGAGGTTTGATGGATGATCCCAAACTCGACGCACAATTCGGTAAACAAATTACTTTTGTATTCACGGGTATTGTCCGTTCAAAGGGTTTTAATTATAGTAGGAAACTGGTTGCGAGTCTCAATAAGAAAGACACGAAACACACGACTTAGTTCAGAGTGATCATGAAGTAAATATAAACATGTCATACAAGAGTAATCATCAATAAAGGTACTGAAGTAACGATAACTTGAAGCACTTGCAGTTTTATAGGGTCCCCAAATTTCGGAATGAATTTAAACAAAGGGAGCATCGCCCTGAGTACAATGAGGTGAAAAAGTGGAGCGATGTTGTATGTCATAAATACAAGACTTGCATGTAAAGTCATTGAGGGACATATCTGGGAGAGCTTTTTTGGGGGATTTGAAGAGTAGCATGCCCAAGACACCGAGGCCACTCGACAAAGCTAGTAGACGAGAAAATCATGGGGGTGGTCCAAAATATAGAGCCCATTCGACAGTTGTTATTTACCAATTATATGTTTCGTCTTTTGATTCTGCACAACAAAAGATGTGGAAGGGAAAGTTAGATAACAATCAAGGTATTGAGTGAGATTACTAATGAGATAACAATCAAAGTTAGATAACAATTATGGGGGTGGTGTCTCTATTGGCAACAATGATGAACTTGGGATGCTCAGTGTCCAAGTATTGAGAAGCTTCATCAGGTTAATATTGTATGTTGCCCTGGAATTCAGTATCCAAGATGAACTATAGGTGAGACAGGAGATACCATCATCTGAGGTTGACACAACAAAGCAGAATGAACGACCGATCATTCCTTGATGTTGCTGGAGTTGAGTGCGCAACACATCAATGTTAGTTTGAGTGTTGTATGGAGCAGGTACTGTAATTGTTCCATGTGGGGCAGGTGGCAGACCGTGCAAACTGTAATGGGGGGCTTTAAGTTGATCATTCCGACCATAGTAGGTACATAGAACTTTAACCTGGTTTTGCCGACCTCTACCTCGAGAAGAGGTGCTACCTCCATGAAACGATAATGTAGAAAAGGGAGTGGGAGGTTATTGATGGAGTAGGGTTGGAAGAGGCAAGACATCCATTTGATCCATTAGAGATCCAACCGATAAAGCAGCGAGCAGCCTTCAGCGGTTAGAAAGAGAATAACCCCACAGTCCGTCGACAGGAATCTGCCACACGTTGTCACGCAATAAGATGGAGGAAACCCAACTATCTAATGTCGGATGAACTGGAGGGCAGGCTGCAATTACAAGCAGGTACTTCTTTGAGACGAACTGACCGACGTCAGTGATAAAAAAATCCTGTAAGAAGCTGTGTGATATTGCTGCATGTAAAATCGAGCAACGACTCTAGGCGAACAAGCAGAAAGAAGACGTACGGGAAGGAGATGAATAGGTGCACTGATGCCGAGCAAGTGGCTAGATAGGTGAGTAAGAGGTGAACAATGAACAACGAGTTAGTAGGAGAAGGAATATGTCATGCAGAAGACCGCGAAAAATAGTTGGGCTTGACCGCAGGAAGTAGCACTGCCACTCGTTTGATTAGAAAACCTGGTGAGTAGAAATGGGGAGGAGAGCGAAGGAGCGCGGGCTAAGAAAGCATACACGTCGAGAAAAGAAATTACGGGAGCATCACCGAACAAGCATAGTGAGAAAAGAAGAGATAGATAGACAGGAGGGGCCAAGTGTGGTAGATGGAAATGGCTATAAAACCAGAGAGGAGGGAGAGAAAGTCTGGGAAGCCCACGAGACCCAAAGGATGTGGCTAAAAAAATATTTAACCGCCTAGACAAATTTATTATGCGATCAAGAGCACCACTAAAAGAATATTTTAGGACCGATGGCTCTGATACCATATGTAGAAAAAGATAAAATTGGAATTTAAAAAATATTCTTAAATTATATTTGACATAACATCTTATATACATACATGTATTAGTACACTTACATAAAAAGAGAGGGATAAGAAAAAGTGATGCAGGACGATTCTATAGGCGGCTGATGAATGATGCCTTTTTAAATGCCATGCAAAGCCCAACGGTGAAATAAAAAATAAGGATAATAAATAATTAAATCACAAACACATGATTAATGCAATAGAAAAATAATTCTTTAGGCAAAAATGTTTAGGCTTTCCTCTGCGTCAAGTGCCAAGGCGGGAGCGCGCGCCAAATAGTTCCTGCAAATCATAAAATAATCTAGAGCAAAATTCTTTGATATTATTTATCCAAACAAATATAAAATCACATCACCATATTTTAATATTTAAAAACAAGATTCATACAACAAGTAACAACTCGCAAAACATTGCGGTTGTCGTAGAAGAGCAAAACCGGAGATGTTCGACACAATAGTGACAATTTGGAGAGGAACCAGCGGTTTAAATGACAGGACAACAGCTGGATCCGGCTTAGGCAAGTGGGTTCAGGTTGCGGGAATTCAAATCTGGTGTTTTTGGAGTGGAATAGGGCTGTTGGAAGGAGGGACTTGGCTGGTGGAGGGTGGATCGGGTTGAGAAGATAGATCTTGATGGTATGGGGCGTCAAATTAAAGGAGGAGAGGATCGAGGCTGGAAAATCAAAAGGATACAAAACTTACCCAAGGAGTCGTCATTAAGGAGCTCCACAGAGTCGGCACCGCGAGATCACCAGAATGAAGAATGAAACTCTCCACACATTCAACGATCAGGATTACGACAGCCCTAAACATCTTATATATAATAATCTGAAAATAGGGCACCTAGAATCAACAACTATGATTGGTCATTGGTTTCGGGGCCAAAACAACATGCAATGATAACCGAAAAATACAAAGCTATATATGTAATTGATTAGCACCGCAAATCCGGACCCATCCGTAGAGTCAGATCATCGATCCGAGCATGTCATATATAAGCGCCACACCGCATCACTCTCCCCGTCTTGAAACAATTTATCTCCCGATGAATAAGGATCAGAATTCTCTCGATTTATGCCAGGTAAGACTCGAAGAGGTCCACTAGAGGTCTCCAAGTATCGTATCTATAAAAGTATCCTCTCCAATCAACTCCTCCACACTAAAAACTTCCATCTCCGATGAGTGGAGACGGTCGTACTGAAGTCGAAATTCAGGGGAAAATCGATCAAGCTCTACTGGTAGCATCCAAGTGTCATCGATGATGGATTGTACGCGCCAACAAATTAGGTAGTGGCACACAAGACTGTCTATAGAGGGGACGGACTCATGTGTAATGATCTCAGTGATAAGCTCAACTCTCAACACTCTAGTATAAGGATCCGGTGGAATATGAGGTGCCAATGGGGAAGTCGTTTGGGACAGAATCCCGGGTAAGTGGAGGTCAGAGGTGGCATGAGCATGGGGAAATGAATGTGGTGGCAAAGGATCGAGGGTAGACTGAGTGGTGGGTGGTAAAAACGGTGGTAAAGGCTAAGGAGGGCCGCCAAGATGTGAGCCTGAATACTCGTGAGGTGCAAAGTGTGTCGTCAGATCCTCGACATTAAACACTGTATGGATACCCATGCTCGTAAGGATGTCCAACTCATAAACATTTGTCCAGATGCGTCTCAGGACTAAGTAGAGACCCATTCGCCAAACACTCAAATTTTTAGCAAGCCTCGCACGGAGCCTCACAAGACAGATTCTTACCATCACCTGCTCACCTTCAGGAAGTACCTCCTCTTGCCAGTGAGCATTCACATATGATTTACAAAATTTATTACCATTATAGATTTTTCGTCAGACTGAATCATGCCACATATGTAAAAGACAGACAAAAAAGTCAACAATCATATGCAAATGATAAAGAAATGACTTAACAGACTCATGCTAAAGATGCAAATGAGACACAACAAACACGACATGCTCTCTATAGGGCTGTCAGACAATGACTAGAAAACCTATCAAATGAGGTGGCCTATCAGAGGGCTCTCTCGGCGGGTTGTAGAAAAACTTTTCCAGTGTGCGACGAGTGTTCATATAACCGTGTGAGACATTTATACTCCAATATGAGCTCGTAAAGTGCCAAGTGTCTCTAAGGGAACGTGACACATCAGGGGCTCACCAGGAGGTGTATATGAAAAGTCATTGCGAATGCAATGAACTCCTCTGAAAATCGTGTACACCGAATAAAAGACGTGACTCTCGAGTGTGATGTGTGTCCCCCCCCCCAAAAAAAAAAATCTCATCTGGTGGGTCAGCAGGTTTTGCGTCCCAAAACTCATCGAGAGTGCGATGTGTGGCCTTATAGGGCCGCAAAATATCAAGAGTATGCTCAAGTGTACTCAAGGGTGGCTCAGAGTCAATTCTCTGGGGCAAGACGAGGTGATAATGGAAGTGGCACTATTAACTTAAAACTCATAGGCGACCGACTCACCTGAATCTCATCCTAATCAGGATATGGCGGCTCATCAGGAGGATCAACTGGGGGCTTGTCACTCGTCGATAGGGTAGTGATCTTCCAGATGAGCACCAATGTAAGAAGAAATGTCCCCTTAGGTGGGTGAGATAGCCTCTATGAGATGAACATTAGGTTCCTGACTCATGGTCGTGTCGTGACTCAGAACAATGAGAAGGGGAGAGGGACATTGAGTTACTATCAAGAAGGGTTTTGTGGGTGCGGTGTCAAGAAAAGGGCCTTTGGTAGGAGTGTCAATAGGTCACTCTGACTCACTCTCGGTCGTGGTCAGCAAAGAAAAGTCGCACTCCAAAGATTGACCACTCGCCGGACTATGCGCCTCACTGGGGTAAGAGAAATTCGTATCAGGTATCACTTTTATCGTGGCTGACAGAACAATGATAAACATCATTGTGACCTCGGTATGGAAGAGACTCATACTACGAGGGTCAAGGTGAGGATCCCATCGATCAGCTCTTGCAGATCTCAAATTCTATTCATAATGAAGGGCAAGGTGATATTTCTGCTCGAGTGACTCCGAACTATGACAAACCACTTCAACACATATGTCAGATCGAAATTTCGACTGAAATCGGGAAGTGGCCATGTTTGAGTCCTCCCAGATATCACTCATCACAACTAACTCATCAAAAAGATCTTTGTACTCCGCGACAGGCGTGGATCCTTGCTGAAGGGAAAATAATTGTTTGAGCAAACGTCTTCAATACGACGAAAGCAGATACCTCTGACACAAAATGCGTTTCATGTCCACCCAACTTGTGATGCGATAAAGACGATCTCGCTTGAGGATCCTCTCAATGCTAAAAAAATAAGCTCTCGCCTGATTTAAAAGTCTAAGTTTCACGAACTTAATGCGACTCTCACCTAATAACTCAAAATGATCGAGATAATACTCCTTGTCTACGAGCCAATAAATAAAAGACTCGGAACTTGATGAGCCATCAAAAGAAGGGGCAATTGTACGAAACTAACTTTTGATATCTCTCTCAAAATGACGATCCTCATAATAATCATCTCTAAGGTAATCGAGTTATGTCAAAGGATCAACACGATCGACTCGCGTGCAAGGATATAAACGATGACAATCATCATACTGATCGTTTCTAGCATAGTGGGGTTGCGTCGGAGGGTCAACACGATCTCTAAAATTGTGTGCAGTGATCGAGATTAATCATTGTTGCAACGTGAGGATCTCCCTGACGGGGATCTTTTGCAGCGTGTGTTAGTGGACTCGAAACCTCCAAATTGAGGAGTGGAATATTGGTGAAACATAGACACGACAAAAACTTATAGACTCGACAACTGCGTATCGAAAAGTGCACGCAACCTGTCTCTTATACAAATTGACGCAAGACGATTCTATAGGCGGTGGATGAATGAAGCCCTAACACTACATGCCATGCAAAGACCAACAGAGAAATAAAAAAACAGATAATAAATAATTAAATCACACGCACATGATTATATCAAAAGAGAAATAATTGTTTAGGCAAACGAGTTTAGGTTTTCCTCCATGTTGAGGGCCAAGGCGGGAGCGCCAGCCGAATATTTCCTGCAAATTACAAAATAATCTAGTGCAATATTCTATGATGTTATTTATCCAAACAAATATAAAATCACATCACCATATTTTAATAATTCAAAACAAGATCCATACAACAAGTAACAACTCACAAAACATATGGGCTGCTCTAGGAGAGCAATTCCGGAGATATTCAGCGCAATAGGGACTTTTCAGAGAGGAACCGGCAGATGAACTTATGGGACAACAACTGGATCTGGCTTAGGGAAGTTGGTTTGGGTTGCGGGAATCCAGATCTGGTGTTTTGGGAGTAGAATAAGGCTGTGGGAAGGAGGGACCTGGCTGGTGGAGGTTGGATCGGGTTGAGATGACAGATGTGGGTGGTATGGGGCGTCAAATTGAAGGAGGAGAGTGCATGGGCAAGAAAATCAAAAGGATACAAAACTTACCCAAGGAGTCGTCACCAAAGGGCTCCACGAATTCTTCACCGCGGAGATCACCGGAATGAACGAAGAAACTCCCCACAGATTCAGCAATCAGGTTTACGTTAGCCCTAAACATCATGTATATAATTATATGAAATTAGTGCACCAGGAATCAACAGCTGTGATTGATCGTTAGTTTAGGGGCCAAAACTACATGAAATAATAACCGAAATATTCAAAGCTATATATGAAATTCATTCACAACGCGAATTCAGACGCATCTGCAGAGTTGGGTCATCGATCCGGGTACGCCATATATGGTAAGTCTCCATACCGCATCAGAAAGTCTCACTCTAAGATGCAGTACTAAATCCTGAGGAGAAAATGGGCCAAAGATTGGCCTTACATTGGGCTTTTATTTTTTTTACATATTTTCTTTGAACACATACTATAACCTCGAATTCAATTAATAAAATCATACAGAACTAAAAGATTTCTGTGTGCGATACCTGGCCTCGCCATCTTGGGCACCCACTTTTTTCTTATCATTTCGTTTGTAACCTGGATTGTTCTTCCGCTTGTAGTAATTCCATTTCTCTCTCATCTCTCTGGGTGGAGACAAGGCACTTTTGGCCTCAACATTCTGTAGACTATCAAAGATAGTCTCTAAAAGGGGGTGGATGGCTTTAAGTTTATCTCTCTCTCTTTGAGGCTGATAGCACAGCTATGAATGCGGACTATCCCGAATGTTGTTGCAAGAAAAGAGAAATTTTTTTGGAGAAAGAGAAGTTGTGCAGTAGAAGAGGAAGGCTAGAGTATATTTAATTATGTCTTTATACTTGGCTGAACATGATCGTGAAGAAGTAGAATAGCCTAGTTTTGCTAGAATTAATATGGATGGTGGAGTCTACTGATGGACTGACCCGTGTTTTCAAAGCTATTGGAGAAGAAAATTTGTTCTGTTGGCTCAGAAAAATGAACGTGCTTGCATATTTAATGAAGATGTGGCACAATAACAGGAGACTTCACAAAAGGAGTGTTACGGGTCCATGTGTCGTGGGCACATTCACTTAAGTGGATCACCTCATCATAATTTATGGACCGCGCATATGAAAGTCATCGTGGTCGTGGGGGCATTCACTCAAGTGGACCCCCCTCATCATAATTTAAAGAGCGCGCATATAGAAGCAGCCAAGATCGCGGGCACATTCACTCAAGTGGATCCCTTCATCATAACTTTTGGAGCGCGCATATGGAAGCTGCCATGATGACATTCTTATAATTAATTTGTATGAATTAAATAATTCATACTAATTAATAACTATCAATTAAGTTAATTATTTTGTATTCCTTGTTGGGTTGCTTTTTGTATTTCTTTGTTTGAGTTTCTTTTGTATTTCCTTATTTTGTTGTCCTCCCTCATCTATATAAGGGGGAGGGTTTTATGTGTGAAATTACCTTGGAATGTATGAAGGTTTTTAGGGTTGCTCCCAAATTTCATCTATTCTATTCCTCCTTCTCGCTCACTCTCGTCGGCCCTTCCCCTTGCCGGATTCCTCCTGTAATTTACTCGTGATCCTAACAATTGGTCTGACCTATTGCTCCGCCCGCACGTCGCCATCGGTAGCCGCTCCAATCTAGAGCTAGATCTGTTTCTGATTTTACATTGCACCGGATCAATCCGCCAGACTCATGCATCTCTGTTGGCTCCAAACTCCATCTCCCGATCCGCCGATCCCGCACACACGAATTCCGCACGCCAGCATCCCGTTTCCACCAATCTTCCACAGCCTTCGTTCCACCACTGTTCTGCAACTGTTTCGCAGCCGACATTCCACCCAAATTTCGCACGCCATCGTCGTTCGTCGCTCCCTAGCCGATCCACAATGCCTCATGCGCGATCGCCATTCCTTCTTTTGTGCATCAATGGTTCCCCAGTCTATTATAGGAAAGTCTATATCCCTCAGCTTCCGCCGACCTGCCGCCAGCCAGCTTCTCCAGCTCACCGCCTACCGCAGGGCTGCTACCTTCCGCTCCCACAACCACTTAGCTACTTCTACTTGTGCCGATTGACTCCGACTATGCTATCGATCGACGTCCTGCTTTCGCTCCGGATTACCTTGACACTGCAACCTTCACTATTTCTGCTTGGATTCTGATACCACTGTAGCACCTCTTCCTTCCCTCGGCTGCTGTCCTAGCCGTCCGTCCTACACCGCCGCACTGCTGACTGTGGTGCCCTACGCAGCCGATGAAATACACTCGAACACTCGCTCTGTCGGTATTCTCCCTCCTGAGGCAACCACCAAAGCCCTAAACCGCTGCTTGGAGGCTCAATAGCAACTCCTCGCCTCCATGCACGCCTCCCTCTTCGCCCTCCATACCAAAGTTGATCGTCTCCTCGTGCTCGATGGACGGGCTTTCGCAACCCACCTTGAGGTTCCCTGCCCTAAGCCATCTTCCCCGCAGTCACTTCCTATACCGTGTGAGAGTTTCCCTGCCATGTCGTCCCCAACATTCCTCTTCGACACCAACCTGTCCCTCGGACCCGCAGTCAATCCTCCCATCGAACTTGCAACGACCGCTTCTGTACCACCTCTCTCCATGGTAATCGTACCTCCACCACTTCCACCTCCACTCCCGGCTCTTGCTCCACCGGCCCCTGCCATGCCACTTACACCGGCCGCATCGCCGCCTCTTCTGCCTCCCTATACCCCGTTGTTCCTAACAAATCGATTCTTGTTGTCGGTCGTCGCGTCTCCGACATCCTTGTGGTTGCTGCTCACCACCGCTCCACTGACTATGCGGAAGCCACTGCTTCCGCCGCCTGTCATTCCGACGACGCAGCCTCTACTCGCTAACAACGCCATCAATGCTACGCATTACCTGGACCTATTTTGGAGGGAGGTTAAGGTACCAGCTAATCCGGCCACCTGCTTGGTACACAAGCTTGAGGGCAAGCTTATTTTGTAGGACGGATGGAGTATTACGGGTCCACGTGTCGTGGGAACATTCACTCAAGTGGATCCTCCTCATCATAATTTTTGGAGCGCGCATATGGAAGTAGCCATGGTCATTGGCGCGTTCACTCAAGTGGACTCCCATCATCATAATTAAAGGAGCTCGCATATGGAAGTTGTCATGGTCGCGGACACATTCACTCAAGTGAACCCCCTCATCATAATTTATGTAGGGCGCATATGAAAGTTATCGTGACGACATTCTTATAATTAATCTGTATGAATTAATTAATTGATATTAATTAATTCATACTAATTAATAACAATCAATTAAGTAAATTATTTTGTATTTCTTGTTGGCTTGCCTTTTGTATTTCCTTGTTTGAGTGTCTTTTGTATTATCTTGTTTGGTTGTCCTCTCTCATATATATAAGGGGGAGGGGTTTATGTGTGAAATTATCTTGGAATGTATGAATGTTTTTAGGGTTCCTCCCAAATTTCTTCTATTCTCTTCCTCATTCCTTCTCGCTCACACCCGTCAGTCCTTCCCCTAGTCGGATTCCTCCTATAATTTATCTGTGATCCTAACAATTTGTCCAACTTTCCGCTTTGCCCGCACTTTGCCATCGGTAGCCGCTCCAATCCAGAACTAGATCAACATCCGATTTTACATTGCACCGAATGTATCCGCCACACTCATGCATCTCTGTTAGCTCCAAACCCCATCTCCCGATCCGCCGATCTTGCAAGCACGAATTCCGCACACTAGCATCCCGTTTCCTCAATTCTTCCATAGCCGACATTCCTCCACTGCTCCGCAGCCGATGTTCTGCACAAATTCCGCACGGCATCATCGTTCGTCGCCCCTGGCCAATCCACAGCGCCGCCTACGTGGTCTCCATTCCTGCTTATGTTCATCAGCGGCTCCCCGGTCTATTGCAGGAAGGTCGGTCTATTGCAGGGGTCTATTGTAGGAAGGTATCTGTCCCTCGGCTTCCGCCGACCTGCCGCCAACCGGCCTCTCTGCCTTGCCGCCTACCGCAGGGATGCTCCCTTCCGCTCCCGCAACCACTATGCTACTTCGACTTGCGCCAATCCACTCCGACTGCGCTATCGATCGACATCCTGCTTCCGCTTCAGATTCCCTTGACACAGCAACCTCCGCTACTTCCACTCAGCATCTGATCCCACAGCCCGGGCACCGCCCTGTTGCCTACTATGGTGCCCTACGCAGTCAATGAAATGGCCTCGAACACTCGCTCTGCCGGTATTCTCCCTCTTGAGGCAACCACTGAAGCCCTAAACCACCGCTTGAAGACTCAAGAGAAACTCCTTGCCTCCTTGCACTCCTCCCTCCTCGCCCTCCATACCAAAGTCGATTGTCTCCTCGCGCTCGACGGACAGGCTTCCGCAACCCCCCACGAGGTTCCTTGAACTAAGACATCTTCCACACGGTCGCTTTCTTCACCGTGTGAGAGTTTCCCTGCCATGTTGGCCCCAACATTCATCTACGACACCAACCCGTCCCTCTGCCTCGTAGTCGATCCTCCTTTCGAACTTGCACCGACCGTTGCTGTATCGCCTCTCTCCACGGTGGTCGTACCTCCACTACTTCCACCTCCTCTCTCGGCTTTTTCTCCACCGGCACCTGCCTTGCCACTTCCACCGGCCGCATCGCCGCCTCTTCTGCCGCCATTTACCCCGTTGTTCCCGACGGATCCGTTCTTACTATCGGTTGTCGCGTCTCCGGCATCCTTGTGGCTGCTGCTCACCACCGCTCCACTGACTATGCGGAAGCCACTGCTTCTACCGCCTGCCATTCTGACGGCGCCGCCGCTACTCGCCAACATCGCCATCGCTGCTACACACTACATGCCCATGTTCTGGAGGGAGGTCAAGGTACCAGATGATCCGGCCAGCCGCTTGGTACACGAGCTTGAAGGCAAGCTCGTTTTGAAGGAAGGATGGAGTGTTACGGGTCCACGTGTTGTGGGCACATTCACTCAAGTGGACCCCCCTCGTCATAATTTTTGCTATGCCCATATGGAAGTCACCGTGATCGTGGGCGCATTCCCTCAAGCGGACCCCCCTTAACATAATTTAAGGAGAGCGCATATGGAAGCCGCTATGGTCGCACGCACATTCACTCAAGTGGACCCCCTCATCATAACTTATGGAGTGTGCATATGGAAGCCGCCATGACGACATTCTTATAATTAATTTGTATGAATTAATTAATTGATATTAATTTATTCATACTAATTAATAACAATCAATTAAGTTAATTATTTTGTATTACTTGTTGGGTAGCCTTTTGTATTTTTTTATTTGGGTGTCTTTTGTATTTCCGTGTTTGGTTGTCCTCCCTCATCTATATAAATAGGAGGGGTTTATGTGTGAAATTATCTTGGAATGTATGAAGGTTTTTAGGGTTGCTCTCAAATTTTGTCTATTCTCTTCCTCCTTCCTTCTCTCTCACCCCCGCCGGCCCTTCCCCTTGCCGGATATCTCCTGCAATTTATCCGTGATCTTAACAAGGAACCTAGCAGTTTATTTTTATTTGTAGAAGAGTAGCAAAATTTTAGAAGTTGCTGAGGAAGTTAAATCCACACCTGAAGATATACCATAAATTCTGGGAGAGCCCTAATACAACAAACTGAGGTCTTAAATGAGAAATGCTTTGACTATGTTGCTATTTTCAATGTTACAGAAATAATTACTAAACTTATCTCTGATCTAAAGCATCCATTCATTTTTTTACATTAAAACTTCTATTTGGGAAATAATTGCTCCCCCCTCGCACATCTAAACCCTTTAAGCTTTTATACCAACCCTGGCTTAGCCAGACCTCTGATGAAAATAAGACATATAAGCAGAATAAGAATTGTTGTTGAAAGATTCAAAGGAGAAGATGCTGCAAAAGAGGATTGGAAAATGAGAAGAGAAAAACAAATCTCAGAAGCTAAATGGGAGAGAATCATTGAAGAATGCATACTAAAAGAAGTAGCTGATGAATAAGCGATGAAAGAACAAATGATGAAGCGAGATTAAAGTTGCTGGAAGAAGAAAATAGAAGGAAAAGATAGAATGCTGATAGATATATAACAAAGAAGAGTACATGTGGTATCAGAGCTATGTTATGAAAATTGTCTTTATTTGGGAAGTTCTTAACAGACGAATATGCATTCCTTTTGTCACTTCAGATAAGAAACTTGCAGGTATCTTTATCGAGCCTCTTTGTGCTATTTTCTTCAGTATATGCAACAAACTGACATGATTGATATATACTCCTGCTTGAGAAGTGTTTTATATAAAGTTAGATTTAAATTATTATTTTTAGATTTAGTCCCATATGTCCTGTGGGCACTTAGCCTTTATTGTATTTTCTATATTCCCTACACTCGTATGAGATTTGATCAATGAAGTATTTCCCTAACAGTAAGCCCCATTTTCATGATGATACTTGGACAATGGGTATCATCAAAGCATAAAGCACTATGCCAAGTTTTTTTATGGTAGAAAAACAGAAATGCTGCTTGACTTACCTCTTGCTCTTATTCTACTTCTAGCGCTTTCCACCTCCAGCATGCCTATCTTCCCGGGCTTCCTCTACTCCAGGATCAACTTCGGCCCTTCTCAGGCCTTCTTTAAAGGCTTGTAACCTCTTTCAGTCTGTTTTATGAGTACATAATCAATGTAACTCCAGGCTTTTCTCTGGATCCGTAACTGGAGGAGTCTCCCTTACACACCACTCATTTTTTAACATCATGACAGCCCAATAACTCTTACTATCATGCCTTTAGGCAGCACAAACTATCTTGGTTGTTCCCTCCCTATCCACCTTACTCTTTGAAAACGTTGTTTTCTTGGGCGCATTGACAGGTTGATTATCGAACCCACACAAGATGATCCTACATTGGACCAGTGGGGCACATTCCCTCAAGTGGACCCCCTAATCATAACTTATGTAAAGCGCATATGGAAGCCGCCATGATGATATTCTTATAATTATTTTGTATGAATTGATACTAATTAATTCATCCTAATTAATAGTAATCAATTAAGTTAATTATTTTGTATTCCTTGTTGGGTTGCCTTTTGTATTTTCTTGTTTGGGTGTCATACAAATTAATTATAAGAATGTCATCATGGCGGCTCCATATGCGCTCTTCATAAGTTATTATGAGGGGGTCCACTTGGGTGAATGTGCCCGCGAACATGACGGCTTCTTTATGCACGCTCCTTAAATTATTACTTGGGGGGTCCACTTGAGTGAATGAGCCCACGACCACGACTACTTTCATATACGCGCTCCATAAATTATGACGAGTGGGGTCCACTTGAGTGAATGTGCCAGCGACAAGTGGACCCGTAACACTCTCTATAAGTTATGATGAGTGGGTCTACTTGAGTGAATGTGCCCGTGACCATGGAGGCTTCCATATGCGTGTTCCTTAAATTATGACTTGGGGGGTCCACTTGAGTGAATGCGCCCACGACCACGACAACTTCCATATGCGCTCCATAAATTATGACGAGTGGGGTCCACTTGAGTGAATGTGCCCGCGACAAGTGGACCCGTAACAATGTGGATGGGCCATCAATGGTTTGTTACTCTTTGGCCACTTGGATTTATTTGATGCATGCTAAGAGTGTAGTATTTTCTTTTTCAATTATTTCATGATTGTTATTCAATTAAATGCCAAAGTTAATATCTTATCTAGTGATAATTGTATTGAGTATGTGGAATGACTTTTTTGAATTATTATTTAGTCTCTAACGACATTGTTCATCAAACTAGTATGTGGTTAGTCCCTCTCAGAATGGTGTTGATGAATGGAAGAATAGACATCTTCTTAAGCTTGCGGGATCCGTTACTTTTTTATCCTTCCAAGTGTTGTTGAGGTGAAGACACCCTCGAAACTATTTATCTTATTAATCATCTTCCCTCAAGTGTACTTTATTTTACTTCTCCGGCCTCTGCACATGGGATTTCTTCTCTTGTTTGTATTTCGTTTTCCACACTCACAAACCAACTCGAGGGAAACTTGATCCTTGAGCATTGTGATGTGTCCTTATTATATATTGCCCCTATCCAAGAAGGGTACAAATGCCTCCATGCTCCTACCCGCAAGACATACGTCTCCATGGATGCCATCTTTTGTGAATCTGAGCTCTATTTTCCGGCCTCACTTTTGGGGGAGAGAGTGAATAAAATGAATTTTTTTGGTGAGAACATTGATTAGCGGAACCTCGGCCTATTCCGCTTTTCAAATGTTACCTACTAGAAAATTCATTCTTACTGCTTCTTAGTGCCTCCTACCGATCCAATGAACTACTCTGCGACACAACTACATGAGACCTATTATAACAAACCTCTATCCGATAATTGCTTCAGACGCAGGTTCTAATGATTACCCAGTTGTCCTATTCAAAGATGCACATATTTTCCCTCACCATACTATTTCTCACTTTGCCAATTATACTTCTCTATTATTTCCCCTTCAAACTTTTAATGCTTCTCTTGCCTATATTTTTATACATACTCATTGATAGAATGCTCCAGAGGACCCCAAGTGGAAAAAATTCTATGTTTTTGGAGAAATATCATACATGGAGAATTGTTATTACCTGTAGGAAAATAAAGGCAGGTGAGTGCAGATGAGTGTTTACTATTAAGCAAAATTTTGAATGGGTGTATGGGCAATGCAAAGTTCGATTGGTGGCAAAATGATACACTCTTGACATAAGGGGTTGATTTCTCAAATATTTTTTGCACCAGCAGCAAAGACCAACAATATCAGGGTACTTTCTTGTCTGTAGCTATTCTTGGGTAGGCATTGAACTTGACATGAAAATGCATTCCTTAACCAAAATTTAGAAGTCTTTACAATTTCACCATCATGATTCATTATAGAAAACTCGTAATAAATGGTTCGTAAGATGAAGAAGTCTCTGTATAGGTTAAAACGGTCTTGAAGTGCCTGGTTTGTGCGCTTTAGTGTTTCGATAAAGTCCACACAATTTTTATAGAGTGAGCCTAATAACATATTTTTTATCATGCATAAATAGGGGAAGACGATGACCTTTATTGTCTTGTTGATGATATAGTTAGGAAAAAGAATTATGTGGAGGAGATCAACTGTCTGAAAGTTCATCTCGCAAATGAATTTAAGGTAAAGATCTTGGCCCATTAAGATTTTTTTTCCCATGGAGAGTCATGGTTTATTAATGAATCTTCATATCCTAGAAAAAGTATGTCCTAGATCTGTTAGGAGAATTAGTGATGCCGAGATGTAAACCCATTGAATCACTTATTAAAATATATCATTACCTTACATGAGAAGTGGAGTGCATATCAAAGAAATTGCTAGCTATCGTCTCGTGGGGAAGCTTATTTTTCTCTCTTACACTCGACAATTGCCTATGTTTTTTGGTCTTCAATTAGTTTATGTAGGCAATACAAGTCAGACATATCAGAGAATCTGCTCACAAAATACGTAAATAATAGAAGACAAACTTAGAGAAAGGAATCATGTTGTCCTCTTAGAGATCTAATGATCACACAAAGCTAAGTTTGGAAGTCTACACTGAGATGATTGAGCATGATCCACCTTTATTAGACCGAGGATCAAACATTGGGCACGACTCCTTTGTAGGTGGTAATCATGTTTCTTGGCGTAAAAATTTTTGTTGTTTGTAACTTTGACGAAAGATCTAAAATTGTTAAAAGAAACACCGATTAGAGTGTATTGTCATACTAAGGCTGCCATTAACATTACTCATAATCTAGTCCAACATGAAGGTAGAAAATATATTAAATTGAACATGAACTTTATTAAAGAAAAAAGTGAAATAGGAACCATATGTATTCCCTTTGCTCAGCCAAAATCTCTACTAAAGAACTTATTCACCAAATGGCTCTTTTGGTATGTTGTGCACTTGAGGGGGAGTGCAAAGAAAATTTGCTCTAGGGTTCAGCTCACAGTTTAGTTCTTAGTTCAGTGTCAGGTCAGGGTTACTCTGACAAATTTAATAATCTATTTAAGGGGAAATTCGCCTCACAAATGTACTCAACAAAGTCAACATCAAAGGTGTTCTTCTTTTCAAACTAGTTTATAGAATTAATTGAGTGAATCCATTTGTGCTTTATGACATTATTTGGTTAGTATTTATCATTATCTTTTAATTATAATTATTAATCTATATTCATTATCTTCTTACATGATTCTGTCGTCTTTACAGTATGCATATTATTTTACACTTGTTAACATATTAGAAGAAGATTCATAATGTATGAATTATTGTCATTGCCATTTTTTAAAATTTCAAAAAGGTTTTTCTTTTTCCACTAAGGTTTGCATTTTGGAGCTTGTTTTTCAGGTATTGATTGCCAGTCCTTTCGATAATCCCATTGTAAAGACCTTATACTCCGAGTGGTTTGGACAATTGGGTTCGGAGTAAGCTATAACATATTTCCACACACAATACCATCCGGTCGTTAAGAGTATCACATCTGAACTACACAACTGGTGATAAAAATATAAATTAAAAATCGCAATCCAAGCAATAATCCTTGATTTATTGACATCTGACCATAGATGAGTTGAACAAGGTTATCAACATCAGAGGATATTAAGGTTGTCTTTAGTTGTCAATATTAGTAGTATCTACCGGAAGTTAAGCAAAATTTTAAGAACAAACTAATGCATTGCTCTTGTTGTAATGTTGAAAAGGTAAAGTTTTGTTCCAGTTGGATTGCTTCAATGTTTCCAAACATTATGTCATTTTAAGAACGATAGAGTTAAGTGGAAGAACGTCGCGCTGGTCATTAAATTGTATTTATGTGTTTGTATTCGGTGGTCTGCAGGCTTGATGTATAGTGAAAGAAGTGCATGCAAAGTGTTTTCTCTATATAAACGAAATTTATGTATTATCTGAGTTTATTCTCTCGAGTATTATATTAAGAAATTTACTTTTTTTGTGTTCAGAGTATATAGCTTCACGTTGAAAAACTCATGTAGTATTAAAGTAATGTGCTTTTCCACCCACAACTAATTGACTTTAAGATTGGATGCATAACTTCTTACATGACTTTAGAGTAGGGAAGACCGTAGTGCTTACATTCACATTTTTGAGTTATAAAAAAAGTTGACGTATTAGAAGCTAAAAAACCTACCTATGAACATCTTTTTGAGAATATAGTGTTGAAAACTCAATGTAACAGTGTGAGCTCAATATAGAACTTGGGCATTTTTTATCTACAATCAATTAGTTTTAGGTTTTTTTTTTGCCATCACGCATTTGCATTGATTATATTGAAATTAATTTAATGGTTTTTCCATGATAGAATGATGGACATTAATATATTTTGTATTCAAAAGCAAGTCATGTGTTGAGAAGAATCATATTGATTTAACTTAATAGTGATTTTATTCCTTAGAATTATTACTCATGATGTATTGTGAGGATAGTTTGGTCATTGATGTCTTAAGAAGTCGACTAGAAAGTCAATGCCACGACGAATGAAAGTCGATGTGACTTTGACTGGATGTTAGCGCTACTTCAAATGTCTAGTCGACGCTCCTCCAAAGCAAAAGATGATGCATGTGTCGATAAGATATCA